>OX453312.1:6360034-6960034 GCA_949710035.1 Crambus lathoniellus
ACCAAAAACAAAAAGAAAATTTACTATGACATTTGAGAATGTCATCGCCAGTCATCATCATATTGCCAAATTACGAAATCAACAAATGGGATAACGAATGAAGAAATAGATGTTGACGAGAAGCCGAGCAGCACGTCTTCCACCTCCGGGCTCGTCACCTCGCTCCGCCTCGCAGTTGTCGGCAACTGCCTCAGTGCCGTGTGTTCAGCTGACATCTGCAGTTGCGTCGAGTGATAGTGACGAGTACTTCTCTCCGCCTGTACGCCGGAGGAGGGGCCGGCCACCGAAGAGTTTGGGGCTTCTGGGGCAAACGGCTCCGGTCAGGGCCCCCGCTCCCGGTGGAGTGCAGCGCATGCGATGGACAATTTCCATCAATGAAAATGTCATGCGCGCATATTTTGAGGCAACAGAGGCAGGAACTAATCTTACTGCGTATCGTGTTCGGATGCTTTCTCTGTTTCAGGCTCTCGAACCATCAATCAACGTTTCGGCTCAACGACTGTCGGATCAGGTGCGAGCCATTCAACGGGGTCACTTGTTGGATGACTCGGTACTTGATCGGCTCCGTACAGAGGTGCAACGTAACCGTATCATTACTACTGCATCGCAGGCGGCAACTCAAGCTTCTGCCGCGGCCACATTGCAAGCTGGCGTTGCTGATAGTGATCGTGGAGATGATATGGTTACTACTGTAAGTCCCCAATACAATGATATATTGAGGAGTACTCTTGAAGATGTAGTTCGGGAATTTCGATCGACTTTGGTTCACCTTAGACCTCGGCTTCCACGTTTTCCCATGCACAAAAAAAATAGGGCGCTGATGTGTGCTTTAGATTTGCTACTACCAAATTACTTTGATAGTAGTGAAGACCTGGCTGATACTCATTCGATCCTGTACTGTGCGGCTATTACAGCTTGTCGTGTTGCTCATGTCAAATTTCCAAATACTGACACAGCAACACGCCCTCGCCTGGCTGTACCAGCCTGGCAGTGTAGGATTGAGCGTCGTATCAGTGAGGCTAGGGTACTCATCGGTAAGCTCAGCTGCTTTAGGGAGGGCAACATGCGCCCTAGGGTCATGCGCTTTGTGAAACGTGCATTCTTGGGGACTGGTATTAGTCCTCAAAATTATATTTCATGTGTCACAGAGCGCATCGACTTCCTGAAGCAGAAAATTTGTGCATGGGCTAATCGTATTCGAAGGTATAGGGTGCGAGTCGATCGCTTTACTCAGAACCGCATGTTCGAGAGAGATCAACGACGTGTTTATGCATCCTGGGAGCGATCGTATCAGAGTGATACTGATATGCATCGGCCGGATGATGAAGCCATGATTTCTTTTTGGCACAACATCTGGTCCGTGCCTGTCACTCACTCTGAAGGCGCGTGGATAGAGGATGTTGAGCGTTCGTGTGAGCTTATACCTGATATGAATGAAGTAACCATTGACTACCAAGACGTAGTTTGTGCAGTTCGTTCCTTACCCAACTGGAAATCTCCAGGCCCGGATGGACTGCACAATTTCTGGTATAAATGGTTACCTAGCTCGCACGTTTGCTTAGCATCTCAATTTCAATGTGCTTTATTATCTCGATCGCTTCCAGAATTCATGACAACAGGCATAACCCATCTGCTCCATAAATCTGGTAGTACCGCGGACCCCAAAAACTATAGACCTATCACCTGTCTGCCAACAATTTATAAAATTCTTACGTCCATTTTGAGGTCGAAGATTAATGAACACATTAATCAAAATTCTATTATGGTCGCCTCTCAGAATGGATGTAGGAATGGGGCCCGTGGTACTAAGGAGCTACTCCTCATTGACATGGCTATTAACCAACAGGTTCGTCGAAACCGAAAGAACCTGTCGACTTCCTGGATAGATTATAAGAAGGCCTATGATTCCGTGCCGCATTCGTGGCTCATGAGGGTGCTGGAGTTGTATAAAATAAATACAACTCTACGCACTTTCTTGATATCGTGCATGCGAAAATGGAGAACGGTCCTTTTCTATCCAGGATCTCGACGGATTCTAGGTCAGGGCGATCCTATAAAAATAGAGCGAGGTATCTTCCAGGGTGACGGTTTGAGTCCATTGTGGTTCTGTCTCGCCTTGAACCCTCTGAGTACACTTCTCGAGAGTTCAGGGTTAGGCTATCGTTTACGGAGAAATGGTCAAGTAATATCACACCTGCTATACATGGATGACCTGAAACTATTTGCCCATAGCAGTTCTCATTTGACAGCGTTACTGAAGGTTACTGAAGCTTTCAGTAATGCCATTAAAATGGAATTTGGTGTGGACAAATGTGCAGTCATGCATGTAAAGCGTGGTCAGATAATGGAATCCACGGGTATACAACTCTCGGATTCTATTCATCTTAGATCTCTCTCCGTAAACGAAACCTATAAATATTTAGGTATGTCACAGGCATTAGGCATCAACGATGCTGACATGAAACAGTCGTTGCGTGAGCGTTTCTTGGGGCGCCTTTCAAAAGTCCTTAAAAGTCTTTTGTCTGGCGGAAACAAGGTTCGCGCATACAATGGATGGGTCATGCCGGTACTAATGTATTCCTTCGGCATACTTAAATGGACTCAAACTGAACTGGATGCCCTGGATAGAAAAGTTCGTACATTGCTAACAGCACACCGCATACATCACCCACGTTCATCGACCATGAGATTGTATATCCCGCGGAAGTGCGGAGGTCGTGGCTTCTTAAATGCTAAGACATTGCATAACCGCGAGATATGCAATCTTAGGGAGTATTTTCTCCAAGTCGATATGGGGTCTCATAGAGATGTAGTTGCTGTTGACAATGGACTGACTCCTCTATTTTTAGCAAAAGAAAACTGGCGCAAACCTGTAGTACTTAGTACTTCCGACCGCAGCACTGTGTGGCAAAGCAAGGAGTTACATGGCAGATTCTACCGGGCTCTCCATGGGCCCGACGTAGATTTATTAGCCTCAGTATCCTGGCTCCGCTTCGGTGATCTTTTTGGTGAAACCGAAGGTTTTGTCTGTGCAATTATGGATGAGGTTGTGATGACGAATAACTACCGAAAGTATATCCTAAGGGATGGCACAGTGGATATTTGCCGAGCGTGTCATCGTCCGGGCGAATCCCTTAGGCATATAATCTCCGGTTGTTCTCGTCTCGCAAACGGCGAGTATTTGCATAGACATAACCAAGTGGCCAGGATAATACACCAACAACTTGCTCTGAAACATAGTCTTGTGGCATCCGAGGTGCCGTACTACAGGTATGCACCAGAACAGGTCCTTGAAAATAGCCATGCCACATTGTATTGGGATCGATCTATCATTACAGACAGGACTATTATAGCTAATAAGCCTGATATTGTATTGATAGATCGACACGAACGCCGCGCGATAATTGTTGATGTCACTGTTCCCCATGACGACAACCTTGTGAAAGCTGAAAAAGATAAAGAAAACAAATATCTTGATTTAGCTCACGAGATTGTTGACATGTGGGACATCGATTCAGCAATTATTGTTCCGATAGTCATATCTGCCCATGGTCTGATAGCCAAGAGCCTCGATAAACACCTTAAGAGGCTTGCGTTAGGTGGATGGATCGGGAGTCAGATGCAGAAGGCAGTACTTCTGGACACGGCCCGTATAGTGAGAAGGTTCCTGTCTCTGGATCCTTAACCATCGGTAGCCGGGACCTTGATCTTGCTGCCGTTGGGGAACTGCATTTTTGTATTTTTAAATGTTATATTTTTTAGTGTTATACATTGTAAAAATTTAATGTTTAGAAATATAATTTTGTAAGTATTTAAAATGTAATAAAGGGAATAATAATAAATATTTTCTTACAATCACACTAATTATCTAAGCCCATAGCAAATTTCTTAGGAAACTGTGTCTATGTGAACTTGATAACGGATAAATATATACTTATATACTTTTTGTTTGTAAATACATACTTAATATACATAGAAAACACCCAGACCAAGACAAATAGACATGCATTTTCATGCACACAAATATTTGTCTTGTTCGGGAATCGAACCCGAGACCTCTGGCGCAGAAGGCAAGTAGCTTACACCTGCGCCAAATCGGTCGTCAATTACTTTATAACTCACTAATTTACTTATTATTACTTTACTTTACTTATTATTACTTATTAATTCCACATATGAACTTTGTTTTGTTACACAACACTACTTGTCTAATTAGCATGATCTTTGAGCTAAATATTGGCTTTATAATTTGTAAACAATAAAGAGTAGAGGTCTGACAATGTCAAATATTACGGACTAATTTAATCTAGGGAAAAGACCGAATGAATGGTAGAAAACTCACCAATGTTACGAAAAATGATTGCCCAATGAACAAGGCAATCTTTTTACGGGATACAACCAGGGAAAAACACTAGACTATCAGGAGCCCTTTCAGAACTTTAAAATAACATTTTAGCATAATTTCATTTGACCTATAGATAACGCTAGTTAAGAAAAATAAACCATGTTTTGTAGGTTAAAATATTTAATCATAACATAATTTCTTATATAGATAGTTAGGACAATCACATAGATTACACTCATTAAAAATCTAGTACCAAAGTACTAAGGTAGGATGACTGTTATAAGTGGCAATGGGCGGGACACATAGCGCGGAAAACCGATGGCCGTTGGGTCAAATTCAAAAATAATGTACATTAACGAAACAGAAACAAAACGGAACGTAACTAAAATAACGAAATGGAAAGTTAGGGCCTGGTCACAATTGGGTAGTTTACAACAATTACTTATATCGCACGGTGAGAACAAAAATGACCTTGGATAATCAAGAAATTAAGTCTGCTTTTTAATTATTTTTGTGTTCCAATAATTCATATTTATTTATGGCAAACTGCAGTTTTTTTTTAATGTGTCGGTGATAAATCATTAATTTTTAAGTATATTATTGTGTTAAACTCCATTTAAGTAAATTTGCATTCAGTAATTTTTATTCTCAGCATGCGATATATTTTTAAGTTTTTATTATTAATTTTTTTGTGTGTTTAATTATGTGAAAAATATTAAGTTGTGAAAATAAAAACACCTTTTATTTAAATTCTTTATTTGCACACATGCTAGATAGGATACTGATAAAATAATATGTCTGTCATATAACATATTACCAAATAATAGGATAAAACTTACCTTTTTGTAAGAAACAATGTCTCAAATAACCAAAGATAAAAATATACGAAAGTAAAACAAAATAAATTATCTTCTCAAAACCTCTAAAAATAAATTAAAAACAAGGAAAACTTTGGTATCACTATGTATGGCACATAAAATCTTATCATAAATTGACTTTAAATATAATAAACTATGTTCAAGCCAAAATCAATAATACCACTAGTTAAAATTTTATAATAATACACTCAAAATTAAACAAAACTAAAATTACTTGGTGTTATGATATGAACATGTCACATCACTATGTCATTGGACATCCCTATGGAACGCGTGTGGCTTCCGGCCTGTCAGCCATTATACGAATAATGTGTGCTAATTTGTACCTCGATTACTTTATAATAAAACCAAGTCTTTCTAAAGTCCAGTGTTTATTATTTATATAATGCACCGACTCATAACAATAACATGGTGTCAGAAGTGTGTCGAATAGTCATTGTCAAATTCTCGTGTGAAAAAAGTCGGCGTAAACTTCGTGTCCCGCCATGCCTGAAGAAGACCAGAAGCCCAAGAAACTGTCTGGAATGTCTTGTCCGCAGCCCATGGTGATGAATGGAAACTTGGCTCAACAATGGAAAAAATGGGTACAGTCATTTAAATTTTATCTACGTGCGTCCGGCATGGATGAAGAAAGGGATGGCAGAAAGGTAGCTTTATTTTTACATGTCATTGGTGAAAAGGGCGTAGATATCTTCAATACGTTTGGAAAAAACGAAGATCACGTTAAATACGACGAGCTAATAGATTTATTTCAAAGTCACTTCGCCCCAAAAGCTAACCTCACTTATGAAAGTCATAATTTTTTCACATACAAACAAGGTGAAAATGAAACCTTAGACGACTTTGCTTGCACATTAAAGTTAAGGTCACAAAACTGTGAGCTAGGACAGCTACAGGAACGCTTAGTCAAAATAATGTTTATATGTAACATGCATCAAAAATACAACTTTATAAGAGAAAAGTTATTGCTTGAAGACAAGCTAGATCTTGATAAGGCCTTAGAGATGGCAAAAGCCATGCTTGCTTCCAGACACCAAACGGATGAATTGGCAGCAGAACAAAGTTCAGTCTTGTATAATAAGAGTCAGTCACGCTCAAGATCAAAGTCTAACTCAAGGAATGTCAGTCAATATAGTCAACAGTCAAGAAAGGAAGTTTGTACAAGGTGTGGTCAGGTGCATCGTCATAAGTGTCCAGCATTAAGTGTAAAGTGCAGAAAATGTGAAAAAGTGGATCATTTTGCAGTTTGTTGTCGGTCGATGAACTCAAAGTCAGTAAAATATGTACAGTCAGATAATAATATGCAACAGGTACAGTCAGAACAAGATGAATTGTTTATAGGTCACATTCAGTCATCCAAATCAAGTGAGTGGACAATAAATTTATATATAAATAATTCACAAATAAATTGTATAATTGATACCGGCAGTGATGTCAATATTATCTCTAAAAGTGTTTATGAATCACTTAATACTGAAAGTTTGTTGTCTAAAACTGATGTAAAAATTAAGTCATACACTGGTAATAGTCTAGAGGTACTAGGTCAACAAAATTTAGATTGTAAATTCCAATTTAATGACTCGTTCATGACAAAGCAAATTAATTTTATAATTGCAAATGTGAAATCTCCAACTGTACTAGGTAAACGTACTTGCTCAGAAATTGGATTAATTAAAAGAGTTTTTTGTGCACTACAAGCATGCAAGCGTCAGAAAGTGATATTAGTCAATTGTCTTTGGAAATAAGTCAAAATGAGTCAAATTCAAGTCAAGTAATAAGTCCTAAAGTCACAAACAGTCAATCAAAGTCATTTCCATTACAGTCAAGTCAGTCAATAAATATAAATTTAAATAAACTTGTTGAATCTAATCATTCTGTTTTTACCGGTCTTGGTTGTCTTCCTGGTGAGTGTCACATAAGAACAAATCCTGAAGTCCAGCCAAAAGTCGATGCTCCGAGGAAAGTACCATTTGCTTTACATCATAGACTTCAACAAGAACTTGAGAAGATGGAAAAAATGGATGTCATTGCCAAGGTCACAGAGCCTACTGCATGGGTGAGTTCGTTAATTTTAGTGGAAAAGAAAAATGGTCAATTAAGGGTATGTCTAGACCCCCGTAATTTAAATCAGGCAATTAAGAGAACTCATTATCCTATTCCATCTGTAGACATGGTCCGCGCCAAGGTGGCTGGTGCAAGATTTTACTCCACCTTGGATGCTAGTAGTGGATTTTGGATGTGTAAACTAAGTGAGAAGAGTTCTTACCTCACAACTTTTAATACACCTTTTGGTCGATACCGTTTTAAACGTCTCCCATATGGAGTCAACTGTGCTCCTGAGTATTTTCATAGAATCATGACTGAAATGTTTGGTGACATACCAGGGGTGGCAGTGTACAGCGACGATATTCTAGTAAGTGTTTTAACACTACAAGAACATAATGAGCGTCTCAATATAGTATTTAAAAGAGCAAATGAATTTAATGTCAAATTTAATAAAGAAAAATGTACATTCGCCAAGGAGAGTATGAGATATCTGGGTCATATCTTTTCAGCAAACGGAATCACAGCTGATCCGGACAAAGTCAGAGCAATCAAAGAGATGCCCTCTCCTACCTGTCTAAAAGATCTACAAAGATTTCTAGGCATGCTTAATTATTTAAGTCCTTTTATTAAAAACATGGCCGGCGAGACAGAAATTCTACGCCAATTATTAAAAAAACCTACTGACTGGCAGTGGACTGCCAATCATGAAACAACATTTTGCTGTCTGAAACAATTAATTTGTCAAGTTCCAGTGTTGTCACATTTTAATGTTCATGATCCTATTGTCCTACAAAGTGATGCTAGTAATAGTGCTGTCGGAGCGGTGTTGTTACAAAATCAACATCCTGTATATTATGCTTCAAAAACTTTAACAGATACACAACAAAAAATGGCTCAGATAGAGAAAGAACTCTATTCAATAGTTTTTGCCTGCATCAAGTTCCATCAATTTATATATGGACAAACTGTAAGTGTAGAGACAGATCATGCTCCTTTAATAACATTGTTAAGCCTTTAGTCGAGGTTTCAATACGGCTCCAAAGAATGATGTTGAAGATACAACCCTATAGTCTAAATGTAATTTACAAGAAAGGTAGTCACATGTACATTGCTGATACCTTGTCAAGAGCAGCACTTTCTGAAACAAGTTCAGATGAATTAGATGATGATGTCATTGTTCATGTTAATTTACTGATTAAGTCATTACCAGTCTCTTCAGAACGTCTACAGTGGTTAATCAAAGGCACTAATGAAGATGAAAGTCTGCAAATTTTGAAAAAATACTGTAAAGAAGGATGGCCGTCAAGTAAAACTCAAATTCATAAAGATCTGCATGAATATTGGCAGTATAGATTTGATTTACATACAGAAAATGATTTAATATTCAGAAGTAATAGTATAGTCATACCTAAAAAGTTAAGGCCAGATATTTTACAAATAATACACAGTGGTCATTTAGGAATTGAAAGGTCAAAAGCATTTGCTAGAGGTCATGTATTTTGGCCATTTATGTCAACTGATATAAAAAACATTGTTCAGTCGTGTCCTATTTGCTTGTCACATAGAAGTTCGAATGCTCCAGAACCACTTTTTCCACATGATGTTACATTATTTCCATGGGAAAAAGTTGGTGTTGATTTTATGGATTTTAAGTCTAAAAATACATAGTAGTACAAGGTTATTACTCAAATTATATTGAATTAATGTCAGTGGCAAGTACTAACGCCAAAACAGTAATTATTTGTCTTAAAAGTATTTTTAGTAGACATGGTATCCCAGTTAGGTTAGTCTCTGACAATGGGCCACCATTTAATTCGGCTGAATTTAAGAATTTTATTTTTGAATACATCATGATACTTCAAGTCCCTACTTACCAAGGTCAAATGGGTTGGTAGAGTCGGCAGTAAAGATATGTAAACGTTTTCTTACCAAGTCTGAGGAGTCGGGAACAGATCCATATCTTGCTTTGCTTCAATTCAGGAATACACCTAGAGGAAATCTACCATCTCCAGCCCAATTGTTAATGTCACGTTCACTTAGGACACAATTACCAACAGTCACAGAAAACTTAAAGCCAAGAACAGTAAAATTTCAAGAATATGTAAAAACTAAGGAAGAAAACCAAAATAAAATGAAAGATTATTATGACAGAAAGACTAAATTATTACCAGAACTAAAAGAAGGAGAGAAAGTCTATTTCAAGAAAATGCCAGCTACTCCTTGGATTCCAGGCACAGTAAAGTCCAAATGTGATCAGCCTAGGTCTTATACTGTTGAAGGGACAGATGGATTTATAGGAAGGAGAAACAGACAACATATTTTGAAACCCCCGCAGTCACCTCAAACTGCATCTCAAGATATGTTACTACAAAAGAGTCCAAATATCAAGACATCTCCTGAATCACACACAGTAGCACCGTCTACTGAAGAGCATACAACTCCAGTTGAAAAGCGTACTAGGTTTGGAAGAGTCATAAGACCATCAAGACGGTTGGACTTATAAGAGTTAATATTTTGTTAAGTAAACATTCTAGCAATGACTTTGAAGGACTGATTAATTTAGTTAAGTCTAGAATATACCTATATAGATTTAGTTAAACAAATTGTCTTATTTTTAACTAGCTTTCCGCCCGCGGCTTCGCCCGCGTGGACTACACGACACAACGTTATCCCGCGGGAATGTGATATTTTTCCGGGATAAAAAGGAGCCTATGTTCCTCTCCAGGCTACAAAGTATCTATGTCCCAAATTTCAGTCAAATCCGTTCTGCCGTTTTGGCGTGATTGAGTAGCAAACATCCAAACATCTAAACTTTCACATTTATAATATTAGTAGGATTACTTGAACAGTCTTTGTTGTCAAGTTATTGCTAAGAGTTTATCTTTGTAAATTGTGTCAAGCTGTTAAATATTATAATAATTAACTTTCTTTAAAAAGGAGGATGTTATGATATGAACATGTCACATCACTATGTCATTGGACATCCCTATGGAACGCGTGCGGCTTCCGGCCTGTCAGCCATTATACGAATAATGTGTGCTAATTTGTACCTCGATTTCTTTATAATAAAACCAAGTCTTTCTAAAGTCCAGTGTTTATTATTTATATAATGCACCGACTCATAACAATAACACTTGGCATAATAAAAATAACAAAACTGCCTCTCATATTACAGAGTAAGAAACAATACACTTACAAAATACAAAATAATAACATAATAAACATAACTTCAAATAAAAAAGAAAATTAAATAAAGCAAATATGACAAATAAATTATTGATCCGCGACTTCCGCATAAGGGCGACCTTTGTGCACTGTGCACTTCATGTGGAACCACCGTGGACATTTGTCACAACCAATGTTTTTGAGATCATTTTCTTCAACATCGCTGATTAAATCTTCTTCGCAGCCTATTAAGCCACGGTTATCTTTTGAAAACCTCGCTCGCTCTTGGCAAGTTGTTACAGGCTTTTCTTCACTGAAAGAATTGCTTTCGTTTTCCTCCCAGGGACTGTCATCAGTTTCGGCATACACTATATCTTCAATTTCTGTACTCGTATCCGAGGAAGATGAAGGCAGCCTTGGTCGTTGCAAAGCTTGCCGTGTAGACTTTGGTTGTTTAATTTGCTTAAGTCTTGTATTCAGCAATTCATGCTCTTTCAGTTCATAACAATTGCATAAGCCTCTGTCCTCCCCGCAAAAACAGCTGACATCTCTGTATCTTATTCGATTTGGATCTTCATAGCGTGCGATAACCTGATGAAGCTGCATAGTTCCCTTGAGAGCATATATCGGAACGTTAGTGTCAAGTTTTTGTTGTTGCACATAGACATCTTCTTCCGTTATGAAAAAAAAACAGATTGATTTTTGTCTTCCCGGACAAGAAATTAAAAGCCGCCACTGCATTCGGTATATCATTACCATAGGCTACACTTTGATCAAGCTGTCGTTTGATTGCGCCTCCGATTCCGTCCGCTGCCCCCTTCCCATGCAACGCTTCAAAAAAAATCCATGTAATGTACCGAAACTGAAATTCTTTCACTTTACGTGTTAGGAGGAAAAAGTTATTTTTTTGTTTATATTGCGTGCATGGTCCGTCGGTGAAGAAGTTCAACACATCGATTTCAGGAAATTATTTCTTTAAATTGTAACGATGTCGATTCGTACCAGTCATTATGGATGGTTAAAAACTCCATGATGGCTGGAAACTCCATCTAGTTCTACATACTGGCCATTAATTTTATCGAATCCTATCCTGTTCTTTCAATTCGAATTCAAAATCTTCGTTTCACGTGTCCTGTTCATCATTTTTGATTCAGTTCTACTAAAATCACCAAGCCGTACAGAGCTCTCGGAGCATTACCAGTTTTTTATATCAGTTTGAGTTGTTTAATTATAGTTTTAAATAAGTGGAACCCTTGACCCTTGGAAAGGGGTAAGTTTTCATCATCATACCCACTACTACCTACTTACCTACCTACTTTTTGTTATTCATGTATTTTTTATCTTGTTGTTACAGTTCCTATTCTTCCTATTCTTCCTATACGTTTCTTTATTACTACCTTTACAATAAAAAGTCAAGTCCCTATAAACATCATCTTTTTATTCATCTATTATCTACAAATTAAATACTGGGCGGTGACTTCCGACGTTCCGGCTAGTGTACCACTGGCCGACGAGGACGTCCCGTCACAAAATGTTCAATTAAAGGCTGCAAATGCGCCCAAATAGCACCTGGGCTATGATCTTTGCTGTAGATAGGGAACAAAATGAAATCGTAGCAGATTGAGTGTATAGTACTCCAGTATGTAGTGAAATTTGGTTTCTTGAAGCTCCAAAGTGTATGCTTTGAATTTCTTCGTGGTATTTCGCGCATCCGACTCCTCTGCCGGATCCTCTGATTGCAGCAACAACAATCTTGAGTTATAATCTGCAATCTGTTTTACCAGGCTGTAGATGACCTTCATTACTATCTCTGATAGTTCGGTCAGGTTTTCGAACATGCTGATGTCTGCGGAAAAAATACAAATTAAAAAGAGTCGATGGCGCAACAAAAGACCAGCCGAGTTAATCAGGACTTATTCAACTTTTGAACTAACAAAGATCGATAATATTACTCTTAATTATTTCATTATTGTTTTTAATTTCATACAAGTAATACCAATACTCGTAATACTTTTATATCTCCGATAGTATTTAGGAGGTAATAAATGACGAACAACATCGAATAACTACGTTTATAGATTTTATTCTTTTTTAATAACTGTACCTGTATGGCGAGTACCTAACACATCTACGGTTTGCCGATGATGTAGTTCTTATGGCTGAGACCTTGGAAGACCTGAACACAATGCTCGAAGATCTCGGTAATGCTTCGCAAAGAGTGGGTCTTAAGATGAACATGGACAAGACGAAAATCATGTCCAATGCCCATGTTGCACCCGCTCCAGTTAATGTTGGGAACATTACACTCGAGGTTGTTGACCACTATGTTTACCTAGGACAGACGGTCCAGTTAGGTAAGTCCAACTTTGAGAAAGAGATCTCTCGTCGAATCCAGCTCGGATGGGCAGCGTTTGGGAAGCTCCGACATATATTCGCGTCCGAAATACCTCAATGTCTCAAGACGAAAGTCTTTGACCAGTGTGTGTTGCCAGTAATGACCTATGGAAGTGAGACGTGGTCTTTTACTATGGGTCTCATAAGAAGGCTCAAAGTCACCCAGCGAGCAATGGAGAGAGCGATGCTTGGTATTTCCCTGCTCGATCGAATCAGAAATGATGAAATCCGCAGGAGAACTAAAACAACCGACATCGCTCGAAGGATTGCATCATTGAAGTGGCAGTGGGCGGGACACATAGCGCGGAGAACCGATGGCCGTTGGGGCGGAAAGGTTCTTGAATGGCGACCGCGTGCCGGACGACGTTCCGTGGGCAGGCCCCCTACAAGGTGGACCGACGATCTGGTCAAGGTCGCGGGAAGCCGCTGGATGCGGGCAGCGCAGGACCGATCGTTGTGGAGATCCTTGGGGGAGGCCTATGCCCAGCAGTGGGCGTCGTTCGGCTGACATGATGAACTATTAAATCTGCAGATATAAGGTATCACGTCCCGCGGGATTAAGTCATATTCCATGACGAGATGGGTTAGTTCTTTGACTAAACGATTTCGCTCGTGCTGAAATGCGTGCCGCGCATCCGACTCCTCTGCCGGATCCTCTGATTGCAGCAACAACAATCTTGAGTTATAATCTGCAATCTGTTCTATCAGGCTGTAGATGACCTGCATTACTATCTCTGATGGTTCGGTCAGGTTTTCGGACATGCTGATGTCTGCGGAAAAAAATACAAATTAAGAAAGAGTCGATGGCGCAACAAAAGACCATCCGAGTTAATCAGGACTTATTCAACTTTTGAACTTACAAAGATCGATAATATTACCTACTCTTAATTATTTCATCCTTGTTTTTTAATTCCATACAGGTAATACCAATACTGGTAATAAATGACGAACAACAACGAATACCTACGTTTGTAGATTTTATTCTTTTTTAATTACTATTAAATCTGCAGATATAAGGTATCACGTCCCGCGGGATTAAGTCAAATTCCATGACGAGATGGGTTAGTTCTTTGACTAAACGATTTCGCTCGTGCTGAACTGCGTGCCGCGCATCCGACTCCTCTGCCGGATCCTCTGATTGCAGCAACAACAATCTTGAGTTATAATCTGCAATCTGTTCTATCAGGCTGTAGATGACCTGCATTACTATCTCTGATGGTTCGGTCAGGTTTTCGGACATGCTGATGTCTGCGGAAAAAAATACAAATTAAGAAAGAGTCGATGGCGCAACAAAAGACCATCCGAGTTAATCAGGACTTATTCAACTTTTGAACTAACAAAGATCGATAATATTACTCTTAATTATTTCATTATTTTTTTGTAATTTCATACAAGTAATACCAATACTTGTAATACTTTTATATCTCCGATAGTATTTAGGAGGTAATAAATGACGAACAACATCGAATAACTACGTTTATAGATTTTATTCTTTTTTAATAACTATTAAATCTGCAGATATAAGGTATCACGTCCCGCGGGATTAAGTCATATTCCATGACGAGATGGGTTAGTTCTTTGACTAAACGATTTCGCTCGTGCTGAAATGCGTGCCGCGCATCCGACTCCTCTGCCGGATCCTCTGATTGCAGCAACAACAATCTTGAGTTATAATCTGCAATCTGTTCTACCAGGCTGTAGATGACCTTCATTACTATCTCTGATAGTTCGGTCAGGTTTTCGAACATGCTGATGTCTGCGGAAAAAAATACAAATTAAAAAAGAGTCGATGGCGCAACAAAAGATCATCCGAGTTAGTCAGGATTTATTCAACTTTTGAACTTACAAAGATCGATAATATTACCTACTCTTAATTATTTCATTCTTGTTTTTTAATTCCATACAGGTAATACCAATACTGGTAATAAATGACGAACAACAACGAATACCTACGTTTGTAGATTTTATTCTTTTTTAATAACTATTAAATCTGCAGATATAAGGTATCACGTCCCGCGGGATTAAGTCAAATTCCATGACGAGATGGGTTAGTTCTTTGACTAAACGATTTCGCTCGTGCTGAAATGCGTGCCGCGCATCCGACTCCTCTGCCGGATCCTCTGATTGCAGCAACAACAATCTTGAGTTATAATCTGCAATCTGTTCTATCAGGCTGTAGATGACCTGCATTACTATCTCTGATGATTCGGTCAGGTTTTCGGACATGCTGATGTCTGCGGAAAAAAATACAAATTAAGAAAGAGTCGATGGCGCAACAAAAGACCATCCGAGTTAATCAGGACTTATTCAACTTTTGAACTAACAAAGATCGATAATATTACCCTTAATTATTACATTATTGTTTTTTAAGGTGACGCATCGCTAAACAATAAAATCTAAAACGGAGCGTTTGCGCCCCTACCCGCACACACCTCGACACTTTTACGCGACTTACGAGTAGCTGTCAACCGCACCACGTGACCGCGCGCTAAAACAGAGGCATCTTAGAGTTGCCCTTATAACTTTTTGTTTTTAATTTTTTAATATTATGTAATTTAAAATGTGGACACGAATCAAAATACTCACGTAGAAGTAAAGTACTTTATGATTGATCGATTAGTTGATCAATCATAAAGTACTTTACCTTTTTCATAAAGAACTTGTTTCGCGGCTCCACTGTTTAATTAATTTTTGTGTTAGGTAAAGCCTGACCGGAAATATAAAAAAACTTGGCTTGAGGCACCCGCCGCCACATTCGCCTCTTCCTTCATTATTACAAATGTCAAATTCTATAGAAAAATTTAGTTCGTCACATTTCCGCAACATGGCGAGTTTTTTTATTTATCTGGTCAGGCTTTTACTTTGTGTTAGGTATTTTTTTTATACCTTAGTATGTGTGTGATTTTGATTGCAAATCAACTAAGGGCATATAGCTACAGAAATGAAAAACCATAGTGTTTAAAAATAAAAAAGGTTTAATAAGTTCAAAATAATACCAAAATAGACAAAATAATTAACACAGAAAATAATAATTTTAAATAAATTTAACTACTTAAGTGATTCAAATGGCTGCTGACCATCAGCTTTTGTTATAAGAAAATATAATTTATAACACAACTAGCTATCCGCCCGCGGCTTCGCCCGCGTGGATTATACGACCGTATCCCGCGGGAATGTGATATTTTTCCAGGATAAAAAGTAACCTATGTCCCTCTCTAGGCTACAAAGTATTTGTGTCCCAAATTTCAGCCAAATCTGTTCAGCCGTTTTAGCGTGATTGAGTAACAAACATACAAACATCCAAACTTTAACACTTTTAATATTAGCAGGATCGTAGGATATAAGTACCTAAGATATAATTTATAACGGGTGTCCCAAAAGTAGGTATAGGATGATTTGTCTCAATAAAACGCGAATGGATTGGAATTTCTTCGTAGTTTTATTTAATTTTAAAGAAGAGACTTGTACAATTTATCTGAATAGAATATCTGCTAAATGGCCGCCACGGGCATTTTTGCTGTGTGCACGTTTTTCATGGCACTTTCACACATTTCGCTGCTAATTTCACACATTTCGCTACTTATTTCACCAATAACTCGGCGAATATTTTGTCTATATTGTCTATGTTTTGTGGATCGTTGTTGTAGACTTTATTTTTGACGTAGCCCCAAAGAAAGAAATCCAGTGGCAACAGATGGCAAGATCTCGGTGGCCACCTCTTCTTGAAATTACGAGATTTTTCTACCTTTCGACGAGTGTTTGTAATTGATCGCGAATTTTCGTTACATATTTGTATAACTTCTATGCGCTGTTTTATTGTGAAACGCTCCACAATTAATTTTATGTGTCAAGATGACGTATGTCTAATTGCAACCCGCCATCTTGAATATTTCGGAAATAGCGCGAAATTCAAATCCTATACGTACTTTTGAGACACCCTTTATTAACGAGATTAATTTTGTGTAACTAGCTTTAAAATTATTTGTGAAAAACGAAATATATGTAGCTTACTTCCGCAAAAAAATTTTTTTTTTTTTTTGCGGAAGTAAGCTACATATATTTCGTTTTTCACAATGGTTAGGGACTTCCGCCAAGTGACGCCTGATTCAATCAAATTCTTAAAATTATTTGGTAGGTATATTAGCATTATATTATGAAATTCTGATTACAAATCGACTAAAACAGTGAAACTACAGAAGATCAAAAACGTAAGTAGTTTGACGATCAATAATACTACCCAAAATACTGTTAATAATTCAAACATAAATGTAACAATTTACGTTCGATTATTTTATATTTTCAATTTTACATTGAATTATTGTTTTACTTATTCATAGTTTACTTAATTATTTACAAATTAACACAATTTATATTTTACATTTTACTTATTGACAGTTTACATGATATTATTTAGAAGTTAACATAGGTATTTACTTTTAATTACGTATTACAATTATTGTACAATTTATTTTATATAAAATACAAGACGCAGTTTCTTTTAATAACCTTGCCCTGGAAAAAGAACCTAAATAAAGGGTGTCTCAAAAGTAGGTATAGGATTTGAATTTCGCGCTATTTCCGAAATATTCAAGATGGCGGGTTGAAATTTGACATACGTCATCTTGACACATTTAAATTTATCGTGGAGCGTTTCACAATAAAACAGCGCATAGAAGTTATACAAATATTTAACGAAAATTCACGACCAACTACAAACACTCGTCGAAAGGTCGAAAAGTCTCGTAATTTCAAGAGGTGATGTTTTTTTTTTATATAAAACTGGGCAGGCATTTGACCACCATCTTGTTTGTTAACAGGATGTGGCCTAAGATGTTGCATGCTTGTCCAGGAGATGCTTGTTCACTCTGGCCTTGAAAAACCTGCACACAGCTAAAATGATCGTGGCGGCCATTTAGCAAATATTCTATTCAGATAAATTTGTACAAGTCTCTTCTTTAAAATAAAATAAAACTACGAAGAAATTCCAATCCATTCGCGTTTTATTGAGACAAATCATCCTATACCTACTTTTGGGACACCCGTTATAAAGAGTGCTTACTGGTGCATTCGAAGTGTATTCTAATGTAATGTCAGGGGGCCGATTCTCAGGCAATCGAGAAAAGTTCACATTTATATCTCGAAATTCAAATATAACACAGTTTTTGTATTGTCAGAATTTCACAATCGAAAAAGTTCGATCGAAAACCAGTCGAACGCTACGAGTGGTAAAAACCAATAGATGTTCGTATACGAACTTAGCTGTCAAAATGAATTTGTTGACATGTGAGACAGCTTAGTTTGTTTGAAACGTTCTAACTTTTCAATAGAAACCACAAACAAAATGTTCGACATACGAATTACCACACTGAAAAAGTTCGAATGCCTGAGAATCGGGCCCCTGGAGATGCGCTAGTTTCCTTACATGGTTTTTCTGCCTGAAATATAAATTGAATACATATATATTTTTGTACATTAAAATATAAACTGAGCTCGAATCATGTAAAAATTAACAATAAATAAAATACCTACCGTAAATTTTGACATGCGTTGCACGTTACATGTAAGGTCCTTATTATTCTCATCTGCAGTTCTACAATAAATCCTTACTTATATTATAAATGCGTCTCTGTCTGTCTGTGTGTTACACAATCACACCTAAACTACTGAACCGATTTGAATGAATTTTGGTACAGATATAGTCTAGAGCCTGAGAAAGGACATAGGTACAGGACATATATACTTTTTATTCCTGAAAAATATCACCTTCCCGCGGGATAACGTCGTGTAGTCCACGCGGGCGAAGCCGCGGGCGGAAAGCTAGTATTGATATAAGTGAACTTTCAATCGTTATTAATCAAATTATTATACCATAATTTACTGATAAATAGTTATAAAATCTTACGTGGGCAAAACATTTTGTAACTCTGCATAAATAGGCGAACTATTGTCTTGTTTTCTATAAAATATGAAAATATAAATTAAATTATTTGGTACAACTTTAATTAAAATCTGATATTTGAAGGAAATAGATCTTTAAATTAGTATGTAAGTAGGTATACATACCGTTCTGTGAAATCGATTGACATTATTTTATTTTCACCTAAATCCAAAGACGACTCCATGGCTTTACTCTCCGAACTTTGTTCTAATTTCCTGAAATATTTTTATTACTTATTTGTAATACTGCTAAGTGAATTATAAATATTTTTAAACTTTCGTGATAACGGGACGAAACGCGATAATCATTGTGAAGTAGGTAAGTGAAAATATTTAGGTACTTATAACTGTTTGAAGTGACGACAGTCCGTTTGTAACCACGTCTGCGATGCTGCAGCCGAAAAGTCAAACAGTAGGTACAGAAACCAATACCTACCAAAAAGTAGGTATCTTCTAAGTATTATAAAAGTGGAATTTTTTTTAATTTTATTCTATAAGAATTATTGTACAAATATGACGATTACTCACCTTTTCTTAGTCATATTCTTACATTGCTCAATTAAACAAAGTTTCCTTTTCCTTTTAGAAAATCGTTGACATTTTTTTCCCATTTTTAATTATAAAATATCGCACTTTATTGTTTTAAATTTAGCGCAGCGATCTATAGCGCGTGGTAGCTTCTGGCACAGACCCGTCGCTGACAATGGTCGACAGCGGACTGAGGGGAGACTGTCTGCATACAAATACACGGGCGCACTAGCTCATTCCATAAGGTCGTATACGACAAAACGGTTTTTTTCGTTTCAATTAAAAACTGCAAACTATTTTAAAAAATCCAACTGGCATTTCAAAGTGAGTGTGTAGACTAATCCTCTAAGAAATTTTAGAGACTTAAATCGGTCTGGTTTACTTGTAAAATGCAAATCTCTGTTTTTAACGAGGTTACTTTGCTATTTTTTTCTCTGTTATAAAAGTTAACGAATCGTGTTTTTGCAACTGACAAAATGAAGTCAATGACATGAAGAATTAGTTTATCAAATATCACTTTCATACGTTTTGTAATTGCTGTGAAAAATCGTAATCCCTGCCGCCAATATTACCGATTCGTCGTCTTAATTCCATACAAGTAATACCAATACTTGTAATACTTTTATATCTCCGATAGTATTTAGGAGGTAATAAATGACGAACAACATCGAATAACTACGTTTATAGATTTTATTCTTTTTTAATTACTATTAAATCTGCAGATATAAGGTATCACGTCCCGCGGGATTAAGTCATATTCCATGACGAGATGGGTTAGTTCTTTGACATATATAAGGTATCACGTCCCGCGGAATTAAGTCATATTCCATGACGAGATAGGTTATTTCTTTGACTAAACGATTTCGCTCGTGCTGAACTGCATGCCGCGCATCCGACTCCTCTGCCGGATCCTCTGATTGCAGCAACAACAATCTTGAGTTATAATCTAGAATCTGTTCTATCAGGCTGTAGATGACCTGCATTACTATCTCTGATGGTTCGGTCAGGTTTTCGGTCATGCTGATGTCTGCGGAAAAAAATACAAATTAAGAAAGAGTCGATGGCGCAACAAAAGACCATCCGAGTTAATCAGGACTTATTCAACTTTTGAACTAACAAAGATCGATAATATTACTCTTAATTATTTCATTATTGTTTTTAATTCCATACAAGTAATACCAATACTTGTAATACTTTTATATCTCCGATAGTATTTAAGACGTAATAAATGACGAACAACATCGAATAACTACGTTTATAGATTTTATTCTTTTTTAATAACTATTAAATCTGCAGATATAAGGTATCACGACCCGCGGGATTAAGTCATATTCCATGACGAGATGGGTTAGTTCTTTGACTAAACGATTTCGCTCGTGCTGAAATGCGTGCCGCGCATCCGACTCCTCTGCCGGATCCACTGATTGCAGCAACAACAACCTTGAGTTATAATCTGCAATCTGTTCTATCAGGCTGTAGATGACCTGCATTACTATCTCTGATGGTTCGGTCAGGTTTTCAGACATGCTGATGTCTGCGGAAAAAAATACAAATTAAGAAAGAGTCGATGGCGCAACAAAAGACCATCCAAGTTAATCAGGACTTATTCAACTTTTGAACTAACAAAGATCGATAATATTACTCTTAATTATTTCATTATTGTTTTTTAATTCCATACAGGTAATACCAATACTTGTAATACTTTTATATCTCCGATAGTATTTAGGAGGTAATAAATGACGAACAACATCGAATAACTACGTTTATAGATTTTATTCTTTTTAATTACTATTAAATCTGCAGATATAAGGTATCACGTCCCGCGGGATTAAGTCATATTCCACGACGAGATGGGTTAGTTCTTTGACTAAACGATTTCGCTCGTGCTGAAATGCGTGCCGCGCATCCGACTCCTCTGCCGGATCCTCTGATTGCAGCAACAACAATCTTGAGTTATAATCTGCAATCTGTTATATCAGGCTGTAGATGACCTGCATTACTATCTCTGATGGTTCGGTCAGGTTTTCGAACATGCTGGTGTCTGCGGAAAAAAATACAAATTAAAAAAGAGTCGATGGCGCAACAAAAGACCATCCGAGTTAATCAGGATTTATTCAACTTTTGAACTTACAAAGATCGATAATATTACCTACTCTTAATGATTTCATTCTTGTTTTTTAATTCCATACAGGTAATACCAATACTGGTAATAAATGACGAACAACAACGAATACCTACGTTTGTAGATTTTATTCTTTTTTAATTACTATTAAATCTGCAGATATAAGGTATCACGTCCCGCGGGATTAAGTCATATTCCACGACGAGATGGGTTAGTTCTTTGACTAAACGATTTCGCTCGTGCTGAAATGCGTGCCGCGCATCCGAATCCTCTGCCGGATCCTCTGATTGCAGCAACAACAATCTTGAGTTATAATCTGCAATCTGTTATATCAGGCTGTAGATGACCTGCATTACTATCTCTGATGGTTCGGTCAGGTTTTCGAACATGCTGGTGTCTGCGGAAAAAAATACAAATTAAAAAAGAGTCGATGGCGCAACAAAAGACCATCCGAGTTAATCAGGATTTATTCAACTTTTGAACTTACAAAGATCGATAATATTACCTACTCTTAATGATTTCATTCTTGTTTTTTAATTCCATACAGGTAATACCAATACTGGTAATAAATGACGAACAACATCGAATAACTACGTTTATAGATTTTATTCTTTTTTAATTACTATTAAATCTGCAGATATAAGGTATCACGTCCCGCGGGATTAAGTCATATTCCATGACGAGATGGGTTAGTTCTTTGACTAAACGATTTCGCTCGTGCTGAAATGCGTGCCGCACATCCGACTCCTCTGCCGGATCCTCTGATTGCAGCAACAACAATCTTGAGGTATAATCTGCAATCTGTTTTACCAGGCTGTAGATGACCTTCATTACTATCTCTGATAGTTCGGTCAGGTTTTCCAACATGCTGATGTCTGCGGAAAAAAAATACAAATTAAAAAAGAGTCGATGGCGCAACAAAAGACCATCCAAGTTAATCAGGACTTATTCAACTTTTGAACTAACAAAGATCGATAATATTACTCTTAATTATTTCATTATTGTTTTTAATTCCATACAAGTAATACCAATACTTGTAATACTTTTATATCTCCGATAGTATTTAGGAGGTAATAAATGACAAACAACATCGAATAACTACGCTTATAGATTTTATTCTTTTTTAATAACTATTAAATCTGCAGATATAAGGTATCACGTCCCGCGGGATTAAGTCATATTTCATGACGAGATGGGTTAGTTCTTTGACTAAACGATTTCGCTCGTGCTGAAATGCGTGCCGCGCATCCGACTCCTCTGCCGGATCCTCTGAATGCAGCAACAACAATCTTGAGTTATAATCTGCAATCTGTTCTATCAGGCTGTAGGTGACCTTCTTTACTATCTCTGATAGTTCGGTCAGGTTTGCGAACAAGCTGATGTCTGCGGAAAAAAATACAAATTAAAAAAGAGTCGATGGCGCAACAAAAGACCTTCCGAGTTAATCAGGACTTATTCAACGTTTGAACTAACAAAGATCGATAATATTACTCATAATTATTTCATTAGTGTTTTTAATTCCATACAAGTAATACCAATACTTGTAATACTTTTATATCTCCGATAGTATTTAGGAGGTAATAAATGACGAACAACATCGAATAACTACGTTTATAGATTTTATTCTTTTTTAATAACTATTAAATCTGCAGATATAAGGTATCACGTCCCGCGGGATTAAGTCATATTCCATGACGAGATGGGTTAGTTCTTTGACTAAACGATTTCGCTCGTGCTGAAATGCGTGCCGCGCATCCGACTCCTCTGCCGGATCCTCTGATTGCAGCAACAACAATCTTGAGTTATAATCTGCAATCTGTTCTATCAGGCTGTAAATGACCTTCATTACTATCTCTGATAGTTCGGTCAGGTTTTCGAACATGCTGATGTCTGCGGAAAAAAATACAAATTAAAAAAGAGTCGATGGCGCAACAAAAGACCATCCGAGTTAATCAGGATTTATTCAACTTTTGAACTTACAAAGATCGATAATATTACCTACTCTTAATTATTTCATTCTTGTTTTTTAATTCCATACAGGTAATACCAATACTGGTAATAAATGACGAACAACAACGAATACCTACGTTTGTAGATTTTATTCTTTTTTAATTACTATTAAATCTGCAGATATAAGGTATCACGTCCCGCGGGATTAAGTCAAATTCCATGACGAGATGGGTTAGTTCTTTGACTAAACGATTTCGCTCGTGCTGAACTGCGTGCCGCGCATCCGACTCCTCTGCCGGATCCTGATTGCAGCAACAACAATCTTGAGTTATAATCTGCAATCTGTTTTACCAGGCTGTAGATGACCTTCATTACTATCTCTGATAGTTCGGTCAGGTTTTCGAACATGCTGATGTCTGCGGAAAAAATACAAATTAAAAAAGAGTCGATGGCGCAACAAAAGACCATCCGAGTTAATCAGGATTTATTCAACTTTTGAACTAACAAAGATCGATAATATTACTCTTAATTATTTCATTATTGTTTTTAATTCCATACAAGTAATACTAATACTTGTAATACTTTTATATCTCCGATAGTATTTAGGAGGTAATAAATGACGAACAACATCGAATAACTACGTTTATAGATTTTATTCTTTTTTAATAACTATTAAATCTGCAGATATAAGGTATCACGTCCCGCGGGATTAAGTCATATTCCATGACGAGATGGGTTAGTTCTTTGACTAAACGATTTCGCTCGTGCTGAAATGCGTGCCGCGCATCCGACTCCTCTGCCGGATCCTCTGAATGCAGCAACAACAATCTTGAGTTATAATCTGCAATCTGTTCTATCAGGCTGTAGGTGACCTTCATTACTATCTCTGATAGTTCGGTCAGGTTTTCGAACAAGCTGATGTCTGCGGAAAAAAATACAAATAAAAAAAAAACCACATCAAAAAAGTAAGAAATAATTCCTCACTAAATAAATAACGTAAGTACTTTGAAGTCGGGCGTGAAACATGTACAATTTTTTTGTTGTTTTTGTTAAAACCCGCCCGACTTCAAAGTATTTACGTTATTTATTTGGTGAGGAATTATTTCTTACTTTTTTGATGTGGTTTTTTTGAAGGCGGTTTTATTTTTTTATAAAAATAATTTTTATTTCACTCTTTTTAGTGCATCGTGCAGGCAATTTACGTGTTTTCTGGTAAATAGGTATGTGATCAAACTGAAAACCTCCTTTTTCGAAGTCGGTTAAAATACCTTGAGGTATCCCCTTTTTAACAAAACAAGAATCATCTAAATCGGTTTATAAACAAAGGAGTTATGCCTAAAGATACGTATTAAATTCACAGTAAGTGGTAACGAAAACGACAGTATTTTCAAGATTTCCTGAAAACTACTGAACGGATTTCAAAATTTCAAAATATGGGACCAACTTGGAAACCAACCTGATGTAATTAATAACGTTTGAACAATTTCAATCGGTTCAGCCGTCTTCGAGTAATCGGTGGACATACACAAAAAAAAAAAAAAAACAAAAAAAGAGAAAAAACATACATACAGACGAATAGAGAACCTCCTCCTTTTTGATTTAGAAGTCGGTTAAAAAAGAGTCGATGGCGCAACAAAAGACCTTCCGAGTTAATCAGGACTTATTCAACGTTTGAACTAACAAAGATCGATAATATTACCTACTCTTAATTATTTCATTCTTGTTTTTTAATTCCATACAGGTAATACCAATACTTGTAATACCTACTTATATATCTCCGATAGTATTTAGGAGGTAATAAATGACGAACAACAACGAATACCTACGTTTGTAGATTTTATTCTTTTTTAATTACTATTAAATCTGCAGATATAAGGTATCACGTCCCGCGGGATTAAGTTTTATTCCATGACGAGATGGGTTAGTTCTTTGACTAAACGATTTCGCTCGTGCTGAACTGCGTGCCGCGCATCCGACTCCTCTGCCGGATCCTCTGATTGCAGCAACAACAATCTTGAGTTGTAATCTGCAATCTGTTCTATCAGGCTGTAGATGACCTGTATTACTATCTCTGATGGTTCGGTCAGGTTTTCGAACATGCTGATGTCTGCGGAAAAAAATACAAATTAAGAAAGAGTCGATGGCGCAACAAAAACCATCTGAGTTAATCAGGACTTATTCAGCTTTTGAACTAACAAAGATCGATAGGAACCGCTAGAATTTCATCGATTCCATTAAATCTCTATTATAATTAAAATTATGTTTGTCGTTGAATCTATGGGACAACTAGGAGGATTCTAACGGAATTTATTTTAACAAGAATAAGTTAATCACTTTTTCAATTAATTTTGATCACTATGTTAACTCAGTCGTTAACGTAAAGAAAAATGAAGAGCGTGGAAAAATAATGGAAAAAACGTACCAACTCACCTGGTTACTGGAGCCAAAATGAAGACTGCGGTTAGTTCCATCTTGTTTGTCTGTCTTATACTACCGATCAATCGTAAAACTTTTACGACCGTGAATCAATAATAAGAATTCACATATCAAAATTGAATCTGAATTTAATATAACCAGTAATTAATGAGCAATATGTTAATGATTGACAGGGTTGATCATGAAATTTTTAATGACCACAGGTAATTATAAGAATCTGATAAAGATCAATGTTTTAATTAAAAAACTTTAAGCATTCATGATAATAAATGTGTGGGAATTATTATATAAACTCGCAGACCCCGGTGGCTTCACATCCAGCACCAGCAGCAACCAAAACGACAAGGAGCGGGCGGAGAGTGCAGTTTCCCGATTACTATCGATCGTAGCAACAATCTCAGCGGGGGAGTGGTGTAGCGGTCAAAACCGCTATATTTTCCGCTACCGCCTATGGACTGCGCCAGAGTCGAGAATCATACGATGGTCGTACGATACTACGTCATCGCTATTGTTTGCGCGCAGGCAGCGCAAGAGTACCTACCCAGGCGCACCGCGATTGGTAGATTTAAGATGGCCGTGCGCAGGATTGAGCCGGCTATAAAAGTTGAAGCACGTCCGCTCGGAGTTCATTCACGCAACATTATTTCTACGCTGTTACTAGTTCTTGTCATTGTTTATACAGGAAGTATTTAAAATCACTCTCCAAATTTGAATATGGTAATCTTTACACTTAGATGCGTTTACCAGTACGCCGTAATCCGATAGCCGCTGGAATAGCATACGCAGGTGCTGCTGATGCTGGGGCTCTGACTCTGAAAACACAAGCACATCGTCGATAAAGGAATAGCAGAAGTCAAACCCTCTCAGTACCTCATCCATAAACCGCTGGAACGTCTGCGCAGCGTTTCGAAGCCCAAATGTCATAAATGGGAATTCGAATAACCCAAACGAAGTTGTAATAGCTGTTATTATAAATGTTATTATTATATTTTCTAAATCAAAGCATAGTACAGGTGCTTGAGACTCCCTATCCTTTTTGCTTTCGATTCTCATTGCTTCTTTTTCCTTTAAATGACTTTCATATTTTTCTTTCAACTCCACGCTGTCTCTATTTTCTTTTTCTAAAATTTTCCATTCTTCGCAAACATCACATCGGTCTTTTTTTGGAACATGAAATGCTATATTGTACTCTTCATTAAATATTTTGGAATACATTGATTTTTTTACTGGCTCAGAAGAATTATTCTTGCGGATTCTTTGTATAAATCATACATTTTATTTAAACTCAGTTGTGACTCCAAATACATTCTCTTAGAGCTTGCTCTGCAATAGTGGGATTCAATTGCAGAAAATGATGTAATATGTTCGCGAACTAACTGTTTTCTTTCTTCACTCACCCGCCTGTGGTTCTTATGTTTACCTCTTGAATCATTTGTAGGTTCTCCAGTCAAGATATCTTTTTGATGAACTCCATAAACAGATTTTTGGGATATGCTTAGTGTACCTACTTAGATAAAATGTCTTACAAACCTTTATGGATTTTTCTTCAACATTAAAATAGAAAAAATAGGTATTTTTCTTTATGTTAGATTGACATGCACTTCTTTTCTTTTCCTGTCCCGACTGATGCTTCGACTTCCTAACATTTCTCACCCAGTTATCTTGCTGTCTAACACGTTTTCTTGTATTTTGGCGTTTCTTTGTTGTTCATTTTACCTTATCAATGTTTTCAGGAACAGTTGTTACTGCCACTCTTCGGAATTGCCCTGTTTTTTCATCTAACACATCCCCAAAACAAATCGAAGCTTCATCGTGATCCTGCAAAATATCTGGATTGTCTTGCACAAATTCCCCCGTGCAAGGGTCCAAAATAAGTCTTTCCATTTAAGACAAACAATATTCCGCTAGAAATAGAAATAAAACCTTGTATTTTAAATAAGCGTCGAAATTCTTTAACAAATTTGCAGACGAAAATTGGCGGAATGTCAAACAAAAATAAAAATTTGACAGATAGAACTATGTTGCCATATTACACAAAGTATTTTTTTAGATAGAACCATGTTGCCCTCTAATTTTCTCCTTCATTATTAATGTTTCGTCTATGATTATAGTACAGATAGAACCAGAATCGTGCGTATTTTCTTGCTAGCTCAAAAAATCGATTTCACAAAAATTACAGATGAAACCTTGTTTACCCAACGTGACATTCTCAAAAGAGCTTCCGTGTCATCATAGCTCATTCTCAGTAAACATTCCCTCACTTTTGTTTTACATTGTTTGCGAATCGTTTGGTATATTGATAATATTTTATTTATTCTATTGTATAAGTAACAACCTAGAAAACAAAAGAATCTTTGGGAAAAGCTAGTGTTAAAACGTATTATGGGGCACACGGTATGACTTCGCCTGAGATCAGAGTATAAGCGAGGATTATAGTCTAGTTCTGAATAAATACGTATAATGGTGTTTAAGACGAATAGCTGTCGGACCGTCAACACTTCACACTTCTGATATAGTTCCTTTGCAGGGAATAGAAAAGGCAGTTGAAGGCTGACTTTTAGGACTGCTCTTTGTGCTCTTTCCAGGTCAAGCATCGTGGTTTTCGAGCTACCTCCCCAAGAGGTTATACTCGTACAATAGATAAGCAGAGATTAGACCAATGCAAGATAGATGGTTTTTAATATTTTAGGGTCAGCAACGTCTCGGAGGTTCTTAAAAATATAAATCATTTTGCGGATCCTTGCTGTAGTTGCCTCGATATGTGATTTAAATTTAATATTTTTATCTACTATGACTCACGAGATACTTGATGCTATCAGATTTTTCTAATTTAGGACATGCACAAGAGGCAGTTTGAGGACAGATGTTAGTATGTGAGGTTAAGGAAAGATTTGAGTAGGGTATAATATGTTTATGATTCCTAAGAGAGAATTGGATATATTTCGTTTTTGTGTCGTTAAGAGTGAGTTTGTTATTCATCAGCCAGCTCTTACAGTGTTGAATCCATTTTGGGCATATGTAAAAACTTGTTCCCATGTATCTCCACAAAACAATAAGGCTGTGTCGTCAGCAAAATTGATTATCTTTCCTTTGCTCAACTACCCCAAGAGCTATCCGATATTTTTGTAAAAAATTCAATAACAGGCCAAATTTTTGTAAACGGCCCTTAAATATAATTTTAAGAGACTATATTTTGGAATCCAACATAATATCGCATTGGAAGGTATATAAAAAAAGTTATACCCCGAAAATGGTGCAATTCTTTCAGCAAATATGCTATCACCAATTTTATCGTTAACATGTGTGATCACGCACAATTGTGGTGACCATCGACTGTGTTCCACAGTTTATTGAAACGAAGGTTTCTCATGCAAAATTAAATAAATTAAGCTAGTCCTACCTTACTAGCAGATAGTGTCCGTAATCCAGGGGGCTGGTCGCTGTCTCGCCGGCGCGCGCGCGCCTGGCCAAGTAGGTCTTCACCCAACCCCGAGGGGAAACTCTTATAGCTAACACTCTTAAAACTACACAATGCCCTAATAGGCAGCTAAAACTTTCCCGGCGCTTTTCAAAGCGAACACACACGGGTCACAGGTCCGTACCCGGACCGGGCGCTCCTAGGTGCAAACGCTCGGGATCTCGGTCACAATACGGGTAGGTAACTGGCGCGGCACGTCGCTACCGAAACACACAAACTCGCCTCACGGCTGCGGACGGCCAACTGGTCGCGATGTCGCGCGGGCGGCGGTTGGCGCCGAACCCACGAATGCACGTGAATGAATGAATCACGCGCGGCGTGAACATCCCCCCGTCCCGGACAGTAGCAAACTGTCCGCCAACTCAATCTAAGGGCAGGCGAGAGAGGGTAGCGATCGCTCGCTTCAAAACAGAGTCCCCCACCAGGACCTCGGCAAACCTGGGCACACCATCCGACCCCGGATGAAGCTGAACAATGCGTCCTAAACGCCAGCGGAGGGGCGGCAGGTTTGGATCCTTTACCAACACGAGGTCTCCAGTCTTGGGTGGGGTCGTCCTATCCGACCACTTAACGCGTTGCTGCAAAATGTGCAAATACTCCAGATGCCAACGGCGCCAAAAACTCTGCGTAAGCTGCTGGAGCAATTCAAATCGCGAGAGCCGTCCGGAGGGCACTTCGGAATAAGGATATTCCGGCAAGGCGTTAAGCGGTCTGCCAATCAAAAAATGGCCCGGCGTAAGGGCCTCTAAATCATTCGCGTCCGAAGACAACGGACACAACGGACGCGAGTTGAGGACCGCCTCAACCTTACAAAATACGGTCGCGAGTTCCTCAAACGTGAGGACCGTCTCCCCAATAACGCGACGAAGGTGAGTTTTAGCGGCCTTTACAGTTGCTTCAAAAATCCCTCCCCAGTGGGGGCAGGATGGCGGGGAGTACTGCCATCGTACCCCTCTGCGAGAGAGTGTGGATCCGATCTCAAAATTATTCCTATCCAAAAATTCACAAGTTTCCTTTAAATACCTATCGGTGCCCTTGAAATTGGTTCCACAATCGGACCTTATTAACGACGGCATTCCGCGGCGAGACACAAAACGATTCAACGTGGCTACAAAGGCTTCTGTGGTGAGGGCACTAACCACCTCCAGGTGGACCGCTTTAGTGGCCAAACAAACAAATACACACAAGTAAGCCTTTTCCGTTCTAGCATTACGAAGCCGCGATGTCTTAACGGTAAATGGCCCCGCAAAATCCGTTCCAACTCCTGAGAAGGGCATCGATTCGTTCACTCGATCGGCAGGCAAATCACCCATCTGGGGCTGCATCGTATCGGCGCGCAAACGATAACACGGGAGACAACGAAAAATAACGGATCGGATTATTCTCCGCGCTGACAAAATCCAGAACTCTCGTTGGAGGAGCGCGGTCAAAGCATTACAACCGGCATGAGCATTCTTTACATGTCGGTCTGTAATCAACAGTCTAACTAACGGTCCATCCTTGGGGAGCAACAAAGGGTGGCGTGATCCGTACGGCAGGTTGGCATGTCTGAGCCTACCTCCGACACGCAGCAATCCGGTACTGTCCAAGAAGGGATTCAACCGCACCAAGGGTCCCTTCAACTTGGGCTTACTTGAGCGCAGGGCTTTCAGCTCCGGTTCAAACTCTCGCTGTTGCGTCACTCGCAACCAATGCAACAGAGCGTCTTGCCGCTCTTGTGGGGCGAGGACCGGAGACAACGATTTCTCCTGAGGATGGCGACAATTTCGCACAAAGCGCCTCATCCAAGCAGTCACGCCGAGCAACTTATCAAGAGAACTGTAGCGGTCTAACAAAAACTCCATCTGCGGAGCCGCCACCGTCTCCACGGCGTGAACACGCATGCCTAGGTCTGGGACTCTGGCCACAGCCGGGGTGGCAGGCCATGAGCGCTCAGGCCGTAACAACCATGATGGACTCCACCATAGGTGGTGGTCCACTAACTCAGGCGCCTCGCAGCCGCGGGAGGCACAATCTGCGGGGTTCAATTCGCCCGGTACGTGGCGCCAAATCAACGGGGCCTTTGAAGTCTGAATTTGTGAGACCCGGTTGGCCACAAAAACCTCAAGGGTGTGGACTGAACTCTTCAGCCAACAAAGGACGACCTGGCTGTCAGACCACGCAAATATCGACCCCAAGTCGACACCGTTTCCCAAGGTGTCGGCAACATGATTGAGTAGCCGTACTAAGAGAGTGGCGCCGGACAACTCCAACTTCGGAATGGTTAGCCTAGTCCGAAGGGGGGCGACCTTACTCTTGGCCATAACTAAGTGTACGGCGACAACGCCTGCTGCATCCACCGTTCGGATGTAAACGGCTGCCGCGTATCCGCTTTCGGACGCGTCACAAAAGCCGTGCAGGGAGGCTTTAAACTTTCCCGAAGGCAGCATTTGCCTCGGTATACAAACCCGATTGACGTCGGGTAGGGATGACACGAACCTCACCCACTCTCGTAGGAGGCTACCAGAGAGGGGCTCATCCCATGACAATTCCGCAGCCCAGAGCTCCTGTAGGAAGCACTTCATCGAAAACACTACAGGGCTGAGCCAACCGTTCGGATCAAAGGTACGGGCTACAGTGGACAGCACCGTGCGTTTAGTCCAGACCTTTGGGTCTGGCAGTTCCAATCTATATGTGAACAAATCCGGGACTGGTCGATACTGGACTCCCAAAACAGACAGCATGTCTGGAGTCTCCGGATTTTCAAAGAGGAGCGGCTCTTGCTGGTGGTCCTTAGGCAAATCTGCCAATAGGTCCGGTGAGTTAGACAGCCACTTCCGCAACTCATAGCCACCAGCCCTCAAGAGCGCAATCAGCTCATCACGTAAGACGAGAGCCTCATCTAAGCTCGAGGCCCCCGTGCAGATATCGTCGACAAATAAGGCCCCCCCCTCAATAAGAGCAGATGCCCGGGGATAGCGTAGCCGTTCGCGCTCTGCGAGCTCCAAAAGCGAACGGATCGCCACAAAGGGGCTCGACCGCAAACCATAAGTGTTGGTGTTCAGCTCGTAAGCCAACATCGGATCCTGGGGATCCTCACGCCAAAGGATGAGCTGGTATCGTCTATCCTCCGGGTGAATCACGGTCTGTCTGAACATCATGCGGATATCGGCCACAAAGACGACAGCGTGCCGGCGGAAGTTGGTCAAAACATCACAGACATCGTGATGCAACTTCGGCCCCGCATGCAGACACTGATTCAACGACACTCCGGTGGACGTGGGCGCTGAACCATCAAAGACCACGCGGATCTTCCCATTGGAAGTCTTCAAAACAGCGTGGTGTGGCAGGAAGTAATGTTCCACATTACGCCAGTCCAACTGCGAGAAGGACATGTGCCCAAGGTCCAAATACTCCCGCATGAAGTCTATATACTTCTCCTTGAATGCGGGATCCCTGGCCATCCTACGCTCCATGGACAACAATCTCTTCTCGGCCATCGGTCGGGAGCTCCCTAAAGGGGGGCGAACCGCCAAGAAGGGCAAGCGGGTAATCAAGCGACCCGAGAGGAGGCGCCCAGTGTTGTTCTGGTAGAACAATTCGCACTCCTCCGCTAACGGATCCAACCGCTTGGCAGTGGGAGGTTCCTCCACCTCCCAAAACTTTTGGAGAACGTCGGACAAAGTAGAACCGACAATGGTCTGGCGGTCTACCGACGGGGTCTCTGGTGTCTGTGGTACCTTTCCCATCACCACATGACCCAGCGACGAGGACAAGGCGACAAGATCGGCTGTCTGCAAAACTCGCTTGCTTCCACACAGTACACGACCGAGGACATCCGCACCAATCAACAAGTGTATTGGGCCCGGTCGGTGGAAGGAAGGATCAGCCAAAGCCAGTCCAGACGTCAGCTCAATCGTGGATGGCGGCACTCGCACTTGCGGGAGTGGTCCAACCACCTTATCAAAAACTATCGCCGAAGCACCGATCTTCGGCCTTGGCGTGAAGTGGGGGGAGAAGGAGAACTCAACTCGACCAATCGGATCAGGGATCCGCGAGTCTCCCACCCCCCGTACCGCTTCGTGATGCGGCACAAGCAAAAGACCCAGCTGTCGGACAAGCCACCTGGACATTATGCACCCCTGGGCACCTGAGTCCAAAAGGGCACGCACCGTGACAACATTGCCCTTAGGTCCCCAAACATTCACGGAGGCTGTTGGCAACAGCACTAGCTCCGGAGGGGTGGTTGGGTCCGACAGGGGCGCCATTAAAAATTTTGGGGGGGTACTTGTCCCCCTCGCGCCTGAGTCGGCGCGCCAAATGTGGGACGCTCGTACCGGGCGAGCGGGTCCCAATCGGGTACATACTGGCCCCGACCAACAGCACTCCTAGGTGCAGGGTAATACCCGTGTGGGGCGTGCCTCGGTACATAGTACCCCAATCGAGGCCTCTCCATTAGGGGGGGGGAGTAGCAAATAGGGCCCGTGCCCATCGCCACCGTGGCGTACTCTTGTGGTACCCCCCTACCCCCGCCCGTGGCGGGGGCGTCTCTCCTATAGTTCCCCCTCTCCGGGGGGGACTGAACGGGGGGGCTAAGCCCCGCCGAATCTCTAGGGGACCGGTTCAGGGCTGCCGGGCCCCCGCCCGTGCGCGAGGAATTCGAACCCCGGTCGCTCCCGGCGTCCTTGCGGTCCAAACAAAGGAGGGGGTGATGCCTCCCTCCGCAAAGACGACAATCCTCTGTCTGGGGACACGCCGACTGCATGTGTCCCCCCAAACACCTATAGCACCATTGGCGCTGTCTTGCAACGGCCCTCCGTCCCTCTGGGCGGAGGCCTCTAAATTTGGCACATTCGTGCACCACGTGCCTATCTCCCCTGCAATACCTGCACCGCTCACTCGGTGCGGGGGGAGGGGACTGCTGGAAGGCAGCATAGCGATTGGTCGGGCGACGGGGCTGTTCCCTCGCCGCCACCATACGACCAACACCTGGAACCGGGGCGGGCTCCAGGTGGTCCGTCACCCTACATTCGTCCTCCAAAAAACGAAGGAGGTCCGCGAAGGGCGGGAGATACGAGGCGCTGTCGCCTCCGTACCTCTGCTCGAAACGCCCCTTCATTTCAGCGGGCAATTTGGCGAGGACTATGTGCAGCAGTATAAAGGACCACTGATCCACCGGCAGGTCCAATCGCCTTAGGGAGTTGACCGCTGACAGTAGCGGGTTCAGCAACTCCCTCCGTAACAGGTGTACCCGCGTGATTCGCGGGAGGGCCAAAATCGTGGCCACGTGGGTGTCCGCCAGTAACCGGACATTCTGGTACCTGCTAACCAGAAGCTGGCGAGCCACCTGGTAGTTGTCGTCACTGATGAGCAGGTGCTGGATTACCGCGCTGGCCTCTCCTCGCAGGGAGGAGCGCAAATAGGCCAACTTCTCGCTAGGGGATAAGTCCCGTCGTGAATCCACCAAACTGTCAAACAAATTAATGAAGCCCATCCAGGCTGACAGATCCCCATTAAAAGTGGGAATCTCCAAGGTAGGCAATCGGCCTAGCAACGCCGTCGGGGTAGGTTTGACCTCCCCGCTCAAAACCGGCTCCCCCTTCCGAACAGCCAGGGCCCTCTCAGCCGCCTCCGTGAACTGGTCAGCCAGCTCATAGGCCTGGGCTACATCCTGCTCCAGCTGTTCCGACACGGCATCATCAGCTGGGGGGTTCTCCAGATAATACGCGCGACACTCCATGGCGTGGCGCTCCAGGTCTTGCAGCCGAGCTGCCAGCCCGCCATACCGAGCTAGCAACGCGCCTACCCGGTCGGCTCGGTCTATTAATGTGACCGCACAAGCAAGCCAACGCAAAGCTCCTTGGATGCCAGCCCTGGATACGGCGATCGGATTCGTAGGAGCCATTTATAATCCGTTTAATAAACAAAGCAAACAAAGAAATATAAAAGTGGCAAACATCAACAAAAAAAAACAATAGAAATAGGTCGCGTCACGATAATATAAAACACAATTAAAATTCGGACGACATACACGGACCCTACTATTTTCATAAATTAGTAGCAACTTACCAATTTCAAGGGCTAACAATATAACGGTATAAACAAAACGTATAGGATTAACGGTATGGCATAACGGCACGGCCAAGTCAACCTCGCAAATCAACTACTAAACCGTTATCAACAAACGAAAACAAAACTATTTTTAATAATAATACTCGTAATTTAATACTACTAATAATTAAAACTAGTTCCACTTTTTTAACTAGGCAAGCGGACTCGGAACAAACACTAGTATGTGGTACTAATAAACAACACTTTCGAACGAAACTATTCGTCAAATAAATCCGGACACACAAAAAAAATATACACATCTAGGCGAGTAAACTCGTATCAAAACACTAGTATGTGGTACTAATAAACACACTTTCGAACGAACTATTCGTCAAATAAATCCGGACACACAAAAAAAAAATATACACATCTAGGCGAGTAAACTCGTATCAAAACACTAGTATGTGACAACAATTATATAAGTGTCTATCTATTATCGGATCCACCAAGTGAGAAACATTCGCTTCGAGAATTTACTAGAACAATTTCTTAGTACTTCAAATCGTCTCGGGATCTTCAAATACCCTCGAGATTTCAACAAAAAAAAATAATTTTTAGGTACGCTTTTTAGGTACGCTTTTTATTTTTACTATGAAATTTTATACTAGTTAATTTTAATATGAAAATTAATTATATCAACTAAGCTCTGCTACCAAAAATATGATCACGCACAATTGTGGTGACCATCGACTGTGTTCCACAGTTTATTGAAACGAAGGTTTCTCATGCAAAATTAAATAAATTAAGCTAGTCCTACCTTACTAGCAGATAGTGTCCGTAATCCAGGGGGCTGGTCGCTGTCTCGCCGGCGCGCGCGCGCCTGGCCAAGTAGGTCTTCACCCAACCCCGAGGGGAAACTCTTATAGCTAACACTCTTAAAACTACACAATGCCCTAATAGGCAGCTAAAACTTTCCCGGCGCTTTTCAAAGCGAACACACACGGGTCACAGGTCCGTACCCGGACCGGGCGCTCCTAGGTGCAAACGCTCGGGATCTCGGTCACAATACGGGTAGGTAACTGGCGCGGCACGTCGCTACCGAAACACACAAACTCGCCTCACGGCTGCGGACGGCCAACTGGTCGCGATGTCGCGCGGGCGGCGGTTGGCGCCGAACCCACGAATGCACGTGAATGAATGAATCACGCGCGGCGTGAACAATGTGTTTATGTTCACCATATCTAAGCACCAAAGTCGAAATCCATAAAGATATAAAACGGGAAACTAATACTTTAGGAAGAAGTCGGTTGTTTCTGATAGCATTTTTAACATAGGTGTAATGCCAATTTGAGTTTACGTAGAGAGTTTTTTTTAAAGTTTATTTGTTTTTCATTTACAAATATAGGGGGATTATATACTTTTACGAAAGATAATAATAAATGTAGGAATGGGGCCCGTGGTACTAAGGAGCTACTCCTCATTGACATGGCTATTAACCAACAGGTTCGTCGAAACCGAAAGAACCTGTCGACTTCCTGGATAGATTATAAGAAGGGCTATGATTCCGTGCCGCATTCGTGGCTCATGAGGGTGCTGGAGTTGTATAAAATAAATACAACTCTACGCACTTTCTTGATATCGTGCATGCGAAAATGGAGAACGGTCCTTTTCTATCCAGGATCTCGACGGATTCTAGGTCAGGGCGATCCTATAAAAATAGAGCGAGGTATCTTCCAGGGTGACGGTTTGAGTCCATTGTGGTTCTGTCTGGCCTTGAACCCTCTGAGTACACTTCTCGAGAGTTCAGGGTTAGGCTATCGTTTACGGAGAAATGGTCAAGTAATATCACACCTACTGTACATGGATGACCTGAAACTATTTGCCCATAGCAGTTCTCATTTGACAGCGTTACTGAAGGTTACTGAAGCTTTCAGTAATGCCATTAAAATGGAATTTGGTGTGGACAAATGTGCAGTCATGCATGTAAAGCGTGGTCAGATAATGGAATCTACGGGTATACAACTCTCGGATTCTATTCATCTTAGATCTCTCTCCGTAAACGAAACCTATAAATATTTAGGTATGTCACAGGCGTTAGGCATCAACGATGCTGACATGAAACAGTCGTTGCGTGAGCGTTTCTTGGGGCGCCTTTCAAAAGTACTTAAAAGTCTTTTGTCTGGCGGAAACAAGGTTCGCGCATACAATGGATGGGTCATGCCGGTACTGATGTATTCCTTTGGCATACTTAAATGGACTCAAACTGAACTGGATGCCCTGGATAGAAAAGTTCGTACATTGCTAACAGCACACCGCATACATCACCCACGTTCATCGACCATGAGATTGTATATCCCACGGAAGTGCGGTGGTCGTGGCTTCTTAAATGCTAAGACATTGCATAACCGCGAGATATGCAATCTTAGGGAGTATTTTCTCCAAGTCGATATGGGGTCTCATAGAGATGTAGTTGCTGTTGACAATGGACTGACTCCTCTATTTTTAGCAAAAGAAAACTGGCGCAAACCTGTAGTACTTAGTACGTCCGACCGCAGCACTGTGTGGCAAAGCAAGGAGTTACATGGCAGATTCTACCGGGCTCTCCATGGGTCCGACGTAGATTTATTAGCCTCAGTATCCTGGCTCCGTTTCGGTGATCTTTTTGGTGAAACCGAAGGTTTTGTCTGTGCAATTATGGATGAGGTTGTGATGACGAATAACTACCGAAAGTATATCCTAAGGGATGGCACAGTGGATATTTGCCGAGCGTGCCATCGTCCGGGTGAATCCCTTAGGCATATAATCTCCGGTTGTTCTCGTCTCGCAAACGGTGAGTATTTGCATAGACATAACCAAGTGGCCAGGATAATACACCAACAACTTGCTCTAAAACATAGTCTTGTGGCATCCGAGGTGCCGTACTACAGGTATGCACCAGAACAGGTCCTTGAAAATAGTCATGCCACATTGTATTGGGATCGATCTATCATTACAGACAGGACTATTGTAGCTAATAAGCCTGATATTGTATTGATAGATCGACACGAACGCCGCGCAATAATTGTTGATGTCACTGTTCCCCATGACGACAACCTTGTGAAAGCTGAAAAAGATAAAGAAAACAAATATCTTGATTTAGCTCACGAGATTGTTGACATGTGGGACATTGATTCAGCAATTGTTGTTCCGATAGTCATATCTGCCCATGGGCTGATAGCCAAGAGCCTCGATAAACACCTTAAGAGGCTCGCGTTAGGTGGATGGATCGGGAGTCAGATGCAGAAGGCAGTACTTCTGGACACGGCCCGTATAGTGAGAAGGTTCCTGTCTCTGGATCCTTAACCATCGGTAGCCGGGACCCTGATCTTGCTGCCTTTGGGGAACTGCATTTTTGTATTTTTAAATGTTATATTTTTTAGTGTTATTCATTGTAAAAATTTAATGTTTAGAAATATAATTTTGTAAGTATTTAAAATGTAATAAAGGGATAAATAATGTATTCAAATGTAAAGTGAATAACACTTATACCATTTTTGCCTATTTTTTATAGAATTTTTAAAGTTTTGTATTTGTTTTTTTTTTAATGTCGCTGTCATAAATATTGGTGGATTACTAATGAATTATTTATTAAACTAGATAATCTAATTTTCAATGTTAAGAAATTACTGATATAGAATTATTGTTGAGTCTCCATAGAGCGAATTAGTTTGGCTCTCGGGCTAAACCGTAGATTACATAGGTCGTTAATATAGGCGAGAAATAAGGTTGGTCCTAACGAGCTTCCCTGAGGAACCCCGGTGTCAGTAGGAAGGTAGGTGTCAGTAGGAAAGTAGGTGTCAGGTTGAAAGGTAGTCCTTAAAGAGGTTTTTTTTTTTCCTTTTTCTTCTTCCTCTGACACTGAGTCAAAGCCAGTTTTTACAAATTTTTCTTAGCTACTCTTTCATATACCAGTTCTCGCTTTCGTGCCTCTCGCACTTTCATACCTCATACGACTCTATCATTCTTCCTCATTTTTACAATAACTGTTATTCTCCTCTTTGCACGGCATTTAGGTGCTTCTGCACGCCTAGCTTTTGCGCAGCAGGAGCCCATGCGCTCGCGGCGTACAAGATTATCGGTTCTACCGTTCCAATGTAAATTGTACGAATTATTTCCGGGTGTAAGCCCCAACTGACCTTCACGGCTCTCGAGAGTTGTTTACCTTGTCATCAATAGTTAAGCCTAATAACTTTATTTCACGGGACAGCATGTCGACCCCGCCCATACTCAGGTGTGGGGTGTCATATTTTAACTTACGCGTCATGACCATGGCGTTGGTTTTGTTAGGAGCGAACTTTAGTTTATTTATGACGCCCCACCTCCGGACATGTTCGAGGGTGGCATTTGCCCGCGTTTGGATTTCTTGAGCCGTTTCACCTTCAAAGACGAGCACCACGTCATGCGCAAAGGCCTGACTATAGTCGCCTCTCTCGCTCAGACTCTTCAGGAGGAAGTCCAGCAGTAGATTCCATAAAATGGGGCCAGCTATTGAGCCCTGGACGCTGGTTAGCGTAGTGTGCTCTTTGCCCCCGTACCTGACCGAGACAGCTCGATCGGAGAGATAGCTGTCTATTACTCTTCTTAGGTTAAGGGGGCATTTCGCTACTGCCAGTCTCATTTTTATCGCCGGCCACCATGCACTGTCGAAGGCTCCCTCTATATCCAGCGATACGAGCATGACAATTTTCTTTTCTGTCAGCTTTGCACGGATGTGCTGCACTAGGGTATAGAGGGAGTCTTCCGTGCTCTTTTGCGGCATGAAACCATATTAGTTTTGGCTCATTTTTGGCAGAATGTAATGCTTAACCTTTGACTTTTTGTTTAACCGCCTCTGTGGTCTAGTGGTTCACACCACCGATTTCAGACCCAGAGGTCATGGGTTCGATTCCCAGTGGAGGTACTTATAGTATTCGGTTTGGTTGGTGGTAGGACTTGTTCTTAGTCCGCCTGGCTAGCTACCACCGTCTTATCTAAGTCTGTCGCCATAACAATGATGTTTTCAGCGTTATTGTGTTCCGGCAGTTAGAGATAAGATAGCCAGTTCCTCAGTGATTGAGGATTCCGGGAGTAGTGCGCTTCCACCTTCAGCCTTATCACCACTTAACAAAACAGGTATGATGAAGGCTAAGTGCTACACCGTTATGAATAAAAAAAAAAAAACTTACCAATTAGCCAAAAAGCGCGCGAAACGCCCGACCCGTACCCGACCACCCACGACGACACTTGACACCCGTTGTTGCCTCTTTCGAGCGGTTGTGTTTTGTTTTTGTTCGCAAGTCCTTATCTTTATACTTACGGTGACTCCAGTTACATTTCTGAGAACGTAATGAAACAGACCGTCGGTTTATAGCTATTTGACAGTTTTAAGTTCCGTTTTGTTTTTATTATCGTCGTAGTAAGCCGACTATGTTATAACAAAGTTCGATAGTGCGTCCGCTTGGAATAAAATGACTGACCATACACACATCAGAGATAAAACGTATAATAAACCATATATATTTAGAATCTGCATGAAAATACCTTTTAATTAATGGTAAAATAATAGTATGTAGCTACATTGGAAGTCAATAAGTATGCGTTTGAAGTTACGTATTTTTCTCTTCCGCGCACCCCTCTGAATTTTTCCCGCCATACTTTGGAAAATTTTATTCTGATTATAATATTATTCAGATCACCCTTATTTTACCTTTATTCTTTAGGTAAACTATTCAAATATATTATATATTTTTGTTTTCTTCAAAGAATAAAACAAACATTTTTTATAAGATTATAAATAAAAAGCGGCAAAATATTGTCTCGCTCGCTTTACATTTGAGTTAACGTATGTTGTTGTTATTCAAATGGATTTCCAAGAAAAGCATTCTTTAGTCTATAAAATCACTCAAATAGACTCAACATGCAAGATAATTCGTAGATAACAGTTCAAAGTGGCTAAAAACGCTGCAACAAAAATCGGCATAAGCTCCGCGGGCCGGGGTCACAGAGGTCAAGAGACGCACATGGCTCAACGTAAAATGAACCTTATTGCGTAGGTATTAGAGCCTGAAGTGAAAACAGTGAAGGATGTGCTGTGCCACAAACTTACCTTATAAAATCGTCTTATTTTCGTTGGTAATCCAATATTTTATAAACATTTAGGTTTTCTGATAGATTATCTTCATGGTTATGAGCAATTTCAATGGTTTTTATCGTCTTGTAATGTAATAACACTGCGAATTGTTAACGGTTCCCGCGCGAAATTACGGACCTAAGTAGATTTATTGATGTAAAACTAATAAAACATAACGGATATCAAAAACTATACGGAAAAAGAGTTGCCTAATGAATTTATCTTCCTAAATATGTATGTAATATTGGTATATTCAATCATATCGTGTAATTATGTTGCCAAGAAAAAATGGTTGCTTCGCAATAAAACGCACATTATTTTCAAAACCACTTTTGTATAAATATACGACACAAAACACAGTTTTAGCTGTTTGTTATCACCAAGAACAATATAAATAAGATTAAATTCATCACTTTACTCACCTTTTTCCAGCAAAATCACTAATAAACACAATTTCACGGCACAATCAACACGCGCGCATCAAATGTCTCGCGAATGAGTGACAGCTCAGACTAGTTTTGACTTTGACGTCGCGAACTATTTTTTTCTGCCGGATCAAAGACAATATTGCGTCTTGAACGAACGAAGGATCTAGTTCTCTATTGAACGTTCCAAACCGCATACGAAAATATGACTTATAGCCCGGGGTGTAAGGAAAAGAGTTGGGTGAGACCGAGATGGCATCGTTTGATGCCATTGGACGACATTCGGGACGCTCTCGGACGGCATCGTTTGATGCCATCGGAAGGACAAAGGTGTCTCGCTACCAGCATCTTTTCATAAATCTTACCTAGTATTGGTACAAGTCCGATCGGTCGGTAGGCCTTGGGGATGCTGTAGTTTTCTTTCCCTGGCTTTTTAAGTACGACGACCGTGGCCCTCTTCCATTCCAGGGGGAAGTAATTGAGCTCCAGGCATTTATTAATAAGGGCCAGGAATAATACCTCCTTAATGGCGTGAAGGCAGATATCCGCCGTGAACCCTTCTATCTACCCCAGGGGCTTTTTTCGGATTAAACGACTCTGCCGTACGTTCTAGCTCGGTCATGGTGAAAGGTGGGTCGCAAGGTTCACATTTTTCGCTCGCGATCACCATTTCCGCCTCTCTTCTTATAGAACGGTGTTCTTCGTTGTCTGTTTCCGCTGCATCCCCGGGGTAAAATGTCTCCGTCAATAATTTGACGGATTCCTTCACATCTAGTGTTTTTCCGTCTTTTACTAGCGGGACATCCTCCTCACGCTTCGCCGTTCTTCCTATTACCCTGTAAATTCCCTCCCAGAGTCCTTCCCTATCTTGTTTTTCACAGAACCCTTTCCAGCTTGTCGACTGCGCCTACTTTACCTCCTCTTCGTAGTGTTGTTTTTCTCAAGGCATTCCTCCACAACCTTCTGCTTCCGTAGGGGGGCCGCGTTTTTAATACGGCGTTTCTTTTTTGTCACCTCTGCCTTTAGCGCTTCGAGCTCTTTTGACCACCACGGGATAGTGAGTTTATCATTACTCTTCTTCTTAGGTATGCTTGCTTCGCAGGCTTCTGTAATGATCCTGTTATACTTGTTGGTCGCAAGTTCTATTTCCTCCACCTTAGTTAGTTTCTTAACCTCTGCTGGGTTTAGGGCGTTTTCCTCTATTAATTGGGCGAGTTTATCATGAAACTCGCTCCAATTAGCCTTCTTGGTATTGTACCTTCTTGTGGGTCTCTCGATCCTTATCCCTTTGGATTTTTCCTAAGAAGATCCCGTTGTGGTCGGAGCTCGTCAGCTCCTCTTCTACTCTCCAGTCAGCAACCCTGTCTGACAGGTCGGTCGTGCAGAAGGTGACAGCTACGCGGCTTGAGAAGGTCTTGCCCACCTGGACTGTGAAGAATGTAGGATAAGATCCCTGGTTAAGGATGTGGAGGTCGAGCTCATGGATCATTACTGCTAGGTCGTGGCCCTGGTGATCTATCTCAGAACTGCCCCACCAGGTGCTCTTTACATTTGCGTCTCCTCCTATAATTATCCTTCTGGCTCTTGTCTTGGCAACGATCCGCTTTAATTGGTCAATGTATGGACCAATAGGTTCGTCCGGCTCTAAGTAATAAGACCAATAAGGCACGAGCGTAGTCTTTCAGGCCTTGGTGTGGGCCGTCACTACCACGATGTTGTTGGTAGTAAGTTCCGGGTATTGGTCTATGTTCATGTGCAATTGCTGCTTTGACGGTCCTATCACCATTGTTCTGGAAAACCCTTACTCCGCTCTGTGTCTTCATACTCCCAGCCGTTCCAACGTAGGGCTCCTGGACGAGCGCGATCGTTGCTTTTCTTTTGGTAGCTTCCAACAAGAGTTCGTTCGTTGCTAGCTTCTTCCTCTGCAAAAGGCAATGCCTAAAATTGGCGTCTCGCGGCCATCAACAAAATGTTTGAACATCAATTCTTGATAGTGTAACAAACAACATTTGCCAAGACAGTATAGCTGTAAACTCAGTCAGAACCAAGTTAGAACCATTCGTCCGTATATAACATTTTTAAAAACCGCAAATGTAACTTCGTAATTCATACAAACACTATGAAAAAAGTTAAGTTCTATCTAGCTAGTCTCACTCGGTTCGGACTGAGTTTACAGGTATACGTCCTTTGCAAATATTGTCTGTAGTGCTGCCAACAAATTATATTTCAATGTTTGGTTGATGGCCGCATGAAAAAAAAGACGGTAGCTGCCATACAAAAATGGTCATTGTCCTTTGCTTGTAGCAGCAGGTAAGGAGTTTTCACCGGGGTGCCCTTAGCAGTACGCTACTGTTTTTCTTGCTATTCTATCCCACCTCTTCCGTACCGCACACTCACTGCTAAAAGCATGGTGAGGCTTCTCCATCTGGTCGATCTTGTCCCTTGTGCAGTTTTTACAGGTGGGAGGAGCACCGGCTTTCCACACTTCGCATTCTGCTTTCAAGTGGGGACCACCGCAGTGAATGCACAGGTCAACCTTCTTGTCTGGGCAGAAACGTTTGCCGTGTCCGTATCCCAGGCACTTTGTACATTGGACCAGGGGGGAGTGGTCCTCTAACCTTATCCTCTGTAGCCCAATGTACATCGCGCCGGACTCTGTTGCCCTTTTCCAGATGGCGGGAGAGGTGGCGACGACCAGGTGAGTCGTATGTGGGTTTCTCGCTCTCCTTGATCGAGGCCAGGTATTTGATCACCATTCTGTTTTCTTCCTCCCCTATATCCTGGAAAATGTGCTTGTTTTGGTTTTTCATGGCAACCAGGAGCTCTTCATCTTACCGCACTGCTAGCACATCCCTGAATATGAGAAGAGGGTTTTTATTCTTCATGTCCTCGCAGGCAGACTAGTTTTTTTCCTTCTCTCTCTATCCTGTCTGATCACGCACAATTGTGATGACCACATCTACTGTGTTCCACAGTTTATTGAAACGAAGGTTTCCCATGCAAAAATTAAGTAAATTAAACTAATCCTACCTTACTAAAATAGTGTCCGTAATCCAGGGGGGCTGACGTTGTCTCGCCGGCGCGCGCGCGCCCTGGCAAAACGATCTCCACACAACCCCCGATGGGATACTCTTACAGCTAACACTCTTATACTACACAATGCCCTAATAGGCCGCTAAAACTTTCCCGGCGCTTTTCAAAGCGAACACACACGGGTTACACGTCCGTACCCCGACCGGAGCCCTAGTAGGTGCAAAACGAATCTCGGTCCCAAAATGGGTAGGTAACTTGCGCGGCACGTCGCTACAGAAACACACGACTTGTCTCGCGGCTGCTTACGGCCAACTGGCGATCCTACACCGGCCGGTCGAGCGCATTGTCTCGTGACCTTGACAATGACAACGCACCGCTCGCAGCGCGGCGCGAACATCCCCCCGTCCCGGACAGTAGCAAACTGTCCGCCAACTCAATCTAAGGGCAGGCGAGAGAGGGTAGCGATCGCTCGCTTCAAAACAGAGTCCCCCACCAGGACCTCGGCAAACCTGGGCACACCATCCGACCCCGGATGAAGCTGAACAATGCGTCCTAAACGCCAGCGGAGGGGCGGCAGGTTTGGATCCTTTACCAACACGAGGTCTCCTGTCTTGGGTGGGGTCGTCCTATCCGACCACTTAACGCGTTGCTGCAAAATGTGCAAATACTCCAGATGCCAACGGCGCCAAAAACTCTGCGTAAGCTGCTGGAGCAATTCAAATCGCGAGAGCCGTCCGGAGGGCACTTCGGAATAAGGATATTCCGGCAAGGCGTTAAGCGGTCTGCCAATCAAAAAATGGCCCGGCGTAAGGGCCTCTAAATCATTCGCGTCCGAAGACAACGGACACAACGGACGCGAGTTGAGGACCGCCTCAACCTTACAAAATACGGTCGCGAGTTCCTCAAACGTGAGGACCGTCTCCCCAATAACGCGACGAAGGTGAGTTTTAGCGGCCTTTACAGTTGCTTCAAAAATCCCTCCCCAGTGGGGGCAGGATGGCGGGGAGTACTGCCATCGTACCCCTCTGCGAGAGAGTGTGGATCCGATCTCAAAATTATTCCTATCCAAAAATTCACAAACTTCCTTTAAATACCTATCGGTGCCCTTGAAATTGGTTCCACAATCGGACCTGATTAACGACGGCATTCCGCGGCGAGACACAAAACGATTCAACGTGGCTACAAAGGCTTCTGTGGTGAGGGCACTAACCACCTCCAGGTGGACCGCTTTAGTGGCCAAACAAACAAATACACACAAGTAAGCCTTTTCCGTTCTAGCATTACGAAGCCGCGATGTCTTAACGGTAAATGGCCCCGCAAAATCCGTTCCAACTCCTGAGAAGGGCATCGATTCGTTCACTCGATCGGCAGGCAAATCACCCATCTGGGGCTGCATCGTATCGGCGCGCAAACGATAACACGGGAGACAACGAAAAATAACGGATCGGATTATTCTCCGCGCTGACAAAATCCAGAACTCTCGTTGGAGGAGCGCGGTCAAAGCATTACAACCGGCATGAGCATTCTTTACATGTCGGTCTGTAATCAACAGTCTAACTAACGGTCCATCCTTGGGGAGCAACAAAGGGTGGCGTGATCCGTACGGCAGGTTGGCATGTCTGAGCCTACCTCCGACACGCAGCAATCCGGTACTGTCCAAGAAGGGATTCAACCGCACCAAGGGTCCCTTCAGCTTGGGCTTACTTGAGCGCAGGGCTTTCAGCTCCGGTTCAAACTCTCGCTGTTGCGTCACTCGCAACCAATGCAACAGAGCGTCTTGCCGCTCTTGTGGGGCGAGGACCGGAGACAACAATTTCTCCTGAGGCTGGCGACAATTTCGCACAAAGCGCCTCATCCAAGCAGTCACGCCGAGCAACTTATCCAAAGAACTGTAGCGGTCTAACAAAAACTCCATCTGCGGAGCCGCCACCGTCTCCACGGCGTGAACACGCATGCCTAGGTCTGGGACTCTGGCCACAGCCGGGGTGGCAGGCCATGAGCGCTCAGGCCGTAACAACCATGATGGACTCCACCATAGGTGGTGGTCCACTAACTCAGGCGCCTCGCAGCCGCGGGAGGCACAATCTGCGGGGTTCAATTCGCCCGGTACGTGGCGCCAAATCAACGGGGCCTTTGAAGTCTGAATTTGTGAGACCCGGTTGGCCACAAAAACCTCAAGGGTGTGGACTGAACTCTTCAGCCAACAAAGGACGACCTGGCTGTCAGACCACGCAAATATCGACTCCAAGTCGACACCGTTTCCCAAGGTGTCGGCAACATGATTGAGTAGCCGTACTAAGAGAGTGGCGCCGGACAACTCCAACTTCGGAATGGTTAGCCTAGTCCGAAGGGGGGCGACCTTACTCTTGGCCGTAACTAAGTGTACGGCGACAACGCCTGCTGCATCCACCGTTCGGATGTAAACGGCTGCCGCGTATCCGCTTTCGGACGCGTCACAAAAGCCGTGCAGGGAGGCTTTAAACTTTCCCGAAGGCAGCATTTGCCTCGGTATACAAACCCGATTGACGTCGGGTAGGGATGACACGAACCTCACCCACTCTCGTAGGAGGCTACCAGAGAGGGGCTCATCCCATGACAATTCCGCAGCCCAGAGCTCCTGTAGGAAGCACTTCATCGAAAACACTACAGGGCTGAGCCAACCGTTCGGATCAAAGGTACGGGCTACAGTAGAAAGCACCGTGCGTTTAGTCCAGACCCTTGGGTCTGGCAGTTCCAATCTATATGTGAACAAATCCGGGACTGGTCGATACTGGACTCCCAAAACAGACAGCATGTCTGGAGTCTCCGGATTTTCAAAGAGGAGCGGCTCTTGCTGGTGGTCCTTAGGCAAATCTGCCAAGAGGTCCGGTGAGTTAGACAGCCACTTCCGCAGCTCATAGCCACCAGCCCTCAAGAGCGCAATCAGCTCATCACGTAAGACGAGAGCCTCATCTAAGCTCGAGGCCCCCGTGCAGATATCGTCGACAAATAAGGCCCCCCCCTCAATAAGAGCAGATGCCCGGGGATAGCGTAGCTGTTCGCGCTCTGCGAGCTCCAAAAGCGAACGGATCGCCACAAAGGGGCTCGACCGCAAACCATAAGTGTTGGTGTTCAGCTCGTAAGCCAACATCGGATCCTGGGGATCCTCACGCCAAAGGATGAGCTGGTATCGTCTATCCTCCGGGTGAATCACGGTCTGTCTGAACATCATGCGGATATCGGCCACAAAGACGACAGCGTGCCGGCGGAAGTTGGTCAAAACATCACAGACATCGTGATGCAACTTCGGCCCCGCATGCAGACACTGATTCAACGACACTCCGGTTGACGTGGGCGCTGAACCATCAAAGACCACGCGGATCTTCCCATTGGAAGTCTTCAAAACAGCGTGGTGTGGCAGGAAGTAATGTTCCACATTACGCCAGTCCAACTGCGAGATGGACATGTGCCCAAGGTCCAAATACTCCCGCATGAAGTCTATATACTTCTCCTTGAATGCGGGATCCCTGGCCATCCTACGCTCCATGGACAACAATCTCTTCTCGGCCATCGGCCGGGAGCTCCCTAAAGGAGGGCGAACCGCCAAGAAGGGCAAGCGGGTAATCAAGCGACCCGAGAGGAGGCGCCCAGTGTTGTTCTGGTAGAACAATTCGCACTCCTCCGCTAACGGATCCAACCGCTTGGCAGTGGGGGGTTCCTCCACCTCCCAAAACTTTTGGAGAACGTCGGACAAAGTAGAACCGACAATGGTCTGGCGGTCTACCGACGGGGTCTCTGGTGTCTGTGGTACCTTTCCCATCACCACATGACCCAGCGACGAGGACAAGGCGACAAGATCGGCTGTCTGCAAAACTCGCTTGCTTCCATACAATACACGACCGAGGACATCCGCACCAATCAACAAGTGTATTGGGCCCGGTCGGTGGAAGGAAGGATCAGCCAAAGCCAGTCCAGACGTCAGCTCAATCGTGGATGGCGGCACTCGCACTGGCGGGAGTGGTCCAACCACCTTATCAAATACTATCGCCGAAGCACCGATCTTCGGCCTTGGCGTGAAGTGGGGGGAGAAGGAGAACTCAACTCGACCAATCGGATCAGGGATCCGCGAGTCTCCCACCCCCCGTACCGCTTCGTGATGCGGCACAAGCAAAAGACCCAGCTGTCGGACAAGCCACCTGGACATTATGCACCCCTGGGCACCTGAGTCCAAAAGGGCACGCACCGTGACAACATTGCCCTTAGGTCCCCAAACATTCACGGAGGCTGTTGGCAACAGCACAAGCTCCGGAGGGGTGGTTGGGTCCGACAGGGGCGCCATTAAAAATTTTGGGGGGGTACTTGTCCCCCTCGCGCCTGAGTCGGCGCGCCAAATGTGGGACGCTCGTACCGGGCGAGCGGGTCCCAATCGGGTACATACTGGCCCCGACCAACAGCACTCCTAGGTGCAGGGTAATACCCGTGTGGGGCGTGCCTCGGTACATAGTACCCCAATCGAGGCCTCTCCATTAGGGGGGGGGAGTAGCAAATAGGGCCCGTGCCCATCGCCACCGTGGCGTACTCTTGTGGTACCCCCCTACCCCCGCCCGTGGCGGGGGCGTCTCTCCTATAGTTCCCCCTCTCCGGGGGGGACTGAACGGGGGGGCTAAGCCCCGCCGAATCTCTAGGGGACCGGTTCCGGGCTGCCGGGCCCCCGCCCGTGCGCGAGGAATTCGAACCCCGGTCGCTCCCGGCGTCCTTGCGGTCCAAACAAAGGAGGGGGTGATGCCTCCCTCCGCAAAGACGACAATCCTCGGTCTGGGGACACGCCGACTGCATGTGTCCCCCCAAACACCTGTAGCACCATTGGCGCTGTCTAGCAACGGCCCTCCGTCCCTCTGGGCGGAGGCCTCTAAATTTGGCACATTCGTGCACCACGTGCCTATCTCCCCTGCAATACCTGCACCGCTCACTCGGTGCGGGGGGAGGGGACTGCTGGAAGGCAGCATACCGGTTGGTCGGGCGACGGGGCTGTTCCCTCGCCGCCACCATACGACCAACACCTGGAACCGGGGCGGGCTCCAGGTGGTCCGTCACCCTACATTCGTCCTCCAAAAAACGAAGGAGGTCCGCGAAGGGCGGGAGATACGAGGCGCTGTCGCCTCCGTACCTCTGCTCGAAACGCCCCTTCATTTCAGCGGGCAATTTGGCGAGGACTATGTGCAGCAGTACAAAGGACCACTGATCCACCGGCAGGTCCAATCGCCTTAGGGAGTTGACCGCTGACATTAGCGGGTTCAGCAACTCCCTCCGTAACAGGTGTACCCGCGTGATTCGCGGGAGGGCCAAAATCGTGGCCACGTGGGTGTCCGCCAGTAACCGGACATTCTGGTACCTGCTAACCAGAAGCTGGCGAGCCACCTGGTAGTTGTCGTCGCTGATGAGCAGGTGCTGGATTACCGCGCTGGCCTCTCCTCGCAGGGAGGAGCGCAAATAGGCCAACTTCTCACTAGGGGATAAGTCCCGTCGTGAATCCACTAAGCTGTCAAACAAGTTAATGAAGCCCATCCAGGCTGACAGATCCCCATTAAAAGTGGGAATCTCCAACGTAGGCAATCGGCCTAGCAACGCCGTCGGGGTAGGTTTGACCTCCCCGCTCAAAACCGGCTCCCCCTTCCGAACAGCCAGGGCCCTCTCAGCCGCCTCCGTGAACTGGTCAGCCAGCTCATAGGCCTGGGCTACATCCTGCTCCAGCTGTTCCGACACGGCATCATCAGCTGGGGGGTTCTCCAAATAATACGCGCGACACTCCATGGCGTGGCGCTCCAGGTCTTGCAGCCGAGCTGCCAGCCCGCCATACCGAGCTAGCAACGCGCCTACCCGGTCGGCTCGGTCTATTAATGTGACCGCACAAGCAAGCCAACGCAAAACTCCTTGGATGCCAGCCCTGGATACGGAGGTCGGATTCGTAGGAGCCATTTATAATCCGTTTAATAAACAAGGCAAACAAAGAAATATAAAAGTGGTAAACATCAACAAAAAAAACAATAGAAATAGGTCGCGTCACGATAATATAAAACACAAGTAATCTGTGCCGGCCGGCGCCTGGTCAATATTGGCCGCCCCGGGTTTGAGTGAACGTTGACAGCTATATGCGTGGTCAGAATTGGCCCCAACGGGGTTCAAGGGTTAAAATTCGGACGACATACACGGACCCTACTAGTTTCATAAATTATTAGCAACTTACCAATTTCAAGGGCTAACAATATAACGGTATAAACAAAACGTATAGGATTAACGGTATGGCATACCTCGCAAATCAACTACTAAACCGTTATCAACAAACGAAAACAAAACTATTTTTAATAATAATACTCGTAATTTAATACTACTAATAATTAAAACTAGTTCCACTTTTTTAACTAGGCAAGCGGACTCGGAACAAACACTAGTATGTGGTACTAATAAACAACACTTTCGAACGAAACTATTCGTCAAATAAATCCCGACAAACAAAAAAAATATACACATCTAGGCGAGTAAACTCGTATCAAATCACTAGTATGTGATACTAATAAACACACTTTCGAACGAACTATTCGTCAAATAAATCCGGACACACAAAAAAAAATATACACATCTAGGCGAGTAAACTCGTATCAAAACACTAGTATGTGACAACAATTATATAAGTGTCTATCTATTATCGGATCCACCAAGTAAGAAACATTCGCTTCGAGAATTTACTAGAACAATTTCTTAGTACTTCAAATCGTCTCGGGATCTTCAAATACCCTCGAGATTTCAACAAAAAAAAATAATTTTTAGGTACTCTTTTTAGGTACGCTTTTTATTTTTACTATGAAATTTTATGTACCTAGTTAATTTTAATATGAAAATTAACTAATTATATCAACTAACTACGCTCTGCTACCAAAAATATGATCACGCACAATTGTGATGACCACATCTACTGTGTTCCACAGTTTATTGAAACGAAGGTTTCCCATGCAAAAATTAAGTAAATTAAACTAATCCTACCTTACTAAAATAGTGTCCGTAATCCAGGGGGGCTGACGTTGTCTCGCCGGCGCGCGCGCGCCCTGGCAAAACGATCTCCACACAACCCCCGATGGGATACTCTTACAGCTAACACTCTTATACTACACAATGCCCTAATAGGCCGCTAAAACTTTCCCGGCGCTTTTCAAAGCGAACACACACGGGTTACACGTCCGTACCCCGACCGGAGCCCTAGTAGGTGCAAAACGAATCTCGGTCCCAAAATGGGTAGGTAACTTGCGCGGCACGTCGCTACAGAAACACACGACTTGTCTCGCGGCTGCTTACGGCCAACTGGCGATCCTACACCGGCCGGTCGAGCGCATTGTCTCGTGACCTTGACAATGACAACGCACCGCTCGCAGCGCGGCGCGAACACTGTCTTTTATTTTCCTTCGTTCCTCTTCTGTCCTACAACTCAGAATCACTTTCCTGTTTTTGGCTTTCCTGACTTTCTCCACTGTCACCCATCCTTCTTCCACATTCAGGGTGTCCCGGACTTTCTCGAGGACTTCTTCTCCTGTCTTCTGTTTCTCCATAGAGGTGATAACCACCGAGTGAAGGGTGTTCCCGGCACCGCTCCACGGTTTAACCACATTGGTTGAGGCTGCTACGCTGGCGTATGACTTTTCAGTCACTCGCCTGTTTGATCTCGTTTGTCGCCGAGTCCACTTTGACAGCCACTACCTCCATTTTTTCTAGTAGGGGTTTGCAGATGTGCTCCTTCATCATCGTCCCCATGGCGAAGATCTGCCTTTCGAGGCACTCCTGCATCTCATCGAGGCGCTTTCGCAGGATTGCATTTTGCTGAGCGTCCTCCTGATGGATGGGTTCTCTCGGCTGTCTAGGTAGCGTTGGAGTCTGTGTTCTTTGGTCCACGGGGAGCGGCTGACCAGTCTTGTACGAGCCCAATTCCACCTCCATTCTGTGGATCCCAGCAGCGAGCTCCGTAATTATGTGCAGGCTTTGCTCTGCATTTTCTTCCAGCCATGTTTTTATGTCTTTCCTCATACCCGGGAAAGACTTGCTTTTGCCCGGAATCGCCCTACAGAAAGTCGTTAACATGTGTAATAGTTCACCCTTGTCGTTGCCTTTCATGTTTGCTTTTTGATTTTAGTTTTTATCACCTCTAAAAGCTTGGGTTCGAGAATATAGACCTGTCTTCGCTTTGGGTCGTCCTCCTTTAGCGTCTTTGACATCGGTCTGCGAGGCTACCACTATATCCTTGTCGTAGGTCCTGCTCATAGCCCTGACTTGTCCCTCGTTTGCTGGTAGCGACGGCACTGGTGTGGACGTTGTCGCGGGGGGAGATGAGGGGGGTTGCGATGAGAGAGACAAGCGAAGCAAAGGTGTTGGGGAAGACATTGTTTTCTCGGTTGGAGACTTTCGTGTATGTGTATGTGGAGGGTTAGAGCGGGGGGGAGGAGTATTAAACATGTTGTCAGAGGTATGCGTCAACAGGTGATGTAAAATAATTTAAAATAAAGTTAAAGTTAAAATAAAGGTTTGTAAAAGTTTTATATAAGTACGTTTTCACGTATATATATATGTGTCGATTAAAATATTAACTAAATAGAATATAAAAAGTTTTTAGGTAATTCACCAACGTTATATGCAAAAAAGCTAAGGTACAGGTTTTTGTATGTAGAGTCGCAAAAAGTGGCTCTATGTCTCTACCAAATTTATACGTCAGAGGAGGTGGAAAAATACACCCTCCAGTGAAAACGAAATAATTTTAGGATTTTTTCCCTAAAAGCCATAGAAATTTTACCTAAAACTAAAATGGCCGCCAATATGGCTGCCGTCACATAAAAACTAAGTTGCGGACCCGCTAGGTATCCGCGAGCCCAATCTAATGACCCCAAGCACGGGGCTCTGCGGCCAATAGTTCTCGAGTTCCCCTTTGGGTAAAATTGGGGCAAAAATATGGGAAACTTTTTTATTTTTTTATTTTTATTTTATTTATTTAAATTTCACACATACAATAACCATTACAAGATGTTTTCCCTACGGCAAAGTAGCAACACAACATATTATTAATTATTTTGTTTATAACATATAATATATAAGGCCGATCTTGTGAATTCACTCAAATTACATGAAAAAAGGTCGATAATTTCTGCAAGTAGATTCAGCGTGCGCAGTGCTCGCGACAAAGGCGACTTGTTCAGTAAATGTGTTCTGCCAGACGGCACCGCCAGCAACCGAGGCTTTCGACGTCTACTGACATAATTATTTGGAACACACAAATAAATCGTGGCAAGAAACTCCGGATTATAAAATTTACCATTAATTAAACCAAAGACGTATTTAACTAGTGCGAGTTCTCTCCTCACACCTAGCTCATTATAGCCCACCATGCCCAAAATGAACAGAGTGGGATACATAAGTGGGTAAAAAGGATACACTCCATATTGCTTGAAATATAAAAATCGTAGAAACTTCTTTTGTATTTTTTCTATCATTAGGACATATTTCTTTTCGTGTGGGATCCATAATACAGCGTTAGTCTCTAACTGGCTCCTGACCAACGCGTTGTATAAAGCTATCACTGCTTTATTGTTACTAAACCCACTAGCGGTGCGCAGTATAAAACCAAGCTTGCGGAATGCCTTTTTACAAACATCGGTAATATACTCCCGGAATGAAAGTGCACTCGTCAATTGAACGCCAAGATCGCAGACTTCTGAGACACGTCTCATGGGGACGTCATCAACTTTATATTCGTAATGAATGGGGAAATGTACACGCGTGAACGAAATAATTGTACATTTAGATGTGTTAAAACGTAACTTGTTAACTTTACCCCATGCCACTACTCTGTCAATATCTGCTTGTAGAAGTTTAGCGTCCGTTATATTATTTATAGGCAAATATAATTTTAAATCATCCGCAAAAAGCAGACACTTAGCATGTTTAACTACAAGCGGGAGGTCATTAATCATGATGAGAAATTGCAATGGGCCGAGGTTGCTGCCTTGACTGACTCCTGTTTTAGTAAAATAAGGATCAGACCTGTAACCATCGCAGTCCACATATTGACGTCTATTTTTTAAATAGCTCGCGATCAATTTCAGTAATTGTGGAGTACAACCGACTGATGCTAGCTTGCAAAGCAAGATGTCATTGTCAACCAAGTCGAAGGCTTTTTGGAAGTCAAAATAAGCAGCATCCACCTGGCCGCCCTGGTCAACCACCGGTGTTATGTGTGACATAAAACAAAGCAAGTTACTGGTTGTACTGCGCTTCGCTATGAAACCATGCTGCTGATCAGATAATTGATACTTTAGCTGTGGTATTAAAATATTATAAATTGCAGATTCAAATATCTTAGCTGGAATTGAGAGCACTGCCACCGGCCTATAACCGGCCTATAACTTGGGTAACAGTCTCTACTAGCTCAGAAACTATTGGTCGGAGAGCGCCGGTTCTTTGGACACTTCTGTAGTGCTCCACCGTGCCTATACGAAAATATGCTTGGGTAAAATATTTTACCCAAATCGTTCTAGGGTACATTTACCACAGAAAAATCCCCAGTTCACTAACCCCAATAGTTTGGGAGTTACAGCCCTCCAAAATTTCCAAAATGGCGGATCCAAGATGGCGGACCGATTTTTGGATGGCTGCATCTCCGGCCCTATTGGTCCTAGAAGATCGGGGTTTGGGCCTAGGGGGGAGGGGGGTAGTTTTTGAGATCTACCTCGCGCACTCCTAAAATCCGGGGGCAAAACAAGATTGCCCAATTCTAAATTTAAGGGGGTGAGAGGGAGCGAGTCGGAAAATCGGACCAGTAGTTTGGGAGCTATGGGCCCTAACGTCAATACAAAATGGCGATTCAAGATGGCGGCCGAGATTTTAAAAATTCGTAGGGCCCAAACTACTAGTCGCAAAGGAACGGGGCTTTTTGCTTCGTGGTGGGGAGGTTGAAATCTACCTAAGTGATTCTGAGTTGTAGGACAGAAGAGGAACGTAGTAAAATAAAAGACAGGATAGAGAGAGAAGGGTAATTTTTTCCCCATTAAACAAAAATGGCTGCCGGTTAGGGGAAACGGTAAACTAAGCGTTAGGGCGGCCGAGTTTGGGCTTATAGATGATGCCTTAGGTGTTCTAAGCCTTAGCCTTAGAAGCTAAGGCCTATGGTAGCCTCAGCCAACCCCCTTTTTTTTGTTGTGTTGGATAGTCAATTTAGACAGGAAGGCTATAGACTATATTTTATCCCGACACTCCAACGGGTACGGGTACCACGCGGGTAAAACCACGAAGATCCACTAGTTAAGTAAATTGTTTAACCGATAACTAAACATAATATCTAATAATTACCTATGTAAAATGTTTCAGTTCATTACCTTTAGTCCTTTTTCGAAATTGAAATTTATCGATATTGCTGCATCGACAGTTGAGTCCAGCCCTATTTACGTTGAAAACGAGGCTATGTGTGAGTGAGTTTTGACTCATCCGTACACGAATTGTCACTGTATTGTTTAATTTTTTATGTGTTAGTGTCGACTTTACAGTATTGTTGTGTATGTAGGTATACAGAATTGCACTTGTGTGCACAAAAAATGTAGTGGACGAATGTAGTTACTTGAGAACTGACTTTTAATCGATATTAGAACGAGAACCTTTTGGTGAACCTTAAGTGTTGAAGAACCTTAAGTGACCCTTCAACGACCGCCCGCGCGCCAAAAAAAAGGTACCGGAATATTTCACTTTGAATGTGCAAAATAAAATTATTTTACATATTTGAACTGAAATATATCAAAAAGTATATCATCTACGACATTTTGTCAATACTATTTGTCGTTTGTAATTATTCTTTCGGTTGACTGGTGCATGTTTTATAGGTAAACACCAAAATATTTCATACTTGCACTTAAGGTATGCCAATAAGGTTCGATGCCTATTACAAAATTGGTAGTGTGTGGTACTCCGCCCAACAGGTGTCAGGGCACAATGGCACATCGCTGAAACTGCACATCAGTGTGACCATTGTGCGCCTGTTTGCGGCAAGGCATCGCACACACCTCTTCTGAGGTTTCCTGGTCCCCTCCCCAACCGTACGCTTGACAAAATGGTCCACCCCCTTCATGAGTCGGCGCGGTACCTCTGTCCTACTAACATTGGGCCTTATGGGCCTAACACGGGTCTCTTCCGGCTTTTGAAATTTTTTTAAGAGCCATAACGCTACTTCTTGTCTAAACTGGCGGTGGGTCAAAAGCTTCGCAGCCAGGGGGGTTTTTTTGTATATTATAAAGGTGTTTAAAAAGCTGGTGTTCAGCAGCCTTTTGAACACCTTCATATACCATTTAACCCCCCTTTTGCGCTCCATGAGGAACATCGACAGCTGTTGGTCCTTGCTGTCGACGCCCCCCATGTACCGATTGTAGTCCACGATCAGTTTTGGTTTAACAATGTCCTCCCCGGCCCTTCTCGCCGGCACCATATCATCTTTGTGATAGGTAGACACTGCGGTGACTAGTTTGACATCTTTCCACGCTGTCAAACAAATGTCACCGCAGTGTCTAGCTATCTGGTCGCCTCTTGCCATTGCCCTTGGGTTCGCACGTTTGATTTCATCGGGAACATGAACCCGACGAGGGTTTATGGTCCCGATGACATCGGTTTTATGTTCTTTTAGGTATCTTGTCAGGGACAACTGGTTATACCAGTTGTCCATGACAAGGCAATGACTGGGGTCTAAGAACCCATCCATGAGTTCGAGAACTACCTTTGCGGTAGAGTTCTCGAACCCATGGATAGGTTCTTCACGCATAAAGGAATTCTTCCCCCCGTAAATCAGGCACCGTGAAAGGTAACCCGTTTCGGCCTCACAAAGCTCAAAGCTTTTGATGCCGAAACGGGCTGCCTTGATCCTAATGCACTGTACCCAGCTTAGACGGCCCTTCCATAAGAGAAGGGACTCGTCTAAGCTGAGGTACCTGCAGGGCGTATACATATTTTGAAAGCGCTCGTTACAGTGCTCTAAAATTGGTTTAATTTTTATATATTTCTTCTCATAGTTGGATAGAGAAGAGTTGCGGCAGGTGTCGTTATTGACGAACGAAGTGAAGAAATCGAGAAATAAGTAGAAACCGATTCCTCGGCATCAGTTGCCGGAAATCGGGCATACCCCGAATTCCTGTCGTCCAATACTCAGTCATCACAGCCCTGTTGCACATTGACATCATAATAAGTATAGCAAAATACCGATATAGCTCCTCGGTGGAGATATCCCTCCAAGTGCGCAATGGCTCTGGGAGCTCTCCCTCCACCTCGGATATCGGCGCAAACCTTTGCCACGCAAATAAGTTTGTTTCTCGCACAATCTCTTGCATAATTTGTTCATACCAAACAGTCATAAATAATTTTGTGGGATCATGAATCATGACTCATGAGTCGCGACCGTAGGACCAGGTGTCCGTAAATACGTTTCTGGCTGGCCAGAAAACGAAGAAAAGTCTTCTGTCCAGCAGAAATCGTTATTTACTGGCCTTGGTTCCACTACACGCAACTCAAGATCCCCCTTCCACATTCTCCATCCTTTCTTCGTCTTGCACCTGCTCCCTTACTTCCACCGCACGCAACAAACCACCCCCATCTTCCACATTCTCCATCCTTTCTTCGTCTTGCACCTGCTCCCTTACTTCCACCGCACGCAACTCAACATCCCCACCTTCCACATTTTCCATTATTTCTTCATGTTGCACTTGCTCCCTTACTTCACCAATCATTCTTCCCTCACTTGGATCCTCTTCCACCACCACATCATCAATTACATCTTCCTCACATACATCAACAATCACATCTTCCTCACATACATCATCTCCCAAATCCTCACGCAGAAGTCTTTTTAGTGTGGAAGAATACTCCAACTCTTCGTCGGACTCGTCCTCCTTGGAGCCATCGGACACCTGGAGGGCCCGGGCGATGGCATCGTCGTCGGGGAGTCGGAGGCTGCGACGAGATTGTTTGGGGCGGGAACAAGATGGCATGACGACCACCTCAGGTGTAGCGGGTCATCTGCATATCTAAAGAAAAAAGAAAACAAGAACCATCACCCTACCGTCACCAATTATCAAGCGTGTTGCCCCCTAATACATACACACGTCATAAACATACATACTTCAAAAACTTATGACCGTGCTTTGTTGGGCCGGGAGCAATCCACCTCAGGCGTGGTCCATAGTTTGAATTCCTATAGAAAATATCAAAAAGAAGAACACGTCATCACCACGCCACCACTAATATTCCTGGTTGAGCCTCTAACACATAAACACACACACACACAGAGAGACACACACGACATAAACAAACTTCAAAAACTTATAGCCATGCTCGATTGGCCTGGAAGCAACTCACCACCTCAACAAGTATGATCGGTCGTTTGCAAAACTATTGAAAAAACAAGATGAACTCATCACTCTGCAGCCACTAATCATAAAGCGTGCTGACCCCTACACCATACTCATGAAGAAACTAAAAAAAAAAATACAAAAATAAACTCACCTTCAGGTTCCGCCCTTCAGGGGTGTGCTCTAAAAGCACGCGCCGTTCCCCGCCATCTTTGACCCGCATGTATCCTCCAGGAGTCAGCTCCACCTCCATCACCGGCACTAATTTTCGAGACATCTAGCGGATACACAAGAATCATAATAATAATTCTATAATAATAATAATAACTTGGCCTAGGCTAGAAATTACAGGAAAACGCGGTTGTAATCAAGCGAAACGTAAAAAAACTTAAGTAATAATAATAAGTCTATGCTGAGAAAACAAAAATCAAAAACAAAAAAATAATAATAGGTAATTATTGTTATTATTTTTTATCATGAGTCGTGGTGAAAGGGATAAAAATAATAATGTAAGGTGGGTGGACCATGGAAGGCCACTCTAACGAGTAAACGCTTTTTATTCGTTTATTAAGTGGATAAATGAAAAAAAAAACAAATTATCAAATAATAGTTTGTTTATTGTGTACCATATAAATCACTTTTTTTAACCTAGCTTTAATCAGTATTCATTAAACTTAAGTTTTGTTAAGCTCTTCCAAATGGCCTTGCAAGGAACACGGCTCCAAACAAGGCCAATATTATACATCAGTCGTTCAACTTAAAAATAGAGTTGTAACAATTAATATATTCGCTTTTACTAAAACTACATAATAAGCTCTTTCATTTAAGCAAAACATTAAATGCTCAATATATTTTTATCATTTATAAAAAACTCAACGAACATTACTTGAACACCATCTTATAACTAAGAATATATTAATGGAAATTATTTATATTATTTTTGAAAAACAGTAGTAATAAAGATAAAGATAAAGATAAAAATATTCTTTATTCACTTAGACATAATAAATATGTACTTATGAATCGTCAATATTTTCATACCACCCATTCAAGACTTTTTTAACTGACAAGAAGAATGGGCGCAAGAAACTTGCCAGCGTATCTTAGTTAGGTAACGACATTTACAAAAAAAAAACATATCGTTACTAATACAACAATTGCTTAGTATAAAAATACATCATATTAAACAGTGATTATGTTATGTGTTACATCATGACATGACCATGCATTGCGGTCATTCAAATAATCGTCTACTTTATAGTATCCTTTGCTCATCAGCGACTCTTTAATGTAACATTTAAATTTATGCAATGGTAGTTCAATTATATGCTGTGGAACTTTATTAAAAATGGCTATGCTTTTCCCCAGAAATGAAGCTCTGGATTTTTCTAGCCTAAACTTGGGAACGACAAGTTTATCTTTATTTCTTGTGTTAAAGCGATGAATATTGCTCTGCTTTATAAATGTATTATAATACTTTTTCACATAAATTATATTTTCATAGATGTATTGTCCTGCAACAGTTAAAATGTTTATTTCTTTAAATAGATATCTTAAAGAATCTTTCGATCGGAGGTTGTACATGGCGCGAATAGCCCTTTTTTGAAGCACGAATATACTGTGGATGTTAGCGGCTGAGCCCCACAACAAAAGGCCGTAGGACATAACACTATGAAAATAACTAAAATAGACTATTCTAGCCGTTTCAATGTCGGTTAAAAGCCTTATTTTCTTAACTGCTAATGCGGCCGAACTGAGTCTACTCGCCAAGGCTTCGATATGAGGATCCCATTGTAGTCGCGAGTCTAATATAATACCTAGAAACTTTGTATTGTTAATGAATTCGACCATATCGCCGTCTAGTCTTATATGAAAATCAACTTGTCTTACATTAGGTAACGAAAATTTTAAACACTTAGTTTTCTTTGAGTTTAATGATAAATTATTACTATTAAACCAATGTGACACTTTTGAAAGAGCACTATTTACTTCGTCAGAACAGTCATCACCTCTATCTACTTTAAAGACTAGAGATGTATCATCGGCAAATAGCACTGTCTCACATAAATTCTTCGCGTAGTAAGGAAGGTCATTTATGTATATTAAAAACAACAGCGGGCCCAATATTGATCCTTGGGGTACGCCCATAGTAATGGGAGCTCCGGTAGACTCAGTTTTATTAATAACTAGCTTCTGAGTTCTTTCATACAGATATGAATGCATAAGGCTTACTGACATTTCAGAAACACCATAATGTTTTAACTTCCTTAATAGTGTTTGGTGATCAACACAATCGAATGCCTTGGAAAGGTCACAAAAAATAGCGATTACATCCTGCTTGTCCTCCCAGGCATCAAGTACATGTTTTAGAAATGCAACCCCAGCATCAGTTGTACTTTTACCTTTTGAAAAACCAAACTGTTTCTCATGCAGTATACTATTTAATTTAAAATATTCTAAAAGTGGAGCATAAATTAATTTCTCAAATATTTTACTTATTGCTGGTAGTATGGATATAGGTCTAAAATTTGCTGGGTCACTTTTGTCACCAGCTTTAAACAGAGGAATTATTTTACTATTTTCATCAATGAGTATTATATTGACATCAAATAACTTGCCAACGCGTATTATAATGATTAAAAACTTTTTTTTTACCTCAAATGGCCTTCTTATGGGTCCGTTCTTTGTAAGGCCAAAATGTTCCTAAGAAGGCCAAACTTAAAATTATCAATGACTTTCTTATATTAATTATAATAAAATAATAGACACTACAGACTTAGTACTGTACTTATTACAAACTTATTATGGTACATAGTCAGTCTTGAAGTCAGGAATATTTAAAATCAACGATTCTTAAGATTAAAAAACGAAAATAATTGTAACAAAATAAAAATTAACTTCGGAAACAAACTTAGAAACTAAAAAGGATAATAATTTTGGATATTTTAATCACAATCTGGGCATATAAATTTGAGATCTTTTGTAGTGAGACCCATACACTCCTCGTGATACCACTTTTGACATTCGGTACATTGTCTCATGTCTTCCATTCGATTCTCGCCACATGCGTGACAGTACCATTCCTTTTCTTCACCTTCTGCACTTTTCTTCATCTCTATTTTCGATATTTTACTGTTTTCTTGTTGTACTGTTCTTTTTAGCCGTTTTACGGAATAATTTTTTTTTTTTGGTTTTCTTTTTTTGGTCTCGTTTAATTGTAGACTTTCCTTTTTTCTTACTCGTCGCTTGCTTCATCTCATTCTTTTTTTCTTTAGTCTTGAATAAATCTTTAACTATTCTTTGTCCCTTATAATTAATAGCTTTTTGCCGTGGACGTGAAGACTTTATTGTAGCGTAGTTTGGAGTAGGCAAAATAGCATGAAACGATTTTTCTTTATCCTCTATTAGATTAATTAACGGCTCGTCATCATCCGAAGATCTAGTCTCATGACTCTTTAGTTGAGCTTTTGTTTTAATTGAGCTTTTGTTTTGTATTAATCGTTTTTTCGGAGTGATTTCTTTTTTCTGCTCTAGGTCATCATCAAATGACGAAGAAGAAGTGTATAAATCCGAGACTTGAAGTTTAGTCATGTAGTTATCTTTGATAAATGATTCACTAAGATTCAAATCAAGATCAGATTCAGAGCTAGAACAGACGATATTTTCTTGTAGGCCGGACGTACTCGGAAGAGGATAATCGTACAGAGATGGTTGAGGGTCATGTTTCGTATCTGCGACGTTGAAACGATGTACTGAACTTAGCAGCATGGGGCGGGTCTGAAGCATCAGTTGAAGAACTGTAAGAAACAAGAACGGGTTTTCTTTTTGCTGTTGCAGCTGAAAATTTTGGCGATGTCGATACTATCTTCTCTGTGGAAGTTGATGGAAAAATTGAAGAAACGTTAGAAACATGAGCTGACCTCCTTTCATCTATTAGAGACTGAGACGACAATTCTGACACTTTTTTAAATTCAGACACAGGGGGCGAGACTTGAACAGATATAAGTTGTTGGTCGATCTGGTGTTGTAACGTTTCCGATAAAGGTCTTTCAGTTACAATTGAAGGAGCATAAGCATCCTCGGGTATTACATCAGGATCAAGGGGGTATAAACCAGTGGCTTTGAATCCATTCGTTATATTGGTTTGAGTCATACACTTTGGCCATGCTCGGGAGAAAATTTTGTTAAACGCAGCTTTGTTTAAAGTTCTCTCTTGAGAATTGCACAGGTAGTTCAAAACATCTTCATCCCAGTGATGTTCGAAGGACCGATTCACTGATTTATCTAGAGGTTGGAGTTCGTGCGTGGTGTTCGAAGGTAAGCAGTATAGTACTATATTATTTTTATCTGCTTCTTCCAGAGACTCATATGATAAATGACACTTTGCGCCATCAAAGATAAGCAGACATTTACCGGGTACTTTATGTTGTGCTAAATGTTGTATGAACTCTACGAATAAGCTACTGGTCATGCTGCCTTTGGGTGCCATGCTTACCTTTATTCCAGGTGGCAAATTTGATGCTAATTCTGATCTGTGCCTAATCCCCTTAAAAATAATCATAGGCGGTATAGCAATACCCACCGCATTTACGCACATCGCTATTGTAACGTTCTCGGCGTGTTCCGGAGCAACAAGATGTACTCTTGTATTCAATTTTTCAGCCAAAACTACAGTTTGTGGACCGTAAAGCGACACCCTTTTTCATCCATGTTATACAAGCGTTCTGGATGTGCAATAATGTCTAGCTCTTCATAGAGTTTCTTCACTTCTTCAATATGGTTTTTCACAATGGGCTTATTCATTTTTTGAGCTCTAGCTGGATTCATTAGCTGGGGTTTTCTTTTTGATATTGATGGGTTTCGAGCCAAAAACATTTTGAGCCATTTGCGTCCAGCCATTCTTGTTGACATATTGAACGAGTGCTTGATTTTAAACCTCTCACAAAATAAAAAGGCTTGTTTCCTAATAAATTTAGGCGTAAGTGGTACACCCAGTTTGCAAAACGTTTGATTCGCTGCGATAAATCTTCTTCTAATTGTTTTGTAAGAATAGTTGTCTTCCCAATTATTTTAGTACTGTTACCGCTTACTAAATGGTTTCTAAGGGTGCGTTTTGGAATATTGAACTTCAACGCTGCAGCATTTGTATTAAGTTGATTATTTTGTACTGCTTCCATGGCACGTCTTAAACTGTCTTCATCCCATGTACTACCTCTTTTCCTGGGTTTTGACTCCGACATTCTTGAAATCTGAAATTATACGCATAAAATTTAATCATCTATTCAATTACCGGCTTATTGTTATAAAGGTTTTTTGCTTAAAATATGATAATAGACAGACTATCTTATGACTATCTTATATATAACTTATCACATACTTACTTTATCACATACTTTACCGTTTTTAACATGTAAATATTTTTTATATTCGTTGCTTTTCATGTAAAGTAGTTTAGTTTATTTTCAGACATAACCTTTCCATAAAAGAAATTTAAATATATACTGATAATAAAATAATTTAAAAAAAATGTCTATTCAATATGAGTTCAAAAGTGTAATAACCCTTAATAAAAATAAAAATATTATAAATATAAAACATTGTTTTAACTGTAACGGTACGTATTTATAACTAAAAAGTAACTGTTCATATGTTCATGGTTTGTACATGTTCTTTGTATAAGGCCCATGTACCCTAGCACGGCCAACTGTCAAATTATTGATTGGCCTTATAAGGAACCATCGGCTTTCCTGGGAACATTACCAATATTTTAACTTAAATCGAGGCAAAACTATTTTTTTTTTCTTTAGTACCATAAACATATCCTTATACGACAATTCACAGTAACTGACGGAAAATATTGTGATATGTTTTATGTAAATAATACAACACGAAACACTGTTCTAAACATTTGCAACTAATAGAAACACTATAAATAAAAGAAAAACAACACTTTACTTACGTTTTTTGATAAAAATCCACGAAAAAACACAAACAGAAATTCAATACACGGCACTCGCTCTACACGACTGACAGCAAAATGGCGCTAAAAATAATGACGCGGTTACACAAGGTATTGTGCTCTTCTTGTTCACATTTTGTCGTGCCTTTGCATCCTAATCTGTGGCTGTAGACTTTATCTCTGGTAAATCGAAAACCGTATACGAAAATACGTCATATTAAGGAGGTTCTAGGGAAGACAGTCGTGCGGTGGCCCAGAGCATATTATGATGCTAGCGGTCGACTACAGAGGCAATATGATGCTAGCGGTCGGTCATGGGTTTAAGTAAAGATTTCTACGGTGGTGTCGTGTGAGGCGGGTCGTTACGTTCCCTAAAATATGGTTGAGCGAAGCGATGGCTGGTTCATGCGTCATGCTCGTGAACGGGTGCCACCAGTGGGATGGGTCTGCTCCTGGCTTCTTGTCTCAAAATATGCAGGTTTTTAATGTTTTATTGTTATTAGTTTTATTTTATCGTGGCTTGTATGGCACTGTTTATTATTGACTCTTGTGTTCTTAAACTATTCAAAGTTTTATTACCCTTGTTTGGCATTTATATGTATTATTTTCTTTGCTACGTTTTTGGTTGGTGTGTATTTTAAAGAAACTACCTTTTGGATGTCTATTTCTTAGTTATTGAAAATTATTTACTGCTATGATTACCGGGTTTTTTATTTTGTTTTTAAACTTAAGATTAATTTGTGATGGAAAGTGACTTTACATATAATATTATGTTAAAGTCACTTTTCAATCTGACGACTCTGTATGAAATATGACAGGGAGAAAAAAATAGCGAGTTTCTTGCCGGTTCTTCTCGTTACAAGGCCTCCCGCCGTAGGATTTGCGAACCGATAGCGTAGCTTCATTGGCGTTCACAAGTGTTGTATCAGCCTAAAATGAATAAATGATTTTGAATTTTGAAAGTGAATGGTCGCTGCGACCACTAGTCGGAATAATAGTTTGTCAAATGCGCAAAATCCCTAAATCGAAATCTAAAATGGTTTCGATTTGGGGATCTCACGCATTTATTTTCAAAATGCAAGGTTTTTATAAAAAAATAAATAAAAAAAAAAATGATATTTTTTTAATATACTTTTAGTAACCCAGTAAATAGAGACTAATTAAGGGGGGTTATCTATCTTACAAGTGGTCCTGTAGTTCTGAATGTTTTATATGTTGTCTAGCATGGTTAGTATTTAAAATGCAAAATGCACATTTTCTCGCCCTCGACCCCCGCCGCCGTCATATTATAAAAAATCGGCAATATTTTGAGATTTTCGCTTATATCTTCGTTTTTGTGCATTTGAGCTAGAAAAAAGTATTCACAATGTTGTAGATAATTAAATTTCGTATAATTAACGTTTTAAATTTTGTTTCTAGCAGAGGTAGTTACGGAGATAAAATATGCACTTTTTAAATGATTTTCCAGAAATTTGCCAAACTTTTAAAGAACAAGGTGCAAAATGGGCCCAGACTCGTAGCACTTTGAAACCTTATTTAATATACAGGGCTTCCCAAAACTATGCCACATGGAGGGAAAGTACCTTAAATACTGAAGATATAAAATTTTACTGAAAGGAGACTTACTTTTTTATTTTAAATAGAAAACAAACTGCGTTCAAAGAATTTTAAATAATCGCCTGTCTGAACTGGAAATCGAACCCGGTGAATTATCTTAAAAAAAAAAAAAAAAATTGTTCCGTTCGAAAGGCTCAATTATAAGCATTTATTTCTTCTAAGTAACATAGCACCTTAAATAAAAGGAAGACTACTAAATTTAACATTTAATGTTAAAAACAATGTGTTGTGCAGCAGCGTTATGACAAGCCTTTTCTGTGACTGTCGTGCTCAAAACAACTGACTTTAACATTTCAATGTAGTAGTCAGATAGCTAATGATGGTAGTCGATTGCCTGTATACAAGTGAATAATTACAACATTCTGGCGACGAAGTTGAATTGTGAAAAATTAAAAGTTAAGAAATAATCTAAGAAATTTTTGCTTATATCTTCGTTTAGCTGCATTTTAGCTAGAAAATATTGTACACAATGTTGTAGAGAATGAAATTATCTGATAATGTTTTAAATTTTGTCTTCTTTTCTGTAGAGTTCTTCACATTTTTAGTTTTATTTCCTTTAGTTATTGTCTTCTTTTCATTTTTAGTGTCATTTACTTAAATGAGTGTCTTCTTCTCATTTTTCCCTGCTTTATTTCCATTTCCATCATTAATTATTTTCTCCTTTTCATCTCCTTCAGTTTTATTACGTAGTCAACGGAAAGTGTGTGCCCGTTTTTCGGCAAAGGAGGTGAGAAATGTTCTTATATCTATGACACGTGGCAAGTCACCGGGCCATGACCACTTATGCGTTGAACATCTTAAGTACTAAAAGGACAACTTAATTATGGAGAGAAATTAAATTTGAATAAACTTTTAAGTATATCTATATCGCTAACGCTAAACATCTTTTATATGCCGATGACAAAAAAGATCTACATGCGTATTAATTCCATCTCTGATTGTATGTTACTGCAACAGGATCTAGATAATTTGATGTCATATTATATTAGAAATAACATAACTATTAGTATTGCCAAATGTCATTCTATCAGCTTTACACGCAAGAAGCATCCAATATTATTCAGTTACAAATTTGATAAAGTGGCGACAGGGTTGAGTTAGTTCGGGACCTGGGTGTCTGGCTTGATTCTAAGATGTCGTTTACAAATCCCGTTGACATCGTCGTTAATAAGTCATACCGAAATTTAGGCTTTCTAATGCGCACCTGCAAGCCTTTCAGGGCTATTGTCAGTCTTAAAATTGTATATTACGCATACGTTCGCAGTGTATTGGAATACGCTAGCCCTGTGTGGTCTCCATCTTATGCCGTACACAAGAATCGCATTGAGAATATACAAAAGAAATTTCTTTATCACCTCAATTATAAAACTAAAAAAGAGAAATCGTCTTTCAATAATTATAAGGATAACTGTAAAGAGTATGGTCTGTTAACTCTGGAGGAACGGCGCATTTTGCTTGACATGGGATTGTTGTACGATGTAGTTTGTGGGCGCCTTGATTGTCCCGAGCATATCACTACGGGTGCCGGGGCGCCGCACACGACACACAGCTCTTTTTGCAGTCCCATCACACAGTACAAACTATGGGCAGAACGCAGTGCTGACTAGAATCTTTGATACATATAATAAATGTTTTGGAGACGTTGATCCGTTTATAGGCAACTAGCTGTGCCCGCGACTTCGTTCGCGTGGAATAGTGACTTTCGGCAGCATTTTTCATTTTTGAAGCTAATAAGCTTTTTCGTTTTCTTAAAATACCGTGTATATTACATAAACAGTACGTATTAACACATTAAAAATTTATATCACATAGCCTTCCACCCGAGGTTTTGCCGCGTGTACTACACGACGTTTTGCTGAGGGAATGTGATGTTTTTCCGGGATAAAATTAACCTATGGAACTCTCTAGCTCCTAAACTATCCACATACTAAAAAAAACAGGTCGATCCGTTGCTCTGACGTTGCGTTGTTTTGACGTGAAAGACGGATATACAAACAAACACACTTTCACATTTATAATATTAGTATATATTGTATGTCAAAAGAAAATACTTATCACGCTGAGCAACTTCTCTTAAGATGCTGCTCAAAACTTTAACATTTCAATGTATTACTAATGAGTGAAGATTGGAGCAATTATCATAAAGTGTTTGATAAAGTTATAATGTGTTAAGTAACACCAGCTCGATTGGTTTAAAAATGTTTGAATAGTTACTTTGGTGCGGTCTATTCCAACATATGGCATAGTCGTGGGACGCCCCCAGGGCTTCCAATGACTATGTCACATGGTGGCATAGACCACACCAAATACTGTAGATAGAAAGTTTTATTGAAATAGGACTTTATTTTTATTTAAATAACAATAGAACTGCATTCAATTTTTTTTTAATAATAGCATGTCCAAACCGAGAATCGAACCCGCACGAAATTATTCAAACTTTTTAAAACCAATCGAGGTGGTGTTACTTATCACATTATCAAACACTTATGATATGGAATTAGGTATAATTGCTCCAATCTTCACTCATTAGTAATACCTACATTGAAATGTTGAAGTCTGTATTGAGCACGACAGTCACAGAAATGGCTATTCATAACGCTGCACAAACTTGTTATTCAACATTAAATGTTAAATTTGGTAGTCTTCCTTTTATTTAAGATGCTATGTTATTTAGAAGAAATGCTTGGGTATAATCGAGTCTTTCGATCGGTACAATTAAATTAGAGAAATATTTTTTTTACATTCAGCGGGTTCGATTCCCAGTTCTGACAAGTGATTATTCAAAATTCGGTGAATGCAGTTCGTTTTCTTTTTAAAAACCACATCAAAAAAGTAAGAAATAATTCCTCACCAAATAAATAACGTAAGTACTTTGAAGTCGGGCGTGAAACATGTACAATTTTTTGTTGTTTCTGTTAAAACCCGCCCGACTTCAAAGTACTTACGTTATTTATTTGGTGAGGAATTATTTCTTACTTTTTTGATGTGGTTTTTTTGAAGGCGGTTTTATTTTTTTATAAAAATAATTTTTATTTCACTCTTTTTAGTGCATCTTGCAGACAATTTACGTGTTTTCTGGTAAATAGGTATGTGATCAAACTGAAAACCTCCTTTTTCGAAGTCGGTTAAAATACCTTGAGGTATCCCCTTTTTAACAAAACAAGAATCATCTAAATCGATTTATAAAGAAAGGAGTTATGCCTAAAGATACGTAACAAATTCACATAAAGTGGTAACGAAAACGACAGTATTTTCAAGATTTCCTGAAAACTACTGAACCGATTTCAAAATTTCAAAAAATGGGACCAACTTGGAAACCAGCCTGATGTTATTACGTTTGAACCATTTCAATCGGTTCAGCCGTCTTCGAGTAATCGGTGGACATACACAAAAAAAAAAAAAAAAAAAACATACATACAGACGAATAGAGAACCTCCTCCTTTTTTATTTAGAAGTCGGTTAAAAATAAAAATGAAGTCTCCTTTCAGTAAAATTTTATATCTTCAGTATTTAAGGTACTTTCCCTCCATGTGAGTTAATTTTGGGACGCCCTGTATATAAAAATGAATCCCTATTTTCCTTGGTCACGCCATTACGTGTGAACGGCTGGACCTAACGGCTGGATTTGGCTAATTTTGGTCTTGATATGTTCGTGGAAGACCAAGGAAGGTTTTAACGGTGATAAAATAGGGGAAGGAGGGGTAAGTAGGGGTAGAGTAGATGTAGGGTAGGGTAAAAGGTAGGGTAGGGTAGGGGTAGGGGTAGAGTAGGTCTAGGGTAGGGTAGGGGTAGAGTACGGGTAGGGTAGGGTGGAGTAGGGGGTAGGGTCACGGGAACGAAATCGCGCTGGATCTGCTAGTATTTTAATAAAACTATTTCATATTTTGTGTTAGCATGTAAGTTCTATTTTATTCTGTTTAAACTCATAAATCAATACCTTTCGCCATTTTTGTACTGTGTAATTATTAGTAAATAAAGGAAGATGATTATCCCCGTCTCCCTCTAACCAAACTCGATTACCGATGGTGAAACGCCTTGTATCGCCATCTCCCTCTATCCAAATCTATTCCTGCACGTACCCCTCTAGTTGCAAAATTAAAAAAAATTAAAATTTAAAATCGTTTATTCAATTTAGGTTTGTTTAACAACTCTTATGAACGTCAATGAAGCTACGCCATCGGGTCGCAAATCCTACGACAGGAGACCTTGTAGCGAGAATAACCGGCAAGAATGCAACCCATCAAGTGCGCATATAAACAGCACTTGATGTCTTGTAAACTCACTCCACAATTTCGCCTCGTCCACGCCTACTCCCGCTCCGCCTTGCGTCTTAGAAAAGCGAAAAACAGTCTTCTTATTTATTGCCCATGGTAATCCCCGGTACGGTTCAAGAAAGTAAAAGTTATACAGTCTGCATGGATTTCGGACCTGTCCGAAACAGTGGTCCTTAGGAGCCGAAAGAATAAAGAAATTTGTACGCGCGGGTCTCTGTTACAGTGGTTTTAACTACTGTTTCATACCTTCAAGCAAAGAAGAAAGAATAAAGAAATTTGTACGCGCGCGTCTCTGTTACAGTGGTTTTAACTGCTGTTTCATACCTTCAAGCAAAGAAGAAAGAATAAAGAAAAAAGTACGCGCGGAACACTGTTTCAGCAGTTTTCACTGCCGATTCATACCTGGGTAATCAAGAAAGAAACAAGTACGCGCGAGTCGTTGTCATTGCACGGGTCTAGCTTTGCCCGACCACTGGCTCGTTAAATGCATTCGTACTGACCACCTTGCGGTGTTAAACGGTCGAATTACGTAGTACGAGTGTGTAAGCAGGTATACGTATTGTTAGGGTTAGGAAGTGTTTTTTAGGCTAGGGAGTGTTAATTTTAATTTGATTAGCGTAGGGACCCTCGTGCGCGAATAGAAATGGCAGATCGTCCAGTAACTCAGTCGGCAACAGCGGCAAAATCGAATACGCCAGAGTCTGGCGCCACGACGTTGCTCTGTGCAGAGGCACGGGCGGAGAAACCGTTCAGTCTGAGCACGGTGGCAGCATGTTAGGCGGCGGAGAGCAGTTAGAAATGGGCGTCGAAAATGTTAATTTAGGCGCGAACGATAACGAACGAAATAGTAATGCGGGTACTGTAGTAAACTCGGCACAATCGAGAATAGCATTGTTAATGGCAGAGTTAGAAGCATAAAAAGCGGAGCTTGCGAGGGCTCAAGCGGCCGCCGCCGCGGCGCAGAGTCGATTAGAAATTGCCAGGATAAGTGACCAGGCAAATTCTAGCGTCGTGGCGGGACCGCCCCGAATTGAGGGGTCCTTGCACGTAGAAAAGTGGCTATCGCAGCAACATCTAGCTAGGCCGGGTGCCGCAGGCGGGAATCGAAACTACAGTGCACCAAATCGCGAATCGAATACGTGTCCACCACAGGGTAATTTGAGTCAGGGCAGTTGCAATAATGCAGGCGGTCAATTCGAATAATAATAATAGAGAAAATCCTCAGAAATTCATCCACGACCTTAAATAAACTCTCCTTAAAGAAATACTCCCGTATTTCGATGGCTCGTTAACTGAGTGGATGGCTTTCAGAGCGGTGTTTAGCGACACGCAGAGATTATTTTCGGACGTACAAAATGTAACTAGGTTGCGCAAGGCCGTACGCGGAGCGGCGCGCGAGTCAGTTAGAACTTTGTTGTACACGTCGACGGACCCATTCGAAATTATAGATACGTTAGAACGTCGATACGGCAAACCCGAATTTATTATTTTGTCGGAAGTAGAAAACATAAAGAAAATTCCGCGTTTAACCGACGACGGGCGGAATATTATTTCTTTCGCAAATAAAGTCGCGAACACCGTAGCCACAATTAAGTCGTTAGAACAGCATCAGTATTTATACGCGCCGGAGCTGGTGAATAGGATAGTCGATAAGCTCGCTATGATTTTGAAATACAAGTGGTTTGAGTATAAAGCAGCGCATAGCGGAGCGCCTGATCTTGTTTTGCTGTCGAGATTTTTAAATTCGCCGCTTTAAACAACAGAAATCACGAGTATTACACGCGACGCGGCATAGGACTATGTCGGAGTCCTCGCTATCAGATTCGGATTCGGAGTACGAACAAACACCGTAGGTAGCGAGTTTAAAAAAAACGTCAAAAAACGCGACGATAAAAAGCGACAAAAAGCAAAGAAACCAACCAGTAGCCTCGCAACCGAACCCACCACCCCAGCGACGCGCTGCTTCACCCACGGCCCCAAGGCCTAAGGACAGGAAATGCGTTATTTGTGAGGGAAATCACTCAGCGCCGGAGTGCGCAGATTTTAAAAAGCTAAACGTTGACTAAAGGTGGGCTCGGGCAAAAGAATACAGGTTGTGTTTCAGGTGCTTATCGGGTGATCATAGGCGGTTTTTTAGATGCAAATATGTACCGTGCGGCGTGGGCGAGTGTGAGGCGTCTCACCACCGATTGTTACATAATGAAAAGCGAGAGTTCGAGCCAAAAAATGAAGGCCCAAGTTAGTTCTGTGTCCGTAAACCACGTTCATCAGCCGAGTACTTACCTGAAAATAGTGCCCGTAGAAGTGACCGGTCCCCTGGAAACAATCGAGTTAGCGGCTCTCCTCGACGAAGGGTCGTCGATAACTTTAATAGATGAGCCCGCTGCCGACGAGATAATTCCCCGGGATCAGCCGGGAGGCCTCCTCAATATTGAGGGAGTGGGAGGTAACCGGTTAGATGATCATGATTCGCGAACAGTTAGATTGAAAATACGCGGATTGTGTAGCCGCGACTTACATACAATGACCGCGCATACGATAAAACATCTCGACCTCGCCTCGCAGCAAGTTGATATAGAATATATATATATATAAAAAAATTGTCTCCCAAACAAAGGTCATTAAGTACATTACAGTAATATAATATAGGTAGTAAGTAACTTATTCTAAATAATACATTACAGGATGTAGATGACCCTTGGCGGCGAGACTGGCGCCTGAAATAGGTTTTTAGAGAACCCGTTAAATACAGGTCACCAATGCCCCACACCGCAGATTAAAACTACTTATTTTTTATGTGATACTATATGAGTGAGTGTAGTGTTAGCGTAAGTGTATGTTACTGTGTGAATGAGTGTGTATGTATGTTAGGTTTATCTCTGAGTGAAAGTGAGTAAGTGTATGTACATGATTTCTTTTTATGTAATTGCATGTTTATTATTGTAATTATGTGATTGGGTGGATGAAAGTTTCAGTGTCTTCGTAGTTTTTGGTTTTTAACCATTTAACAATGGTGGTTTTACAGCTTGCTCTGTGCAGAGAATATATATTTAAAATCTTATTTAGGCTATTTTAAATAAATGGACCGAGAAAAATGAAACTTTTTTGGGAGTGGCTCGATTTGAATATTTGAGTGCTACAGACCTGGTGCTTCCTGCGTTTTTCCTTGTTAACTTCTAGACTGTAGGTCAGTTCGGAATGTTGTTTGAGTGCAGTCATCATGTCAGCCGAACGACGCCCACTGCTGGGCATAGGCATAGTTTGAGTGCAGTACTAAGTATAAATGTTTGCCGTATGGTAAGGACATCCCACAATTTATACAGCTCAGTTGAAGGAAAACGATAGGGGAGGCCGGCACTAACCTTTAGGATGGCTCTCTGCGCTCTCTCAAGCTGGATGAGATGCGTTTTTGATGCTCCACCCCAAGAGGTGATACAATATTCTATTAATGAATGGCAAATAGCAAAATATACCTCTACCGGAGAGTTATTTACTTTTATCATCATATAATATTTGGCACTAGCAGATCAGTTTTTGTTATTTATAGCGTTTACTGACTGTGATACAGTTGATGCGGAGTTTTTATTCGCATTACGAGCTTTTAACTTCAAACATTCATCTTTAATATGACCTGGTTTACCGCAGTACGAGTATCTATTTACTTTGCGAAAACACTTGTCGGCTACATGACCCGGCTTATGACAGATAGTACACAATGAATTATCACGCTTATAACGACAAGTGGATGCAATATGACCCCGTCGCTTGCACAAACTACACCGAACGCCTTTTGAGGTATTATAATTATGTGAGGTATAATAGTTAAATGTGGTATTTGAGGTACTAACCTCAGCGGCGGTGCGTAACGAGGACAGATAGTTTAATAATTTACCGGGTTTATTACAAGCTGCGGAGACAGCACCAATTTCGACCACTTGGCTCCCGATTGTCCCTATAATAATCTCCGTTGTGAGGGATGGTGGAAGACCACAAGCATTACCCAGTGCCAATTTATCATGGTAAAATTGCATAAAATAATCACTGGGTTTCCTTATAATATTTACTAAATCACGCAACATATTCAATTTACTTTTCCGGGATGGAAAGGCGACCATAAGCTGAGCTTTAAAGCCTAACCATGTCATATTGATATCAATTAATTGATCAAACCACTGGCGAGCATAGCCCTTTAATTTTGAAGATGTGTTGAATATGGTCGTCTTTTCATCCCAGCCATACATATGAGAGAGTCCTTCAATTTTCTTAAGCCAGTTCTCCATGCTAATTATAGATTTTTGCAAGTCGAACTCGGGTATGGGATCATTGCGGCCAACGTATCGTAACTGTGATGAATGAGCATACCTAATTCCAGTTACATTGGTTACCTCATCAAACGCTGCGCACGCGGGGGGCACCTGTTGGTGCGCGGAGTGCGCGATATCTTGCGGCGGCGCGCATGCTGTTGCTGAAAACAGGCTGGATAATCCGGCCGACATAGCTGGCACCGTTGTTACCACGGTTTGCGGCACGTAGGCATACTCTTTAGCGAGATGTGTGCGTGGTGTAAATAAATGTCTTATGCTAGTACTTAGCTGCAGTAGATGACGGCGAAATAAAATCCGGCACTGAGTGTCACAACATTTATTACTACACTAATCACAATAAGCACATCACATAGATAGAAGGAGTACAGTTTGCTCTGGCAAACAGTGAGATTACGACACAGAAGAAGATGAAGCACAGATGCCGTAATGGTAAAATCGGCGGCTAGTCTGCGCCAGCTTTATGCCGTTAGTTACTACATTATCCGCAAGTTTATTTGTTGGCACTTCATTATTAGCTTCTGAAGTAAAATAATTATCACATACGAACAAGACTCGATTCATAATGCTCTGTTATGGAAGACTCATCTTGGGTTATTATATCGAGGTCTTCCTCATTACAGATTGACGATATTAGAGCTTCAGTGACACTACACCCTTTCAGTACAGTTTTTGGGTCAGATTCAAACGTTGCTCGAAAAGGGAATCTGCCAATTATGCGATGGTATGAAGATATTTTTCAAATATTGGACGAAATAACGACCGATTGACCATTTAGTACATTTATTATCTTGCATCCAACAGCGTAACATATTTTCAACATCTTGGTTCGCGTTATTTTAATTTTTAGTTTTTTGCATTCACAATGCAATTTTTATAATAGAAAAATGGAAAATGTGAAAAGTTGTGAGACGGGTCGATTTTTTCTAAATACTTAAAAACTAAACTAAACTTGTTAAAGCTGATGAGTTTTTTTCGCCTGTTTTTCTTGTCAGTTAAAAGATGTCCATAACAGGTGGTAGGTAAAAAAAATTTGGACGATTCATAAGCATTAATTTTATTTAATCTATATGAATAAAAAATTTATGACTATGACTATGTCTATGACTATGACTTCATTTTCCATTTTTCTATCTTGGTTCGATCTTTCAACGCTACCTTGCGTTTGAGGACGTCGAGGGCTGCCGTGAATGATTTTACATTCCGGCCACATCTTTACTAGCTCCTCTATAATGTTTGCAGTGAACTCTCGCCCATTATCGCTTTGCAATATAAAAGGTTATATGGGCTTGTTCTGCATTAGCTACTTCTACATAAAAAGTTCCATCCTGCCGTATATGTTCGCCGTAGTAAGACCGTGCCTGTTTAATTTGATATATGCCTAATGCGAATAAAGCTAAATCTGACATGCTCATGATCGGGAATATATCTAGAGCTGGTACATTAGCATCAATTCTTATAAATGAAGCTCTTCTTCGAATAATATTATGTCTAATAATATACTGTCCCAAATCATTTTCTATATTTATTCTTTGTAAGGCACGGTCTAGTATTAAAGAAGCATCAGGTCTATTCTCTAACACTGGATGATATGCATTTATTATTGCAGCAGCAATTTTTAAATCGACTTTTAGATGAGTAGCAGAAGTATTAAAGTAAGTATTTCTAAATAACTTGAAATCTCGTTTAAATCTGCCATTAACAATTTCTACTACCCATCTGCACAAAGTGACACACCTCGACTTATTGGCCTTTATTGTGGATAATTGAAACTGGCCTTCTTCAAGGGATTCCGGCTTATGAACCACATAATTTAATGATCTTAAGTGACCAATGGCATCCCGGAATCCCCTATCTAAAATAAAAACATCTCCACTCTGGAAATATTCTGTAAGTTCACTATCTTCTCTAAATAAGTCTTTTATAATGTCAGCATCTGAACGAGTAGCTGCATAAGGGCCAAAAACGTCGATGATGTGTCCATCTGTGGCAACAATTAAAAAAGGCTTCGCTAAATTCTGATACTTATGTAAACTGTAAGTCTGTTTTTGAAAAAAGTATTTCTATGATTTTTGAAGATATATATATGTCCCATCACAAATTACTATTGCATTCCTTTTTTCATTGTCTCCAAAGAGACCCTGAGGAATAGGGAGGTTTCTTTGTATTAATTCCTCCCTACTTAAATGGTTTATGCCTAAGTGAGATGGGACAAAGTTTTGGTGTAAACAACGGGCATTTTTCAAAAGCCTACGGATTTTTTTCTCGGAACAACCAAATTGTTCTCCTAGTCTATTATTGGGTGCACCAGTCCTTAATTTAACCAAGTAAACAGCTAAAATTGTTTTTGGATTTTTAATTGTCGCCTCAGTGCAGGGACTTAGTTCAAGAAGTCCAAAAACTTTTCTCTGGTTAGTCCTAGCCAAAATTGAACATGCAAGTCAGTGAGAGTGTTCAAGTCCTAAAAATTCAATTTTTCTGAATTTTCCTTAGTGCTTAGAATATTTAACATGTCAATCATTTGATTTTCATTAAAATTAATGATATAATCACTTTGATTTAATAAATTCCAGTCGTAATATTGCAAGTGGTCCATACATATTTTTGCCGCTGAGTAACAAACAGATTAAACTCTGATAAAAGTCTACGCTTTAAAGGTATTGGGACTACATGTCTGTCCCTATTAATACACCCTCTTACAAAACAATGTGCAGAATTGTTTGGAGTGCGATAGTAATCTCCTAAGTGTATAGGTCTTTCTTGTGTTAGTCTTTGTTGATCAGTATCATGTTGACGCTGGATATTCCTCATAGCAGCAAACCAACAAGCATGATAAATGCTGCCATTTTCAGGTATCTGTAAATAAACAAATGTTTAGTAAAAGAATACATATCGTTATTATCTATATAATAATAAAATCAATTGTTGTTGGTTAGTCTTGCAAGAACTCGAAAAGGCTAAACCAATTTGAATAATTATTTTTTGGTTAGTTTGCTATAGTATCGAGATAGTTAAAGAACAAAAATAGAGAAAGTAAAAAAAACTAACCAGGCGTACAAATCGCAGGTGGCCACTAGTCTATACTAATATTATAAAGAGGAAAGATTTGTATGTATGTAACAAATAAACTCAAAAACTAGTGGACCAATTTCAAAAATTATTTCTCTTTTAGAATGCTACATTATCCCTGATTAACATATTTTATCCCGGTATTCCCACGGGTACCACGCGGGTAAAACTGGGAGGATCCGCTATAATAAATGTTAAACTTCCTCATCTTATCACTGCTTAAAATCTTTACCTCGTTTGGGGAAATCCTCATTGCAATCACATTATAAATAGGGCCCTCAGTTAATATGTGTGTTTGCCGTACAGCCCGTAATGATCTTTCACACCATACACAGCGATTTATTATCTCAGTATGGTGATCACCATTATCACCTAACGCTTGACTAATGTTGTTAAAACAACTGTTACATAGGTAACTGTTATCTCCAATCTGTAAAATAAATAGTTATGTTACAACTCCTGCTCAGCTCAAGCGAGACTGATCGCTCGCTATTAGTAAAAACGGAATTCTTCATAAAAATCAATTTGGTTACCGGAATACGGTTGGCACACAGGACGCAATAATCACTTTGCTAAATGACGTCACTGACAAAATTAATGCAAATTTGAGGGTAGCCACGGTTTTCCTCGACTTGAGCTCAGCATTTGATACAATTAATCATAAACTGCTCTTAGAGAAGCTGGAGTTCTATGGTGTTCGAGGGAAAGCACTGAAGCTTTTCCAATCATATTTACGAAATAGAAATTTTTTTGTAGAAATTAAAACTATAGATGAAAATATGTGTGAAATTGTAACCAGGTCCAAACTAACTGATTTAGAAGTAGGCGTCCCACAAGGTTCCATATTGGGACCTATACTATTTATAATATTTATAAATGACTTGATTGGTTATATATTAAATGCTCATAATTCAGTCAAATTAATCCTATTCGCAGATGACACCAATGCAGTAATTTCTGATAAAAGTCTTATTGATTTAGAAACAACAGTAACTCAAACATTACTATCAATGAAAAATTGGTTCACTGTTAATGGTTTATCGATCAACAGCCTAAAAATTAATATCATGTTGTTTAAAACTCACTCCAGGGATAATAGTAACTTAAACATTAATCTTAACGGTGACTTGCTACATACAGTAAGTTCAACAAAATTTTTGGGCGTCAAGTTTGATGACCAACTGAAGTGGAAGGAAGAACTAGAAGACATTGAGAGTAAAATCATTTCAGCCTGCTATGTCCTTCGAAGTCTTAGAGATGAAGCAGATATAAAGCATTTAAAACTTGTATACTACGCCCTTGTGGAATCAAGGCTACGTTATAGCATTTTTTGCTGGGGTAGAAGCTATGACTACAATATTAATAAGGCTTTCATTCTACAAAAAAGGGCAATCAGGACAATGGTACGCATACCCCAACAAGAGTCTTGTCGAGAGCACTTTCAGAAACTGGAAATATTGACTGTTCCTAGTCTATATATTCTTGTGATATTATCTCATTTTGCTAAAACTATAACAGAACACGAGACTACAACAGAAAAGAATATAAGAGTTGCTACAAGAAGACAAGGTTTTACACAAAAAATTCTTCCTAGAATAGATATAGTCAAGCATTGTCCTAGTTACCAGTCAGTACTTTTATTTAATAAACTGCCAAGTGAGCTAAAAAGTGCAGTGTACGATTCAAATTTCAACGATACATTGAAAACATACTTGTTGAAGAAATGCTTCTATTCCATTAATGATTTTTAAATAGCAATGGTATTACCTAAAATATTATTATGGAATTGAATTTTTAAATAATTTGTTAATTAATATTGTAAATTATGAATTATGACATTATTGTTAAGAATTTATTAATTTTGATTATCACATTTTTTTTTGTATTTTTTGAATGTAATTTAATTATAACTGGGAAAGTGTAATTAATCAAATGTATTTACCATAAGTGTTATAATTTTCGACACAATGAACATTGTTAAGAAATAAATAAATCTAATCTAAAATCTAATCAGTTATAGCTAAAAAACTCATTTCCCAAAAACACGTAAAAGTGAAAAATAAATTGAATCATTCAATTCAAAGTACGAAAGTGCGGGACTTTTTCTAATTAATCTTGAACTTACTGATCTGATTGAAGTCGGTGTCAAGCCAAATAGATATTAATATTAATATGTATTTGATAGGTTACAATTTACACCACTCTGCGCATGAGATATTGTTTATAATTGTTTCACTATTTTGAAATGAATATGAATTTTGAAATTGAATTTTAAGTATTCGTTCTTGTTACTTTCGGCTTGACACCGACTTCAATCAGATCAGTAAGTTCAAGATTAATTAGAAAAAGTCCCGCACTTTCGTACTTTGAATTGAATGATTCAATTTATTTTTCACTTTTACGTGTTTTTGGGAAATGAGTTTTTGTTTGCAGTTTTGTTTTGAAGGCGGTTTAATTTTTTTTTGAAAAATTTTGTTTATTTTTCCTTTTTTAGTGTTAGAAATCTACTATAAGAAACCGCATAATGAGCAAGGGTAGCTTAATGTGCAACGACTATAGCCCATATCTAAATTAGACTCAGACAAGCACCACCCTCCAACTCTTAACTGTTATGCAGTTTTCTTCCACCATCAGCTAACCTAAATTACTTGAAAGAATAGAACCTAAAGTTCTATTTGCGCTTGTAGTACTTAAAAACATACTTTAACTCCTAAGCGTTAAAGAGTTTTACCTTCCATCATCAGCTTAACTAAATAACCTGAAAGGTAACAACTACAAATATTTACGTATCAACGATATTTAAAGAATTATCCTCCAACTCCTAACTATTGAGGAGTTGTACCTTCCATCACCAGCTCATCATCGTGAGATGATGACTAACAGTCGCAAATACTTGAAAATTACTTATGAACCTTAAAGGAATCGTATTGCGCCCGTAACATATTTAGTATTTAATTAATGTTTTCGATGACCATATGTGGTCTTCATCATCAGTTACTCTTCACCAAATGGTGCTTACCGAAAGCAAGGGCACGAGTTACTTAAGAAAATACCAAAATCGCTATAGGTGTGCCTATAATATTTGAAGAGTTCCCTTGATTTCTCCAGGATGCCATCATCAGATCCTGACCGTATAACAATGGGACCAATTTGTAACTATATGCTTTCAAACCAAAAAAGAATTTCTAAAATCGGTTTATAATTGACAAAGTTATGAGGTAACAAACATTGAAAAAAAAAAAAAAAAATTCAACCGAACTGAGAGCCTCCGCCTTTTTTTGAAGTCGGTTAAAAACACAATTTCAACAGCGATCTTACTTAAGGCCCCACAGAAGATCAGTCAGCCTGTCAATACCCTTAGTATGTGTTTGGAAAACTGTATTCGTAATCGAAAACTATCGCTCTATCTCTTTCATTTCCTTTGACTGCTTTACCGACATGAGCAGTTCATTCAACACTGACAGGCCATTGCCAACAGGCCGACTGACTGTCTTTACATACTAATAAGAGATAAAGCTCTAATCAATCTTACCTCATTAACCGACTTCTAAATCAAAAAGGAGGAGGTTCTCTATTCATCTGTATGTATGTGTTTTTTTTTGTGTATGTCCACCGATTACTCGAAGACGGCTGAACCGTTTGAAATGGTTCAAACGTTATTACATCAGGTTGGTTTCCAAGTTGGTCCCATTTTTTGAAATTTTGAAATCAGTTCAGTAGTTTTCAGGAAATCTTGAAAATACTGTCGTTTTCGTTACCACTTTATGTGAATTTAATACGTATCTTTAGGCATAACTCCTTTGCTTATAAACCGATTTAGATGATTCTTGTTTTGTTAAAAAGGTATTTTAACCGACTTCGAAAAAGGAGGTTTTCAGTTTCATCACATACCTATTTACCAGAAAACACGTAAATTGCCTGCACGATGCACTAAAAAGAGTGAAATAAAAAATATTTTTATAAAAAAATAAAACCGCCTTCAAAAAAACCACATCAAAAAAGTAAGAAATAATTCCTCACCAAATAAATAACGTAAGTACTTTGAAGTCGGGCGGGTTTTAACAAAAACAACAAAAAATTGTACATGTTTCACGCCCGACTTCAAAGTACTTACGTTATTTATTTGGTGAGGAATTATTTCTTACTTTTTTGATGTGGTTTTTTTGAAGGCGGTTTTATTTTTTTATAAAAATAATCACCAAAGCGTTGCTCAACTAATTCTAATAACTCTGGACCCATATCCAATATCCTATATTAATGACTGTCATTGTCAATATCAATGGAGTCCTCGTCAAGGTGTAATGCTGTATTACAGCCAATACAACAAGCCATTTTTGCCTGTAAGGAAACATGTTATTTAAAAACAAAGTCATAAAAAAGTATAGTTTCATGTTCAATCAATGTTGGTTTCCATCATATTCAGATGATGATGTTTTCTGCTTTCGGTTGCTTTCTACTAACATAACACCAAATAAAAAACTATACAATGAGTAGGTGCCTACTTAGTACATAAAAAAATGAGAATGAAATCATGCAATAATAACTTACCTTATAATTCAATCTAGGGTATCTGTATCGGAGTCCAGAGGGCGAAAGCAATTTGTCGTAGAAAGCGTACTCGGAATCCAAAGGGTTGGTGCGGTGGTCTTCGTGAGAGGCGTCAGCGAGTCCAGGGTATACGTAGCCGGGTCGTCGGGAGAAATAACGGATAGAAACTCAATCGGCAGAAGAGCACATTCACAATTCACGACTACAAGAAAAATAAGAAATTTATTGCGAAACCGTGAGAGCGTAACTATATAGCCAAAGGAGAATATTATGTAGGTATACGGGCCAACTCTCAATCGCGATGTGACGTCACACGTTAATGCCATTGATTCACCCGAATTTTACACGGAGTCCGTACTTTAACGTTTAATTTCTCAGTCATTTTTGAAGATTATCGGAAACATTACTAAATTTGTTTATAGCAACATTGCTTTGTATATGACATAACAATAAATAAAAATGGCTGGTTGTCGTTGTTGTTGTGTTCGTTCGTGCGTATGCGTATGCGACGTAATAACCTCTTCTGGTCTTCGGGTGCCCTTTTCTTGAAATTTTGAAGAGTCGAAGTCGAGATCACTACAAGAGGATTCCTGCGTTGAGTCTAACATCGTTTCTCCGCAATTCGCGAAATGACGCTTTCTCTGTGTTGTTCAAAAGAACTGTTTGAAAAGACGCTTTTATTGTTTTATTTTGTGTGTTCTGTAATAAACCATCCATACTACAATGCCTAATCGCTGTGCGTTGGGCTGCCCACTCTCTAGTGGTAAGTTTTTACAACAACTTTTATGTTTTCATAACGACTGAACTTGAACTTAGACGTCTTTATTAGTAAACTATTTTAAATAGTAAAGTATGTACCTGAATAAAGAAGCCATTTGAACCCCCATTTCCACATATTCCTAGATAAGATCCTAGATAATATGCTTTGGCAATGACTTTTCATAAAATATACCTAGTTCAGTTAAAAGAAGTCTACAACAAGACACTCCGACCCAAATTACATTAAAATACAAAAAATCCTTAGTACCAAAATTAGTTTGATTATAATTGGAACATAATCACTGGTCAGTTTTTACTTTTACAGGTATCAGTTCAAAAATTGGGTGACGATAAATAATAAATCACAAAATGCTGAGAGTTCAGTAAAGGAAAAAGACTCATGTATTACTTTTCTCTTTGGTGCATTCTACTCGGCAGCTCAGATACGCATTAGACTTGGGAGATGTTCGTGGATTCTACCTTAGATGGCTGTTACACTCATAAAGAAAAAAATTGAGATTTGGTTACTATTCTGTGTTCTAAATTCTTATTTCTAAGGGCGCCACCAACACAGTAGTGTTGGGAAATTAAACAAGATGATGTGTTTCTGTTACAAACAGTATAATCTTAAAAGTTTTGAAACAACTAATTCTTCCTTCTACGTAAGGTAAATTAGGTTTGAGGAACCTGTGCTAATTCTTTAAAATACTGCAGGTACAAAATATAAGTGCTAAATGTTCTAGGTTAAATTACATGTGCAATATGTTCTGGGGGGCTACCGCGTAACTTTATGGGTATGAACTTCATACGTTTTTGGGAACTTTAAGCCAATTTTATAAAGAAAATAGCCGCTATCAGTTTCTTGTTTTGTGACGTCGGGTATAACGATAACTAGCTAGCAACGTTCAATAGAACAAAGCAGCAAAAATCTATCAAAATAAAGAATTCAAATGACAGTTGAAGCCCACACCCATATCCATATTTCTTAGCCGGTAGCCCCCCTGGTCATGACCGAGAATCAGGAATTAGTGGAAGCGTCTTTCCATGAAGCTTTTCTTTACTTATAGAAAAGTATAAAAATACAAACGTTAAAACTTAAATTAAACTAAATTCTAAACGAATCCTTAGCTTGAAGAAAAGTGCCGACATCCCGACATGGCGACACAATGTTGATGATATAAATTACAAAACAACATACGGAGTTTGTGTTGCTCAGCTTTATTCATCCCTCCAAGGTCTTCATAGGTGTGCTTCCCTCACGTCCATCAGGAAAGTGTCCTCAGATATGTTGTGAAGAACAAATGGACGCCATGCGTCACATGTCGTAGCGCGTGCGCATCACTTCTTGAGCAAAATGTTTTCTACTTAAAAGATGGAACTACTTATGAGGACCACATAAAATTAGGTAAAATAATAGACAAAGGTTATAGGAACGGCACCCTGTAACAAACAAGAGGGCACGTGATTATCTCAACCAATCCGAAGTCCTACTTTGTCATGGCTTTCGACCAAGCGGCACAAGATGAAAAACTTACCGGCCGCTCCTTGTTTCTTACAATAAACACATAATATCGGCTTTAAGCCGTTTCAAAGAACACCGTCAGGTTAATAAAAACATTTTTACAGCTTTAAAGCTAAAAGATAAAAAAAATACGTGCGCGGCCGCATCTCAGAGCGAAGAAAAAAAGTGAAAGTCACGCCACCATTGACAAGCTAGAGCGAAACCAAAGACAATACTCTTAAATTCTGGAACATTCTTTTACATAAATGTGACGTTTTTTCATTATTTTTGGACTAATTATGGTATTTGATCAATTACTGAAGACATTCTGTAAGAATAGAACATTCTGAAAGAATATAAAATTGAAAATTGTCGAAAAATTAAACTGGCAGAAGTATTCCCCTGACCGGAGGAGCGGATTGCCACTACAACTTAACATCGAAAAACGTCTGCCAGTATGCCATTGAAACATTTAATATGATTAACATAAAAATCACTAAAATGTTCGCTTCTATCAGCTTCACGAAATATTAGCATATGGGTTATTTCGTGACGCTGGTTTTCAGTGACGCCAGCGACAGAATAGCAAAACTTAAAATAAGAACTTTAGGCCAGTCAAATTAGATCAAAAAACATCGTCTTGATGAATTAGTTCCCAGCAAACTGATAATCGTTTTAATACCTTCATTTGGTCCGAAATGTGTGTAATCCGATTCGCGTTTGACCCATCCCAGGAGGTGTGCATAACTTGTGGGAACCAAATAACCAAGAAGTTTTTCCTCAGTTTTCAGTTTTTTGATTGTAGCTCGAAAACGGTACGTCGGACGGAAAATGTCATTCTATTCAATACTAAAGAAGGTTAAATTCTGCGTCGAATGAACATCTAAAACTTCAAATTTGGTTCAGCGGTATAGCCGACATTAAAAGTAAGAAACCAGAAAAATTTCTGATTTAGTTGCAAACTTACATATTGCGACTTTCCAAGACACTTATCTTTGAAACAGATACTACGTTAGTACTATTATATATTCTGTGCAGATACTCCTATTCAAAAACCAATAAAATAAAAGTTGTAGACAATAAAATTTCACATTTTATAGACCTCAATTTGCAAATTTAGACATTTTGAAAGATTAAGTTTGGATCCAACTCAGTCCAGTAACAGGAATGCGATTTTCCTTAGTCAGTTTTGCTTTGGAATTTCCTAGAACTATGGCATAGTGGTAGAAATTGAATTTTCTGCCGAACTATGCCGATTGGCAGGCACTTTTGGGAGTGGTTGATTTTTTTGACAATCAAATGTTATTGTTTTTATTGTTGAAAAATTCATTCACTCTCTTCTTGTAAAACATTATAAAAAGCTTTTCTCTGCTATTTATAAATTTATTTTGTAGGGTCATTTTCGATTTTCAGACGTTCTTGTACTTAAATACACGTAGAGCATACGTCATTTCTGGGCGAACTAAAAGATAGTCAATCTGTACATTTTTTGTCAATAATTTAATGCCCTCTAATGTCCACACCCAATTAAATGTTGGCACAAATTCACCTTTTGTGTCTTTGTATTAACAAATTTAATTATTTTAACATTTCAATAGACTCTTCCCATATTCGGTGGTATATTGAAGTTGGTTTCACTGGTCCTAGAAGAGGCTTTTCACACTTTTTCCTTTTATTATAACTCCTGTTCACTGAATCAGAGAGCTAATCAAAAAACATAATCATATCTAATGTCTTTGCAGTCTGAAGCTAGAATTCCTTTATCTGAAACAAAAATATTAGAAATTTACTTTGTAGTGCCAAAATGTGAAGTCTGGCAAACTTATCAACAGTCAAATGAGATTGGATATTGTAATATAGATTTTGCAACGCCATGAAATAAATATTTTAAAGATTTTTACTTTCTTTAACTTTTAGACGTTTTCTTTATACTAGGTGGATTTACAAATTTTATAAGGGGTTCATAAATTACCATACTTTATTAACCGACTTCTAAATCAAAAAGGAGGAGGTTCTCTATTCGTCTGTGTGTATGTTTTTTCTTTTTTTTTGTGTATGTCCATTATTACTCGAAGGCGGATGGACCGATTGAAATGATTGAAACGTTATTACATCAGGTTGGTTTCCAAGTTGGTCCCATTTTTTGAAATTTGAAAATCGGTTCAGTAGTTTTCAGGAAATCTTGAAAATACTGTCGTTTTCGTTACCACTTTATGTGAATTTAATACGTATCTTTAGGCATAACTCCTTTGTTTATAAACCGATTTAGATGATTCTTGTTTTGTTAAAAAGGGGATACCTCAAGGTATTTTAACCGACTTCAAAAAAGAAGGTTCTCAGTTTGATCACATACCTATTTACCAGAATACAAGTAAATTGCCTGCACTAAAAATAGTGAAATAAAAATTATTTTTATAAAAAATAGAACCGCCTTCAAAAAATCACATCAAAAAAGTAAGAAATAATTCCTCGCCAAATAAATAACGTAAGTACTTTGAAGTCGGGCGGGTTTTAACAAAAACAACAAAAAATCGTACATGTTTCACGTTTTAAATCAATTTTCCAATCAAATGTCAATTTTTCTAATAATATATTTTCAATATTAAATTCTGTGAAAGCGGTTTTAACTATTTCTATTATGACTAGTGTGCTAATTCGAAGTGCATTTAATGTGTCTTTAGATAAAAAAACCCCAGGTAAACATACCTACTAGGGAATGCAATCCCGACTCGAGATCGTAAAGTCGAGATCCCTCGGGATTAGAAATGTCAATCCCGTGGGAACCCGAAATTTTTGGGATCTCGTCTAGTAAAAAAAAATCACATTACTGAATACGATGAAAACTGCTTGTTTGTGATAGTGAGGTTAATTAAAACAAAATATTATTTGAAAAACAAAAGCCTTTATCCTTTTATATTACTAACATGAACATAATCAAAACAAAAGTAGGTATAGTATAGCTCAAGGAGATTAAAAAGTAGTTACGGGTGATTTTGAAAGTAACTTCTTAAAAAACAAAGTGTATCAAGAGTACTATCTGCTAACCGGCATCTTATATCCGTTGCAATGTAGCCAGCTGCTGAGAATGCCCTCTCCGGCTCAACACTGGTTGGCAACAGCGTGACTAAGCAATTATATGCAAACTGCAAAAATCTCCCCCTTGATCCTCTACACTCAAATACGCTCGCAGAGTTTCTTCTAATTCCTCTTTAAGTGGAGTATTAGTTTGTGTAGCAGAAGCACTTAAATTTAAATCCTCTGCAATCATAAAAAGTGGCAAGTCATCTCCGCTCGCGTCCCGAGTGGATGTGTGTAGCATCGCTCGCTGACCATTGCCGCCCAATCCCGTCAATCTCGAACGGGATCTCGTCATATTATGCTTCGGGATTGATCCCGAAATTTTACACGGGATCTCGCGAGATCGGGATCCCGCGAGATCGGGATTGCATTCCCTAATACCTACCCATTTGTCCAACAATCTATAAATGAAATTGTGATTTATATTATAATGATCCGGTGAATCAATGCAACATGAATAATTAGCACGCTTTAACACACCTTTTAATTTACTTTTGACATTCAATATATTTCACCACTTTCGGATAATTTCTATGAAATCTCCAGTACTCAGAGATATTCATATCTCATTTACCCAGAATTCCCACACATTTGAGGGATGTCGCCATAGTAAAAAGTTGTCACTATATTAATATCTTTCACCTGAGATTACATTTCAAATCTGTTGGTCGGAAATGGGTTTTGGGGGATGTTTTTTGGGTTGGGCATTAGGATATGAAGATGATGACTCTTAAATGTCGACCTCCAAAGTTGGCGCACATTTGAGCCCTATTTATGACATTTTCCATAACTTGTCGTAACACTTCCTGCGATATGTTTCTTTTCTTGATAAATGTTTTATTTTAGGGCTGCTAAGTCTAAGATTTCAAATAACCCCAAAGAAAGAAGTCTGGACAGGTCAGATCGGGTGATCTTAAATCGTCGACGAAATTCACGTTGTGTTTTTATCACTGGTGAATTATTACGTAAAAACATTGACAAGATTATTCCACGTTCTTGGGGAGTATATCGGTCTATGTTTATTTTTATTGAATTTTACATTTGTTTACTACACAGTTTTCAATCAATATCAGAATAACAGGGCGATGTCATTTAAAAAAATATAAGTATTTTTTATAGTGCCAGTACTTTTGCGCCACCCAGTATCCTACTTAATATTATTATTATTATAATATTATAAATGTGAAAGTTTAGATGTGTGGATGTTTGTATGTTTGCTCCTCAATCACGCTAAAACTGCTGAATGGATTTGGCTGAAATTTGGCACACAGATCCCATAAAAATATCACATGCCATAAAAGAAATCATAAAAGTGGAATGGTTTTCTTTGGAACCAGTTATTTCTAAATAAAAAAAAATGGTTATGAGACTTAGGGCTTATACGCACTAGCGATTGACCGCCTAGGCGGTTCGTTTGAGCGATCCAACCGCTTAACGCGGTTTCATCGCGGCTGACCGCTATGGCGGCCAATCGCGAAAAAACCGCGATGATAACGCGTTAAGCGGTTGGACCAGAGCGGCCCGCGTACCTCATAAACAAAATGGACGCCGTCGAGATAGCTTGTGTTATTTATTATTACTCCCGAAAACAACGAAAGAAAAATAAAAAAAGATACTGGATTCATCCTTTACTAGAAACACGTAATGAATTTGGCCAGTTCGCAAGTTGTTTTCAAGAACTGAAGAAGCACCAAGATAAATTCTTTGGTTATGTTAGAATGAGTGTTTCGTCATTTGAAGAATTACTAACAGTTTTATATGTCACCATCAAAGGACAAGATACTAAATTTCGTGACTGTATCCAACCCGAAGAGAAATTAGTTATAACGTTAAGGTATGTATTTTAAATAAAAAATGTTTTTGCTAGCTATTATGTTTTAATTTGAATCGCAATGTGTATTCATAACCACAAAGAACAATAAAAGTAGGAAACTATAACTATTACTGAGAATTATTATCATTAAAAAGATCTAAATAATCAGATTCTTGAGACATATGTGTATTCTGTGAATATGTTGATTCAGGAGAAGTTACAGATTCTCCTTCATTCCATGTTCCACGATTTGTAGGTGGAACTGAGGGCGGTGGTGGTGGTGGTGGGTTATTATTTCTAGCAAATGATGGTGTCTGATATCCTTGATGTGGCCCTTGGTTGTAGTTAAATGGTCGCACGTAATCACAGTAGTTGTATCCAGACGTTTGGGCTTCAGTAATGACTTGCATTATTTTAGCTTTTGTACGTAGGCGTATATGTTCAGGCACTTTTTTTATTTCACTAACCAACGACAAAAAGAACAGTCTATCTTCATCTTCTTCGGCCTTTCTGAACTCGACATTCTTATTTAAGACGTTAATCAATTCAACTCCTATATCATCTTCTTTTTTTTTCTTTTTATTTCGTTTTGGCGGTGGTGGTATGACTGGGTCAGTGACATTTTCTGTTTCATTTCCATCATTTTCTTGCCTTGGCATATTTGAATCAGTTTCATTGATGGATACTGTGTCTTTCAAAAACATTAAATTATTGTAAAATATGTATTGAGTCTTTTTCTTAGCTGCTGACCCACTCCTGCTAACATTGTCCTTTAGAGCTTTCACAAAATTATCCCTGATGTTTTTCCATTTTTTTTGTAATTCTTTTCCTAGAACAATACAACAAACAAGTTAATGATATAGTCATAAAGTAATAGAAGTATAATATAGGTACATATCTAAATTGAATTAAATAATGCATGTAGTAATTATAAAATTTTTGTTTCAGATATTTTGCAACAGGTTGTACATTTGCGGAACTACATTATACATTCAAAATTGGAGTAAGCACTGTAGCAGAAATCGTACGAGAAGTTTGTTTTGCAATTTGGTTTTGTCTGAAAGATATTTGTTTGCCTCAACCAAAAAAAGACGCTTGGAAAAAAATTGCGAATGATTTTTTTCAAAGAGCTAATTTTCCTAACTGCTTAGGTGCTGTCGATGGCAAGCACATACGATGTATAGCACCTAATAACAGTGGCTCAATGTGCTTTAATTATAAAAGTTTTTTCTCTTTGGTTTTATTAGCAGTATGCGACAGTAATTTCAAATTTGTTATGGTTGATATTGGAGCTTTTGGTAAATTCAGCGACTCATCAATATTTCAAAATTCTGTTTTCTACGAAAGAATGCAAAAAAACCAATTGGATATTCCAGAGCCACAGCCTATTTCACAAAACAGCGAGACATGTATGCCATACGTTTTTGTAGGCGACGAGGCATTTGCATTATCTACGAATATGATGCGCCCATACGCAAAAAAAGATTTGGATGAAACTAAAAGAACGTTCAATTACAGGCTTTCTAGAGCAAGAAGATATGTAGAATGCAGTTTTGGAATTTATGCAAACAAGTGGCGTATATTTCATAGACCTCTAAATGTTCACTTTGATCTAGCAAAAGATATTATAAAAGCTACTTGTGTACTACATAATTTTGTAAGAGACCGAGATGGTTATTGTTACGACGACTCACTCAGTTGCCCTTTGACAGAAAACTTAACACAGGAAGGGTTAAGAAGGAACGCTAAAACTGCGTTGAGATACAGAGAATTGTTTGCCCAATATTTTATGATTGATGGGAAATTAGAATGGCAAAGAAATATGATTTAATTGAAAATAGACGTATTTATTATGTTTTAAGATGTTGAATGTATGTGTAGTTTCGTTTATATAAATATAATTATAATAAATACTTACCAAGACTTCTTTTTTCCTCTGTTGTCATCTCATCTTTTCCAAAAATGTCTACTAATTCTTCCCATTGTTTCCGTTTTAAATCTCTATTCCTATATATTGCTCCTTGACAATTCCAAATTGATTCTCGTTGTTGAATTTCAACAATGAATTTCTCTGTGTCGAAGTTCATGACTGCGACTCACGTACTAACTCATCGGCGGCTCGCCGCAAACTGAAATCGCAAGTGCGTACAAGCAAGATGGCGGCCAGCCGCGGAGCGGGCCGCAGCTGTCCATTCAACCGCCGCGGTTGAAACTTTGGGGCGGTCAAGTGCGTACAATCACAGGCGGTTGCATATTAAACTGGGAAAGCGGCAGACCGCGCGGTTAGCCGCCCCCGCGGTTGACCGCTAGTGCGCAAGGGGCCTTATGAGACTGTACATATTTTGACTTGTTGACTCCGTTGTCTCTAATAATGCAAATTATTTGGACTCCGCTACTGAATATCGAAGTTTGAAATGTCGACGTATGTTAGTTCTAAAGTATAAGATCTCGATGTACGCCAGTTCGAAATTACACTTTTACGAAGTATGAAATGCCTCCGCATTGTTAGTTAGAAAGCATACGAGTGTGATGTACGCCAGTTCGAAATTACACTGTTACGAAGTATGAAATGCCTTTTCCGCCCATACCGAAAAAAAATATGGATATGGGCTTCATTTGACACTTGAAGCCCATATAAGGACAAAATATGAGCTTCAAATGTCAAATTAAGCCCATGTCCATACCCATATTTTTTAGCCGGTACAGGGCAGGTGACAGCGCAGCGATATTGATGTAACGAGCTCGTGGCGGTTGGCGACAAACAAATTATAAAAAAAAAAAATATCTATAAAACGATGAAAGAAGAAGATGAAAGAAGAAGAAGAAGAAAAGAAGAAGCGTGAAGAACTTTTGTTGCAATAAATGTATGGAGACTGCAGATTCCTTTTCTTATACAGATTTCAACTTGCTCCACATGCCAGCAGCAGTAGTACATGACAGTACATGTGTGAGCGGCGCTGCTTCCAGCGTGTTACTATAAGCTCTTGTGCTTTTGCGTCGTTGTGCAACCATGCTTTCGTCAGCTCAGATTTTGCTTCATCTTGTGGTTGATGATCTTGGCCACAAACGATATTGTACAGGCCTCTCCCTCGAAAGATCACCTCCATCTGGAACTTCCAGATCGCCCAGTTTTTTCCTCCGGTTAATTTCAAGACATGCTGCGTAGACTGCTCCATCATGCCTCACAAAGACGCCTCGCCGCGCCGGTAACATCCAAATCTTCAATTTACCAGTCGACTCGAAATAAACCTTGCCACGGCCTGAAAACAGATTTATAGGACTGGACCCATAACCTGTAGACAGACAGGGGCAGTGATTGAAACTCTGGATGTTTTCAGGTAGACAGGTTTATTTGGTAAATTAAACACAGTACAATATTATGCAGTCTATACGAACGAACACAACATGGCGGGCAGAAGAAAGTGGTCAAGTGCGAGTAAGGCCATATTTTGTTTTAAGCTGTGGACCACGTATTATGCTGCTCGGAACAAGATAGTTTTCTTCTACTGCGGTATATGTGAGTTCGGTTTCTAACGCTTCGGCAGTACTTTAACTAATTGAATGGCCATATCTGGTCATGTCTTCCAAAAGCTTTCGAGTGTTAGTCAGCGATTTAATTGATATTCCTAACACAAATTGTTTAGAAGGTTTCATTGTTCCTTCAGTCACCGTGTAATTTATGTCCTTGCAGAGTGATTTGTTCTTCACTCTATCATAATTAGATTACTGTCTTTTCACGACCCGTCCTTTTATGAGACAATTTATAAAGTCATAAACCTTCAGGTACATCGCATTCTCGTTCAATAATTGCATCGGGTTTAAATTTTTCCGGAAGTGCTCTCTTTTTTAATGCCTTAATCTGCCCCCTGAGATTATAAGCTACTTCGCGAAACATAGTTATTTGTTCATTTTTTTTAATTAATTTTCCACGTACCAGTATCGCAATTCAGATCTTTTTATGGTAAATTTTTTCCACTTTTAATGACAATATTATGTGTTTATGACAATATTATCTATACATATTTAGCGAGAGGTGAGATTGGTAACTTTGTCACTAGTGTTCACTATACCGCTTGCGAAGTTGGGACATAAATAAAAGTTCCAGATGTCTTTAAATCTAATCTATTTTAATCTTTTGTAGTAACTCTGGTAACTGTTGAGACATACTATTATATTACTTGAAAAAAATATGTTAATCTAAATTTCAATAACAAATTAGCTAAAAATATATCTTTTACTAAAGAAAAATAAACGAACCAACTTAAAATAAAATACCGTGATTGAAACGAAGAGTGACGCAATAGCGCATCGCGGCGATGTGGCAAGCCGGGAGCGACGACATGTCGGCAGCGCGGGGCACGTAGGCAGCTGGATGTAAGGCACGGGCAGCAGCACGTGGCGCGGCAGGCAGCAGGCTGCTCGACGAGTGGGCCGGGCTATACCCTGGACTCCGTGGGCCGGGATAATCCCTGGACTCCGCTCCAACTGGGCCGGGCTATACCCTGGACACCATCCTTGACCCGTACGCTTCTTTCTTCTTTCTTCATATTCTTCTATAATGTTTCGGGAATCTTCTATATTGTTTCAGGAATCTTCTATGATAATAATTTCTTCTACAAAAAATTATATTTATTCTTCTAATCTTCTTAAAAATAATATTTTCGACAAAATTGTGTTTCTTCTTTATTGGTCTTCATTCTTCTTAAATAAAGGTTTCTTCTTTCTTCAAAAGTCCAAATCCGTTGAATGCAGGGTCGCCATGAAATATGTTGAAGTAGATGGAAGTTGGGTGCGTATCAAGTAAAACCAGATGTTTGTAGTAACATGTTGTATTGTCGAAGGTTACAATACAAGAGCCCGATTTTATTAAAATACATTATATTTAACTATACTAATTAGTAGGTCATCAGCGACATACGTCATGTTGCAGAGCGTTACAGTAAGTTACGGTGCAAGTCTAAATACGGCTATACCACAATATATGTATAGTAGGAAGTGGGGTATTATAACTTAAAAGTTTTAATAAATTATATGATTGTGTAGGAAATCTAACCAACATTTTTGGTTCTTTTTAGTAGCAGTTAGCATGCTACAACACATTACGTTTTAAAAATGTTTCTCGTCTTCTGAATCATCTTGCACTGAAAACACAGATGAACAACTTGGTACATAATCAGCGTATGTAACAGAAGAATATGATGATGTAGAAGTACTACTAACCGGGTTATCAGCGATCAATTTTCTTTCATTGATGAAGCTCCGATATTGCGTGTGATATTTTTGGTCTATTGACAGCAATAGACAAAAAATATCTCAACATACTCAACATAGTTTTATTTTTGTTCTGCCCGTAGCAAGAATCAGAGTATAACAGCACTGTCTTTACGTTTCCACGTGCTTCTACCTCTTGAAGGTAATTGTACAAGCATGTTGAAGAGAACTTTTAACTTTTGTCCATATATTACAATATCCTGTCTGAGTATCACTTTCATAAATTGTAAGATTGTACACAGCTATTTTTCTGGAGTAGTATAATGCCATGTTTTCACCATGTGGTGTATTAAGAACTTTTCGCATATCAAAGCTTGCTCATATTACACTGGGATCCACATCATTAAGTTTTTGGTGACATTGGAATCTTTTATAGGATTCTTCTTTTTCTCGTATGGGATTATCATATTTAGACATCTCATCATTATTTTTTACATCATATGTCTGTCATACACACCATACATTTATCCTTCTTGGGAACATGAAATCCAACATTGTAATTATCTTTTGTATTTATCTGACCTGGGGTAACACATCACTTCACAACACTTCACTAATGCACTGGTACAACACGACGACGTTTGCTTCTTCACTATCTTCATGGTGTTTCCTTTTCTTCCCCAATGTTCAAAGTATCTCGCAGCGAGTAGAGTAGACGTGCGAAGGCTTGAGCACGGAAACGCTGAATGATTTATCGAATTTGTCAGGTAACCAAACAGGTTAGTTAGGGACCACAGAGTAGAGGAATGTATAAATTGGCGGGAAATCAGTGTTGCCAATACAAAAAAAAACTTTAAAATACCGTGCAAGGCTGTCGCTTGGGGGCGCCACTACGCTTGTAAACCACAAATCGAAAAGAATGAAGCCGTGAAACATAATCATATTTGGACTTCGGATCACATTTATGGGAAACCATTTGTGCATTTCATCGCAGTATAAAGTTGGTACGAAATTTTGCAGTCGGCTCTCCACCTATAAAACGAATTTCAATGTTGCGAAAAATTAACTAAACAAGCGACACATTATGAATGACCAAAATACTTAAAATGAGCACAGTGGGACACAGTTAATCTAAGTGTTCTAATAAAATACTGAACAGTCTGAAAAAATACTGAGTGAGCGAAAAAAATACTGAGTGGCGATAAAAATGATGAGTTAGCGACAAAAATACTGAGTGAGAAAAAATCCGCCAATAATCGCCCAAATAAGAATTAGTCCGCTCAATAATTATTGTACTGATCGTTCTGAATAAATCCTAACTACAATTCATACTTTTTGTCACCGTTTATGATATTTGAACTGCTGATTGCAAAAACGTGCCATATCACAAAAGTTAAACTTTATGAAAAACAAAAAAAAAACTGTTTATAATTAATAATTTATATTATTATGAACACATGTGTTTATTGTTATTTATTTGTATATGTACTTATATTGGATATGGCAAAAAAAGTAGTGATAAAGTTTACTCCTATTTTGAAAAATAAATAAGAAAATCTCTGGATATGGTTTGTTTTGCAATCAACTCCTTTTTTATCAAATCTTGCGGTGTCACCCGCGTGGTACCCGCTCCCGTAGGAATATCGGGATAAAATAGAGCCTATGTCACTCGGGAAGAATGTAGCTTTCTAATGGTCAAAGAATTTTCTAAACCGGTCCAGTAGTTTCGGAGCCTATTCGATGCAAACAAACAAACAATCAAACTTTTCCTCTTTTTAATATTAGTATAGAAAACCTGAGCAGTACCAACAACATCAGTTTATTGTAGATAAATTATTCAGTATCATCTTGAACAGTTTTTTCTGTAGGCCAGAGTAGTATGTTATTCCAGAATGACTCCTTATAAGCCTCAGGAACCTCAGGAACATACTGGGTACATTTTTCTATATTTTGCGGTTTTTTAATAATATTAACTCATATAAATAATCCTTAAATCTCCTTTCAAGTGCCTCCACGAAACTTATGAACAACTCTGGTGGTGTTATATTCTTTATAATATGTAAACAAAGTGTCTCTAGAGAGATTACAAGGTTCTTATTGTTTTTGAAATACTCAATCATTATGTGATACCCATGTTTTACCCATGTTTTGCTATGCACTTTCGTAATAAATAGCCCGTTATATATACTAGAGCATTTTTTGGGGCAATTCAAATCTATAATTAGTAGTTCCCACATCTAATATTAGATAGATACTTTTCATTAGTTCCTAGTTTCCTTCTCCATTGTCACCTCGTTTGACAGCCTAATCTGAATGGTAGTTTTCACAATTACTGACCTTTCTGGGTTTTAAATATATTCAGTAAAAATTATTTCCTAAACGCTCTATTGAATTGTATAGCTGTTGGTTTGGTACAGTTACCGCCTTGTTTTGGTATTTGACCACGAACATTTTCAAGAGAGTATTGATTCAAATGCCTAGTTAAAAGTAATGTATAACCGTCCTGTTTAAATCTTCAAATAAACTCATTAATGATTTAATTGTTAAAAATTAAAGGCTTGGCGTTTAAAATTTAGCGTTGCGTTTTAACGTCTTGTACGTACGTCACACTGAACTGACTACATTAGCGTTACGCTCTTAACCTACGCAACCTATTCACCAGTACGCAATCAATCGCAGATCGCTACTCTTTGGAAAGTAAGTTTGTTATTAAGATGACGAGTGATTCAGATGTGGAAAAATTATAAATTTTATACGCTTCATCACGATCACAGAGAAAAAGAGTATGGGTACACGAAATAAAAAATAAATAAAAAGGAATTGGGAGAATATCATCGTTTGTGTCGCGAGCTTTCGGCACATACTAATCATTTTTTTTTTGTACTTTTTCGTAGGGTAAACCGTATAGCTATTGCCCACTTAAGGACTTAAAAACACATTGACATCAAAAAATAAAAAAGTATTCTAAGTATAAAACATTGATTACTTTTTTCTTATAATTTAATAAATTCTTCAACAGAGTATTAACAGTTTGTAGTTAAAACTAAAATATTTTAGAAAATAATGAAATAAATCTAAAATCATCTAAAAAGTACAGTCCGTGCCCATTGCTTACAGTTTACACTAATTGTCCACATCACAGCACAGTCGTTGCCCAGCCGGCCTAGCCTGAGCGGCTTATAACGCGCGATATGATATGGTACGGCATGCCGTCTTGCTTACACCTGAGAGGGGTAAGCAAGACAAATCAAAACAGGGGTAAGAAAGTCGACAGGTTCTTTCGGTTTCGACGAACCTGTTGGTTAATAGCCATGTCAATGAAGAGCAGCTCCTTAGTACCACGGGCCCCATTCCTACATCCATTTTGAGAGGCGAACATAATAGAATTTTGATCAATGTGTTTTTAATCTTCGATCTCAAAATGGACGTAAGAATTTTATAAATTGTTGGTAGACAGGTGATAGGTCTATAGTTTTTGGGGTCCGCAGTACTACCAGATTTATGGAGCAGATGGGTTATACCTGTTGTCATAAATTCTGGGAGCGATGGAGATAATAAAGCACATTGAAATTGAGATGCTAAGCACACGTGCGAGCTGGGTAACCATTTATACCAGAAATTGTGCAGTCCCGGACGGCCTGGAGATTTCCAGTTGGGTAAGGAACGAACTGCACAAACTACGTCTTGGTAGTCAATGGTTACTTCATTCATGTCAGGTATAAGCTCACATGAACGCTCAACATCCTTCATCCACGCGCCTTCAGAGTGAGTGACAGGCACGGACCAGATGTTGTGCCAAAAATAAATCATGGCATCATCATCCGGTCGATGCATATCAGTATCACTCTGATCCGATCGCTCCCAGGATGCATAAACACATCGTTGATCTCTCTCGAACATGCGGTTCTGAGTAAAGCGATCGACTCGCACCCTATACCTTCGAATACGATTAGCCCATGCACAAATCTCTGCTTCAGGAAGTGGATGCGCACTGTGACACATGAAATATAATTTTGAGGACTAATGCCAGTCCCCAAGAATGCACGCTTCACAAAGCGCATGACCCTAGAGCGCATGTTTTTTTTTTTTTCTTATACCTCCAACGTAATCGGAGCCTGTTGTTTCTGATTTCTCTTTCATTCTAGTTCTATCATTTATGCATCTCGTACTTTCATACCGCATACCTCTTTCATTCATCGTCTAACATTCTATAACGGACTGGGCTCTGTCCGCCTGTTCTATTCTGATATTTATTGGCTATTTATATTTATTTACATTCCAAGGGGGTAATGACTGCACAACATTTCTTATTTTTATTTATACATAATGGTTTTCTTATACTACTTATGTCGGGCTTATACTACTTATGTTAGGGCTAGCGTTGCCAAGTGTCCCGATTTTGGCGGGACGTCCCGCGAAACAGCCGTTTTTTACAATGTCCCGCCGGGACAGGTATGTGTCCCGCATTATGATAATTTTCAGTTAGACAAAGAAACAAAACAATCAAAGACTAATATTTCACCGAATATACATTTTAATCAATTATTTTGAGCACCTATTTTAATTGTAGTTCAGTGTTTTTTTTTTTAGCATTAGCAGTGTGTAGCTGTGGGTGGACCATGTTGTAGAAACAATATCCGAAATTGAAAATTATGAACATTTTAAGTATGCCTTCTCAGTTTTATTTTGTGCAGAGAGTATTGTCTCAAATGAATATTATATGGACAGACGTGCAAAATCGCAGTATACAAACACTTATCCGATTGGAGTTGCTGTAACATTCAATTTTCAACTATCTTGTAAATTCTGAGAAGGAAAACGAACAATTGCTGAAAAAAGCAAAAAGTGAATTGAAATACCTATGACAAACAAACTTATTTAAAAAAGGAACGTTATCAATAAAAGCAATAATTCAATAATTATATACTTTTCACTTCTCATGCTCGTATAGTTCGTGTTTACGTTGGGTATAGGCTGCATAAAATTGCTTTTTATGCTCTAGTGCATAAAGTAAAATCTTCGTCTAAGTCTCAGACTCTAAGACAAAGGTCGTCAGGTAAACAGTCGCACACGCAATTAAACTTCGTAATTAAACTTGTTATTTAATTCTGTTTCTTCAATTTTGTACATTATAATCCATATTAAATTACTAAATTAATAAAACTAGGCAAAATTAATGAGTTTTCTAAGAAATAAGTATTTCAAGAGCATTATGGACAACGATCTATGCTAAAGTCACTGTGCTGCCACTGCCACGTATAAAAAAAAGAAAAAGAAAGTCTTCCCGCCAATAAGGCGAAGTCTTTATTTTTTCTTTTTTGCAATATTGCTATTTATTTTCCTCACATTCGAAGTGAAAAGCAGAGTGTATAACTCGTACATAAAACCCATTTTATGCACTTGTTGTTCAATCTACTATTTCATTTTTTTATTATTTTTTTTCTTGTCCCGCGGCAAAATGCTTTGTCCCGATTTTTTTATTCAATTTAAGTACATGTCCCGAGTTTCTGAAAAAAATACCTGGCAACCCTAGTTAGGGCGCATGTTGCCCTCCCTAAAGCAGCTGAGCTTACCGATGAGTACCCTAGCCTCACTGATACGAAGTTCAATCCTACACTGCCAGGCTGGTACAGCCAGGCGAGGGCGTGCTGCTGTGTCAGTATTTGGAAATTTTGCATGAGATACACGACAAGCTGTAATAGCCGCACAATATAAGATCGAATGAGTATCAGCCAGGTCTTCACTACTATCAAAGTAATTTGGTAGTAGCAAATCTAAAGCACACATCAGCGGCCTATTTTTTTTGTGATAGGTTTTTAGGAAAGCTGATGAGTTTTTTTCGCCTGTTTTTCTTGTCAGTTAAAAGATGTCCATAACAGGTGGTAGGTAAAAAAATTTTGGACGATTCATAAGCATTAATTTTATTTAATCTATATGAATAAAAATTTATTGACTTTGACTTTGACTTTGTGCATGGAAAAACGCAGAAGCCGACGTCTAAGGTGAACCGAAGTTGATCGAAATTCCCGAACTACATCTTCAAGAGTACTCCTCAATATATCATTGTGTTAGGGACTTACAGTAGTAACCATAATCATCTCCACCATCATCATCAGCAACACCAGCCTGCAATGTGGCCGCGGCAGAAGCTCGAGTCGCTGCCTGCGATGCAGTAGTAATGATACGGTTAGGTTGCACCTCTGTACGTAGCCGATCAAGTACAGAGTCATCCAACAAGTGACCCCGTTGAATGGCTCGCACCTGATCCGACAGTCGTTGAGCCGAAACGTTGATAGATGGTTTAAGAGCCTGAAACAGAGAAAGCATCCAAACACGATACGCAGTAAGATTAGTTTCTGCCTCTGTTGCCTTAAAATATGCGCGCATGACATTTTCATTGATGGAAATTGTCCATCGCATGCGCTGCACTCCACCGGGAGCGGGGGCCCTGACCGGAGCCGTTTGCACCAGAAGCCCCAAACTCTTCGGTGGCCGGCCCCTCCTCCGGCGTACAGGTGGTGGCGACGTCGGCGGAGAGAAGTACTCGTCACTATCACTTGACGCAACTGCAGATGTCAGCTGAACACACGGCACTGAGGCAGTTGCCGACAACTGCGAGGCGGAGCGAGGTGACTATCCCGGAGGTCTTATTCGTGCTGCTTGGCTTCTCGTCAACATTTATTTTTCATTCATATCAAATTTTTTGTTTGTATTGGTTTTGTAATCGTTTTGTGAAGTATGACATTGTCATACAGGGATTCATATTACTCTCGTCACTTATTATACTGTTATCATTAATTCTATTCTTTAGTTTAGTACAACTTTCCTTAGAATGATTCGGCTTTTTACAATAAGAAGAGAACATAGTTACGTTTTTTCCTGTTGGGATCCGTGCCTGCACTCGTGCCAGCTGTGGTCGGCGGCGGCGGCGGCGGCGGCGGCCGCGGCGTGATTGAAGTCGGGCGGCGCGCGGGGCCGGCGGCTGGCAGCTTCCCTGCGCTTGAGCGACATACTTCTGTTACCTCTAATGCGTTCTCGATAGAATGAGCTTTCTTGAAAAGCTCGTCAAAGGACTGAAACTCTTCACGTCGAAGGCATTCCCGGATGCGATGATGTAGTAAGCCGTACACCATATCTAGTCGTGCTTTTTCGGGCATGCCGTTATTAACGCCGTTAGGCCTCACGCAGGTGAAGCCCCGGCATTACACAACACGCGTTTTTCACTTTTTTTTCACACGGAAAGGGCGCCATATAACGAGTTGTGCTGGTCTCGTGTTAGGTGTGTGTTTGGGTTGAAATTATACACGTATTGAGTTCACTCACTGGCATTTACTTTAAAATCACTTTCACCATAAAACTCCTTACAAGATAAGATTAACACAAAATGAAAACAATTATTATTGCTATCAACAAAGTCCGCCATTACTCCTCTAACCTTCGTCGAGTCGTCGCGGCCGACCGTCAGTGATACTACCCGTATCTTTGAGAGATGGCGCCACCAACATTGTAGGAGGTTCCCGCATTACATATAGAGTTAAATTACAGTTTTCAGTCGAGGAAAGGTCTTATTTTTAGAGGGTCGCAAGTGACCCTTTTGACAGAACCACTTATATCGTTCTATATGAATGAAATACAATGTAAATTATCACAAAAATGTTTATTGTATTATTATAAGTACCTAGTAACGTAAGCTTTATTATAAGAAATTAGGTGACATTCTTTATGAGTGAAATTCAGCGAAACATTTGTCAAGTAGGTAGGTTAACATTACATTTTTGACATATATATAGATTTAAGCTTGTAATTAAATAAAAAAAAAAAAAAATTGTCGTTTTGTTGGAGCATAGAGCGCATCGCTTACGAACTTTCTTCGGCAGCATATTTGATGATTAAACGAACTTACAGTGCCACAAGCTTTTCTGTTCCGGTGACAGCCGTGACAGAGGAACTTGCCATACGAAATTAGCTGTCAAAATGGACTGTCATATGAAAACTGTTTTAGTTCCAAAGATAATCACCGGAACAGAAAAGCTTGTCACACTATACCAGAAGTTACGTTCTATCATAATTATACGAAGGCTTCGTCTGAAGCAAAGAATATATACACTTACGCGTCTAAAGAGATTAGAATACTTGTAGTACACGAACCGTGTAGCCATTCATACACTATAGTTGAGAAATACAAAAAAAAATAAAAAATACTTTTTTTTTACTTGTACTTCTCATACGGCAACACCGAGGCCGCCATATTCATTTAGCAATGCTCCAGAGCTGTTTGGTATTAAATTTTATTTCTGTTGTAAGTAACTACTTAATATTTTTATTTTAAGATATAAAAATGAAGTGTCACAGGTACATTTCATCTCTGGACAATTCGAAGTTTGTGGTATGGTTTTGAAGTACAAAATACGTAACAGAAAGTCTTGCAATGTATCTAATCACTTCTTCACTGAAAAATAATTCAAAGAATTGTAGAGTCTAGCTTCTTCAGATAGCATTAGAACTGCTCTAGGCAGACGTAAATCATGCTTGTCCCATTTTCTTAGTCTGCTTTGAATCACTTGACGTTGCCCTGTATGTGTTCTACGTTTATCTTGACTCATCGAAGGTCTATCAACACTTTCACCCATGTGTGGTTGACTAAATCTTACTTGCCCAACGGTCGCAAATCGTCGCGGTCTTTTAGAAGAACCTGAGATTGTGGCTGAGGGAGGAACCGCAGCAGTTGATGTGGTGGCAACGGTGTTTTGAACTGGTGCAGCGATGTTTTGAACTGGTTCGTCGGCTTATTCTTCCTCACTATTTTGAGATCGATGGATAACCAATTCAGCTGGAGCAAGTAGCCGATGTCAATTTAGCCTAGGGATATCGCCGCGGTCTTCATCTCTGGAGTCACCGTCGCATGGTGGGGCGATGAAGACAACTATTCAAGGACGCCAACAATCTCATTTGCAGTCAGCACATGACGGGAACTGAAGTAATAGCATATTAGTACTAAAGTACATATTATTTATGCCCGTTGGGTCAGTAGCGACCCAACAAAATGTACGCGACAATTACGATACAAAATACACTAGTTAAAAACAAACATACATTAGAAATGAACTTAAAATATATTATAATTAACGTTCTATGCATAATAGGTACTATGAGTTCTTGGGTAAATAAAAAAATTACTTACAATTTTCTGTGCAACGACGCGCAAAGTTTGCAAATAAAATCTTACTAATTTTTCAAACTTCACTTGCGGTTCGCGTAAGTGTATAATATATTCTTTGCTTGCGGGTAACCCGTGCAAAAAATTCGCAACAACGTAAGCTAACTACCAACATAGTACATCTGAATATCGTTAGATGGCGTTTTAAAAAAAAATATCTATCATGTCCTTTCTAAACGCTATTTTTCAATTGTAGGTAGATTGGGTCGTTAACAGCCTTGTGGGCATATTATATGGGTTAAAATTAAAATGGCAAGCTAACATATGGAAATCAAGCTATTTTGTGACGGGATAACAGAAGCACTAGCAGAAAAACATGTAGGTAACTAAAATGGAAAACCTGTGTAATTTTCCTAATCGGAGTAGGTACTTCGAGGTCAGGTACATGCTAAGATAATGGCACTGACTAGGTAGTGTTGGAAAAAAGCGACCCGTCTCATAACTAGCTCCGATGGGATTCGAACCCATGATCTTTCACTGTCCGAGTGACTGCTCTAACCACTGAGCTACGGAGTCGTTGATAACGACGATAACGAGATACGTGCCGCTACTTGTACTCAGGCGTATTAAAAAAATTTAATCAACTTATGTACAAATTAATTCAAATACAAAACAAACAGCCCTACGGGGCGCCTACCTCTAAGTTTGATTGAGTAATCCATTTAGTTCGCACTGCACTTTCATAAGCTTTCTTTTTTGACGACCGATTTGGCGCAGGGGTAGGCTACCCCACCTTCTGCGCCAGTGGTCTCGGGTTCGATTCCCGAACAAGACAAATATTTGTGTGCATGAACATGTCTATTTGTCTTGGTCTGGGTGTTAACTATGTATATTATGTATGTATTTACAAACAAAAAGTATTTAAGTATATATTTATCCGTTATCAAGTTTTCCATGATACAGTTTCTTTATGAAATTAACATGGGCTTAGATAATTGGTGTGAATGTAAGAAGTTATTTATTTATTTATTTATTTATTTATTTATAAGCGTCAAATGCACAGATCACCGAGCTGCGAATGCCGGCCCACGCGTTCACACTAAACCGCACTTGATGATGGTTGAGGTTGAGGCATTGAGGTTCTCCCCACTGAGGATATGTACACTCTCACCATTTCATAAAATTCGCGTAGGGTATTGGCGGGGCGGGTGCGGCCCTTGGCCAAAATTATCAAAAAAAAGTTGTTCATTTTTTATTTTTTATGTGATCTATTACAGATTCTGATTCATAGAAAAAAATCTCTGTATTGATTTTATTTGCATCCTGTATATAAAATTATTGGAACCTTAAACTCGACTAGAGCCCAGAACTAACGCCCGAGTATCAACATATCTTGAAAAGCAAAAGAAAACTTTTAAAATCATTTCAAACAGGTATCCGAAACTAGAACTATCGCGTTCTTTACAGGTCCGAATCAGATCTGGAACCCGAAACTGGATTGGAACTCAGAACTAACGCCCAAGTATCAGCATACCATGCGACTAATTGTGGTCCGTGGATTCGCTGTTTCTCGTTTCTTTTTCAGTCCATCGTATTTACCAGTACTGACCGATCAATGCATACGTTAAAGTATGTTAATTAATCAATGCAAATGTTAAAGTATACGTTTAAGTTCCGCGTTGTAATCAACGACCCCCGCCATCATGTAAATCTTCGCACCAACTTTGACGATATTTGTGGCGAACCCAACCTATCAGCAATATTATTTTTTTGGTTTGGATACCCAGGACATAGTAAAATTACTATGCCCAGGATCGCTAACAACAGTTGTATCGATCAACAAGTGCGGTCAATATTCGTTCAAAAACGGTATTCGCTTTTTGCAATGGAAACAAGATCTTTCCAATTCTGTACAGTCATTAATTGCTTCTTGCATCAGATGGAGACCGTTGTAGTATAGCCGTATTTAGACTTGCACCGTAACTTACTGTTACGCTCTGCAACATGACCTATGTCGCTGATGACCTACAAATTAGTATAGTTAAATATAATGTATTTTAATAAAATCGCGCTCTTGTATTGTAACCTTTGACAATACAACATGTTACTACAAACATCTGGTTTTACTTGATACGCACCCAACTTCCATCTACTTCAACATATTTCATGGCGACCCTGCATTCAACGGATTTGGACTTTTGAAGAAAGAAGAAACCTTTATTTAAGAAGAATGAAGACCAATAAAGAAGAAACACAATTTTGTCGAAAATATTACTTTTAAGAAGATTAGAAGAATAAATATAATTTTTTGTAGAAGAAATTATTATCATAGAAGATTCCTGAAACAATATAAAAGATTCCCGAAACATTATAGAAGAATATGAAGGAAGAAGAAAGAAGCGTACGGGTCAAGGATGGTGTCCAGGGTATAGCCCGGCCCAGTTGGAGCGGAGTCCAGGGATTATCCCGGCCCACGGAGTCCAGGGTATAGCCCGGCCCACTCGTCGAGCAGCCTGCTGCCTGCCGCGCCACGTGCTGCTGCCCGTGCCCTACATCCAGCTGCCTACGTGCCCCGCGCTGCCGACATGTCGTCGCTCCCGGCCTGCCACATCGCTGTGATGCGCTATTGCGTCACTCTTCGTTTCAATGATGGTACTTATTTAATTTTAAGTTGGTTAGTTATTTTTTTTAATTGGGAATTATGTTGTTAATTTTAAATTTATTATTGCGTTTTGAATTATTTGAATTTTAAATAAGTGTGAAAGTCATAATAGTATGTATCAAGTGAGTATAGGTATTGTGTCTCGATTGAATAAGCAATCAAAGTTAGTTTTATTTAATTCTTTATTAATTCAGTACTTGGGGATAAGAATTAAGTTATTTAACAGTTTTAGTGGTCAACGAGCCGTACAAGTATGATATAAGTACTGAGTAATTTATTAAAGTTGATAACGAGTCAAATAAATAACCAGTAAAATGGCTAAATCAAGTTTTGATATTAAAACGGCAATTGCCTTGTTACCCAACATGACGGGACAAGAGGATATCACGAAACAATCAATAGATGGAATAAGTATGTATAGTTCGATAATAAATGAGGAATCGCAACCATTACTCATAGATTTTGTTTTAAAGACTAGGTTATCATCTAGCGCTAAGTTAAGATTAAAATCCGCTTATGCTAGTGTTATAGATTTAATTAGGGACATGCGCAAATTTTTACTTCCTAAGAAGTCAATTGAGGCCCTTCAAACTCAGTTATTTAGAATTAGACAGGGACCAAGGTCCATAGAATCATTTGGGTCCGAGATTGAGGATCTTTTTGTTAATTTGACTATCTCACAAGCCGATAATGATGATAGTAAGTTTGAATTTCTAAGATCAATGAACGAAAAGACAGCGATAAAGCGATTCGCTGATGGTTTGTCTGACACGAGGCTTAGCACTATAATTGCTTCGAGGCAATTTTCATCTTTATCAGAGGCTATAAGAACTGCTGTCGATGAACAAGTCTTATCCTCCGGGCACGACCAGGTCGCTCACTATTCACAGGAGCGCCGTCCCTATCGTGCTCCTCAGTTTTTTAACAATAGAGGTAAGTATTCCTCGGTAAGGGGGCAACATTTTAATCGTGGCCAGGGAAACAATTTTTCTCGAAACTATAGCGCTATGAATAGAAATAATATTTCGCAACCAGCTGTGAATAATACAGGTCACAGAGGTAAACGCACTACGCAGTATTTTGCGCGGTCAGCGCGAGGTTCGCAGTCCGCCCGCGCCCCGCCCGCCCCGCGGATCCACCAAGTGCAACAAAATGACAATGTAGGTCATAATTATAACGATAATTTTAATCAGTTTTTTCGTGCCTAAATTAAATTACAGTATTTTTAGTTACAATAATACGAGCATAGTTAAATGTAAGATAGGTAACAATTTGATTGATTTATTAGTAGATAGTGGATTAGTGGAGCTAGTTTATGCGTTTTGAAATACGAATGGCTTCAAATGTATCCCGAATTATTGCAAAGTATGTTTAAAGAGGAAATCACTATAAAGGGAATTAGTGGAAATTTAGTATCAGAAGGATATATTTATTTATATTTAAATTTTAATGAATTATTTTTCAAACAAAAGTTTTATATATTTAGGGATTTAACATGTTATGCTGACGGTATTATAGGTCAGAATTTTTTTTCAGCGTTACCGAATATAAGAAATATAAATATAATTATAAGAATAGTTCCTTAACATTATGTAGTGATACTTGTACTATAGAGATACCTATAAATAATAACAATAGTAGTTTTGTCCATATTATTCCGCCACGGTGCGAGATAATCAAATACATACCTACCTACCAGTCAACGCGCAGACTGTGTTACTTTGGCGCAAGAAATACAGAAAGGTGTATTTGTTGCAGGTTTGATTTCCAAACCAACCTATGGTCGAATCCCTATACGTATTTTAAATACAAATAATACCGAGCAATAGTGATGATTTAAAAAATATGAGAGAACACGTTGTATCAGTCACGACGAGAGCACAGAATCGTAAACGTTTAATTAATAATGACAAAAGCCACACAGACTTGACAACTGAGGCTTCCATTAGTTCTAGGTCTGATCAACCGAAAACTGTGGAAATACTCAAAAGACCACGACAATGTATAGAATTAGTGTTGAGTAGTAATTTATATAAGAAGGAAAAAGAGGAAATAATAAGTATTAAAGGTAACTTTGTATATGTGCCTTCTAAGTTTTGCATTTATCTATTATCCCGATCGTTATCTACCGTAGGCGTGTTAGCGAGGGAATTAGAAGAATTTTGCAGAAAACTAAGTATTGATGAACTAGTTATTGTGAAAGATAAAGGAAATCAAATATTTTTAAAGAAGTTTTTAGAACGCAAATGTGATTATCCTCGTATTTTAGTAACAAAAAATGTTACAAAAGTATACGACTCAGATGAAATTAGAGTCATACTGAATGATTTCCATTTATTACCGACCAGTGGCCATGCTGGCGTGAATAGAATGTTAAATAATATAAAACAATATTATTTTTGGCCAAATATGAGCCGTGACGTCCATGATTATGTTAAAAAGTGCAAGGACTGTCAAATCCAGAAACATACAAATAAAAATACCCATGAACCGATGGTGATTACGACGACTCCGAACACATCGTTCGAGCGTATAAGTTTAGATTTAGTGGGCCCCTTAGATGTAGATAATTTAAATTTTAGTTATATATTAACCATTCAATGCAACTTAACTAAGTTTGTAGAAGCGTATCCTTTAGAAAAGAAAGACTCGGAATCAGTGAGTAGGTCATTCGTGAATAACTTCATATTGCGCTATGGTGTCCCAAAAGAGATCATTACAGATCAGGGAACCGAATTTATGAGTAATGTGTTTACGGATATTTGTAGCTTATTGAAAGTTAAAAAATTAAATTCTACTGCTTACCACCATGAGACATTGGGAGCACTAGAAAATACACACAAACATCTAGGTGCTTATCTCAGAATAATGTGTAGTAATAACAAATCTGATTGGAGTAGTTGGTTAAGTTATTGGTGTTTTTCTTTTAACACCACAGTTCATACAGAGACACAATACACTCCTCACGAGTTAGTTTTTGGAAAGTTGTGTAATTTACCAACTAATTTGAGTACTTCTGTCGACCCTCTTTATAATTACGATAGTTATCCTAAGGAATTTAAGTATAGGTTGCAAAAAGCACAGATAGATGCTAAGAATAATTTGTTAATAAGTAAGACCCACAGAAAACTAACATATGATAAGAAAATAAATACACCAACATACAAACCTGGTGACTTTTTGTTAATTAAGAATAAAGTTGGCAATAAGTTAGATCCAATTTGGAATGGTCCTTTTTTAGTTATAGAAGAAATTTCGCCAAATGTAATTTTTTTTTAAAATAATAAAGAATATGTAACTCATAAGAATAACACTAAATTGTTTTGTAATTAAATTGTTTTTTATATAAAAATGTTGTGATATTTTATAAAGACAAAAAAATGTGTAATTTGTTTTTATTTTATTTGTATTTTATTTTGTGTAATTAGGTTCTCAACGATGTACGTCACATTTTTTTTTTCTTTTTCTCCGGGGGTAAAGAATGACTTTCGGGGGAGGTGTAGTATAGCCGTATTTAGACTTGCACCGTAACTTACTGTTACGCTCTGCAACATGACCTATGTCGCTGATGACCTACAAATTAGTATAGTTAAATATAATGTATTTTAATAAAATCGCGCTCTTGTATTGTAACCTTTGACAATACAACATGTTACTACAAACATCTGGTTTTACTTGATACGCACCCAACTTCCATCTACTTCAACATATTTCACCGTAGCAAAAAATAAATTCGATGAGCACACTCAAAAATGTGTATTCTATCTACTCTTATACCCGCAGAAGCAACTTATGTGACACGTATAGCTAGGTATTTGTTTAAATACAACTTGGTCTAAATGAGCAGCATTGCATTCAACTGACAAGCGCTTTGTTGTCTTCATAATACCATGAAATATGGTAATCATTGTCAAAATTTCCGCCCGTTTAACATAATGTTCTTTTGTTATTTTTTTTTATCGCTGACGCTTTTTGCTAGTTTTGAAAAAAAAATGGTTTAATCCGATTTTTTGATAATTATCTTTTGTAGCATAATATACTGGTACTTGGGCGTTAGTTCTGGATACCAATCGAGTAACAGGTTCCAGCCGGCCTAGCATGAGCGGCTTTTATCACGCATTTATATGATATGGTACGGCATGCCGTCTTGGTTACACCTTAGTGTGGTAAGCAAAACAACTTGCCGTACCATATCATATCGCGCGATAAAAGCTGCTCATGCTAGGCCGGCAGGTCCTATACGGACTTGACAATAACGCAATAGTTCTAGCTTCCAAGATGTGGTTGAAACAATAATAATGGGTTTCTTCGATATTAGTTAGTTCTTGACCGTTAGTGAGGTCAAGAAGCAACAAATAAAACGCAAAAAGTAACAATGTAGATTAGTTGTAGTATGACATATTGAAAATAAGTGCCATCATTTGGTGTATTTTCTTTATAATTTATAGTCTTTTTTCGTTTAACTTTGACTAAGTAAAAACAGAACAGTATATTGTATGTAGACACATAACAAAATAAAATTACCCATAGATTACCTGAGTATATGACCATGTAGGTAAGTAGAAGATTGGTTTTTAAACTGCAGCATTATTTCTATCACTATTTGTATAACACACTGTATTAAACAAAAGATCTGTGGAAAAAATGTACCAGTAAAAATTACGCAAGCATAAAAACAGGTAAATCTATGTATATTTAAAAATACAAACTTATATCTATGATATGTATTATATATTATAAAAAATATGTATTATAGGATAATAATAAAGGATGAACATACAGGAAATATATGTTTGTGCATGGATCTTGTTTGAATGATCATAATTAGAAAGACGTGAAAACTGCAACAGTATATCAAACATGAAACAGTGCATTCTAAAGGTGATCGATAGCAATAATTGTGATAAATGGTATACCATTTCACTAATACATACATATCCTTTATATTTGAGTATTGCATTAGGGTAATATTTAATTAATTTAGGCAATTTAAGCTGACCACAAAAATAAGTCACTTTTGTAAATTCTTAAAATCATTCTGACTTTCTATTTTAACATAAGCTGAGTTGTCAGACTTACGTATAAAGACACTTCCATGATTCACACAGCACTGCCCGTAATCATTATTTTTAACAAATTCCTGTGCAGCGAAGAATAGTTTCCTTGTTTTTAAGGTTAGGCTTTCACTTATATATATCGGCTTCACTGCACCTGTGTATTGAAGATGTTTGGAGGTCAGTTTATCAGACTTATTCTTGATATTGAAGTCCTTAACCCCGCGAAGAAATTTGTCTCTCAACAACACACTGTTCAGTTCAACGACGATTGGCTTATTTGATCCCACTTTCGTGTTAATTCGGTAGACATCTCGAATATCAGCGGCCTGAAAGGGTACATTCAAAACATTTCCAGCTTTCACTACGATGTTGAGTAAATCAACTTTTGTCTCCGGTCCGATTTTCGGGATGTTTTTCATTTCGAAGCCTGAGGCTTTGTACTTACGTTCCATGTTTTCAATTTTGACCTCCAATTCCAGTATATACGTCTGATTTTCACGGCGCGTTCTTCTCGTAATGATTGTAACATTTCCAGCTTTCACTACGATGTTGAGTAAATCATCTTTTGTCTCCGGTCCGATTTTCGGGATGTTTTTCATTTCGAAGCCTGAGGCTTTGTACTTACGTTCCATGCTTTCAATTTTGACCTCCAATTCCAGTATATATGTCTGATTTTCACGGCGCGTTCTTCTCGTAATGATTGTAGTTCCAGCGTGATTGCATCATATTGTTTGGTAACAAAATCGATAGAATCTGATATGGCCGAGTTCTGCGTTTTTACTTCATCCATTGAATACAGAAAAACCGCCAACTTTTTCATTTCAAACATTTTTATCAAATCACTTTTAGGGACTCCAGTTCATTTTCACATTCTCTTTTACGTTTTAGAAAGCGTTGGGTGACATTAGTTCCCCCATTTTTGTCATGAGAATCACACGCACTCGGTAGATTTGGTTCAGAGTCCGAACGCGGCGGCGAGGCAACATTAGTTTCACTGTTTGACGGTGGAGTTGGATAAATAACTCGAACAGTAGTTAAAATCTGCCGTGGACAACGGCTCAGAGTAATGTGGACGCTATCGACGGGCCAATACAAATCTATTATCCGTCCAACGTAGAAAGAGCTCTCTGCATGCGCTTACTGGTGTGAGTAACTGTGCCCACACTATGACAGTGACACAGATTACCAATTACTAAACAGTTAAGTACACTGTGAGCGTGTGCGCGGGCCGCAGATTAGTAAGGTACTAGAGGTCACTATGGTTATCCCTTTCCTACCAATAGTGCGTGCGCTTAGGTGGTTAATGTCCTGTTCAATACTCACACGAGCAAACTATTTTGTTTTCTTCCGGTTCTTGTTGGTTCTTGTCACTGAATATGTGCTCCTATTATTGCGATCCAATATTTGTTGATATTTATAATTTAATTTAATTTTCTAACAGAATTAATTTACGTAAGCACGTCCAACTCAAACGAGATCTGAGAGGGGAGAGACTACTGAGAATGACTACTGAAATGAGAATACTGATATATTATAGCCGTATGTATATATTTTTTTAATTCAAAGGGAAGCATAAGCATGGCATATCAAAGGTTTCCTGGGACATGGCGGCCAATAAGTTGTTTCCTATATTTTGATATCAGTCATTTTTATTTCTAATGAAATAATCCTTAAATCTCATTTCAACTGCCTCCATTAAACTTTTGAACAACACTGCTGGTGTTATCGTCGGCCTTAAGGCGTTGTTTTTATTATATTCTTTGTAATATGTAAACAAAGTGTCTCTTGAGAGATTACAAGGTTCTCATTGCTTACTGAAATACTAAATAATTTTGTGACACCCATGTTTTGCTATGCACTTTCGTAATAAATCGTCCGTTATATATACTAGAGCATTTTTGGGGCAATTTAAATCTATAATTAGTAGTTCCCACATCTAATATAGGTTAGATGGATACTTTCCATAAGTTCCTAGTTTCCTTCTCCATTGTCACCTGGTTTGACAGCCTAATATGAGACTTTGAATAAGATAGCATTCAACCTTTGTGGATTTCAATATATTCAGTAAAAATTATTTCCTGAACGCTCTTTTAAATTGTATAGCTGTTGGTTTAGTACAGTTACCGCCTTGTATTTGACCAAAACCAAATTTCAAGGCAGTCTACTCTTGATTCAAGCATTTTGTACGCTCTTTTCACTTGTAGAATAAAAAGAGCGATGGATTTTCATAATGTCAGGCGTTTTCAAAGTAGAACATTTTCAGTTTTGTACTTTCATGTGTACAGATTATTCGGTCTGGTGCTTCTTTTGGCATGTACCTGTAAAATAAAAATTATATGGCTGTAGTAGTATAAGAGAGCTTGAGCATCATGCACTATTTTAAACGCACGGAAAAGTCGAAAATAAACGTTTTATCTATCTATCTTTCTAAGAATCCAAGAAAATACTTTGTCTTTGCTACGTTTAATAAATTTTAATATTATAATATCGGAATAGTATCAAATCGTCACATCACTAACCTCATTTTCTGCTATATTAGCTTTCCACTTGTCGTTACGAGCCTTGCCCGCACTTGCTGGTGTTACTGGGACCTCCATGGGTATCCAAACTCGTGTTTTAATACAAAAATAATCACGTTATTTCACTAAAACTGTATGGCGGCGACCATGATGAATCTCATAAATCCTGTTCTCTGATTGGCCGTTGTGACTCCTAGCTGTATTTGATCCTTATTGGTTGACACGTGACATCAAAAATGATGCCAGTATCGGTTTCTAAATTGAATTTCTATGGAGTTTAGGTGCATTTGTTATTAAAATGAAATTAAAAAAGCATGCGTAACTGACTAAAGCAGATGGTGCTATAACTAACTCATTTTACGAATGTGTGGCGCTTAGCTGACTAGCCTTTTATTGAACCATCAAACATAAAAATTATGCATTTTTATCCATAAGTACCCTAATCAACTATCGAATAGTAATTTAAATTACTAGCGTTTTCCCGGCATTTCATTGGCTGGCATTTTTTTTTTCTTATTTTATGCACTATGGACAAATGATTGAATTGGGTAAAATTCATACTTTCAGTAACATCTGGGTTATGTAATTATCCCTCAAGCTCTTCCAGTTCTTTCTAGCCACTTCATCTGTAAAATAATCATTAAGGGCATTGTCCAAAATTGTCTTGGCGTGAACAAGGTGCTCAGCAAAAAACAATTATACTATAAATTCTTGCTTATTTTTATACGAATTTCGGTGACCTTATAGTTGTATCAAATTCCCTTATTATAAAGCAGTCTTAAGCAGTCTTAGGTAGTAATATAATATGTCTTATTCCTACCGTCACTGGTCTCCATTTCAAGTTCCGGGGTTCCTTTAATACAGGCAATTTGAACTCTTGTTAAGTTAAGTTAAAAAAAACTGTAAACAAATAAATATTTTTCATTTTTTTTACATCTCAATTCCGGTGCTGTCATTGTATTTCACTTGTATCCGATTAAAATCGAATTAAAAAATATTTTTTATAATATCATTTTTTATTAAAATAGTTTCTGCGATCTATTTCTAAATCATTCTTATTTCATTATTTCATATGTTTGCCTTGCCTTACGAAAAACAAAAAAAAAACAAACTCGAAACTATGATTATGCACAAATACATTAAATAAAACACTATTGATTGTAATCGATATTTTATCGATTGTTGAAAAAAAGCTCATTCGGAATGACACTGTCACTCACTTCTATCAACCTACCTGCTCTATGGTTAATCTAATCTTACAATCACCGCTAAATGTTTCATTGAGCTCTTATCAGTGTTTTCATCGTCAATCAAAGAAAAAAAATGTTTTATTTCTTTAATGATGATTTCATGATCTGTTTTTTCCAAAACGTCAGTGATAAATGTGTAGTTTTTGTTCTACCACAGGTAATATTTTTTGCATCATCCGAATCTGGGCATACAGGTTAAATTAAATTTGGAAGATAAGTACTCCATAATATTTTGTGGTAAATTGTGTCCCACGACAAAACTGGCCAATCTTATTTCACCCTCCTTTGCTAATTTGTCTGTAAAGGTTTGATCATTAAAATAAGGCATTTCTTACAAACTTCTTTGTCCTCGCAATTTAGTTTTATTTTTTTCATGTCTAGTTGTCTTGCTGTGTCTTAAAATATCAGATTTACCAGCCTTTCTGATATTCAAATCAATTGTACATACTGAGCAGTAGGTATGCATACTTATTAAACAACAAACTAAATAACAAAACAAAACACCCATAACAATGCATTGCTGTTTGGAGCGGGCAACACATAAACGGTCAACGGTCTCAATACCTACTGACAGGAAGTGACTATGGTCAGGCGTCTGTCACTCGATGTACTTGCGCGCAGCGCAACTTTCTCCGGCGCGCCGGTGGCGGTGCGGGCATAAAAATGCATAATAATAATTTTATTTAAAATCTCGATTTAATGGCTGTTCCATCTTAATCGACTGTTAAATATTTGTATAAATGTTTCTTTCGGATGCGAGGGTTTCCTCACATTGATGAAACAACGCTGGCCTACATCGTAACAAGTGATAGCAAAATTCGACGAGTCGTGTAAGCCTTTCGGTGGCTTAGTTGGCCAGAGCATCGGGCCGGATTCCCGGAGGCGCGGGTTCGCATCTCGCCTGAAAGCTACTTATAGGGCTCGTAGTTAACGTGGTAATGGTGGACGTGGTTAACGTAACAAGAACTGGAAGAGCTTGAGGGATAATTACATAACCCAGATGTTCATATGTTATGTGCGTCAAGTTAGCAGCCTCACAACAGAATTAGATGGTTTTGATTATGTCAAAAAATACTGTATAAATAGTGTTAAATAGTGATGTATATTAAATAAATAGTGTAACTTTGATTCAAAAGATATTTGAGTATCTTAGTGAGGCTGCTAACTTAACGTCAAGTTAGCAGTCACCTCAAGAAATACAGTTCGTATCAATGTGATTTATATGTCAAAAAATACTGTATAAGTAGTGTATCGTAAACGCAAAATTTCAAAAGTAGTGCTTTAATACAAGCCGAGATATTAGGGTCTCTAAGTGGGCTGCTAACTTGACGTTTCTTGCGATGGAGATTCCAGGGAAACAGGTACAAGTTTTAAATAAATAAATACTTGAAAAAATACTGTGTGAAATAGTGAATCTTAGGATATAAATAAAAAAAGAATTCATCTTTGCTATTTTCAAAAAATCTAATGTAAACTTCTACATAATAATCTGAATATATGCTGACGATCAATGTTGAACTTTGCTCCTTAGTAATAAGATTCAAACTTTATTTCAATCGTGAAGTGCGTACTATCGAGCAAAAAAGTGAAATATATATTTTTGATTGTGTCAATACATACGTATAATCGGTTTAATGCTATTGATTAGGTATTTAAACAAATATCTACCCACTTTTTAACCGACTTCAAAAAAAGAGGAGGTTCTCAAGTCGACAGTATTTTTTTATGTATGTTTTACCATAACTTCGCCAGTTGTTAACCGATTTTAATAATTCTTTTTTTATCTGAAAGAAAATAGGTAGGTAGTTTATGTGTGGTATCATGAAAAAGTTAAAGTAGTCAGTTCAGTAGTTTTTTCACAATCCTGAAAAAACACATAGTTTTTGACTGGTAGTTCCTGCTTTACACGACAATATCTTCGCGAACTATTGACCAATTTCAATGATTATTTTTTTATTCGAAAGAGTAAACTCCTGAGGTAGTCACATTGTTACCAAGTTAGGATCTGATGGTGGAATCCAGGGGAAATCGAGGAAAACCCGTAAATTTTATGGTAATTTACGTATTTTAAAGATTTTCTAAAGTTTTTTAAGTATTTGCATCTGGTAGTCATCATCACATGCTGAGGAGCTGGTGATGGAAGGTACAACTCCTCAAATGTCGTTGATATGTAAAGATTTTTAGTTGTATTCTTTCAGGTTATTTAGATTAGATCGTTCTTTCATAAATAATAAATAATAAATAATAAATAATAAATAATAAATAATAAATAATAAATAATAAATAATAAATAATAAATAATAAATAATAAATAATAAATAATAAATAATAAATAATAAATAATAAATAATAAATAATAAATAATAAATAATAAATAATAAATAATAAATAATAAATAATAAATAATAAATAATAAATAATAAATAATAAATAATAAATAATAAATAATAAATAATAAATAATAAATAATAAATAATAAATAATAAATAATAAATAATAAATAATAAATAATAAATAATAAATAATAAATAATAAATAATAAATAATAAATAATAAATAATAAATAATAAATAATAAATAATAAATAATAAATAATAAATAATAAATAATAAATAATAAATAATAAATAATAAATAATAAATAATAAATAATAAATAATAAATAATAAATAATAAATAATAAATAATAAATAATAAATGAGTGTTTGTACCAAAATTTTGAAGTCTCTCCGGCATTTCAGAAGCGTCCCATATTGCAGCTCTCAATTTATTTCTCCGTTTACGCTGTTTGCGTCGATTATGTAGCTTGTATATTTTGTTTGTTTATAATATACTAGCGGATTCTCGCGGTTTCATCCGCGTGGTACCTGAACGAATGTAGCTTTCTAATGATCAAAGAATTTTCTAAATCGGTCCAGTAGTTTCGGAGCCTATTCGATGAAAACAATTTAACAAACAAACAATCAAATCTTACCTCTTTATAATATTAGTACTTACTTATAGATAATTATATAATTTGTACCGCTTTAATTGTTTTCTGTTTCCCAACGGTTGACTGGCAAAAAATACTTTTAGTATTAAGTCCGCCTTGTATATTACATTACCTATGTATTATGTACAAAAGTTTATTAAATAAAATAAAAAAGAAATAATAACAAATATGCTAGCCCCAAGCTTATTTTTCACATACAAAAGTTCCAGCTAATTGAACTTTTGTCCAACGACACTTGGATCGCTTATTTTGACGTTTAATCGCTGAAATCCGATCGAAACAAAGGTCATCTAAATAGTAGAATACCTTCGAGTTATCGTTTTGAAACGATTGAAGGACGATTAATGTACCAGAATACACTTCGACGACACTTCGATAGAATCGCTGCCGCTCAAGTTCTATCGACAGTTGTGAATACGAATATGGTTTCAACGACTAAATCGCTACGATATCGTCACGGTTTATATTACGAGAATCGGGCTACTGGTCAAGGTCGCGGGAAGCCGCTGGATGCGAGCAGCGCAGAACCGATCGTTGTGGAGACTCTTGGGGGAGGCCTATGCCAAGCAGTGGGCGTCGTACGGCTGAAATGATGATGATACGATAGATTATGTATCATTTAAAATGACTGGAATAAAAAATTTGACAATATCAGTACGTCTAAAGAAAGCTGTACACGACTGTACCTAAATTCGAATGTATGGTAGAAGTTAACATTAGATTTTTTGAAAATAGCAAAGAAGAATTCTTTTTTTATTTATATCATAAGATTCACTATTTCACACAGTAATTTTTCAAGTATTTATTTATTTAAAACTTGTACCTGTTTCCCTGGAATCTCCATCGCAAGAAACGTCAAGTTAGCAGCCCACTTAGAGACCCTAACATCTCGGCTTGTATTAAAGCACTACTTTTGAAATTTTGCGTTTACGATACACTATTTATACAGTATTTTTTGACATATAAATCACATTGATACGAACTGTATTTCTTGAGGTGACTGCTAACTTGACGTTAAGTTAGCAGCCTCACTAAGATACTCAAATATCTTTTGAATCAAAGTTACACTATTTATTTAATATACATCACTATTTAACACTATTTATACAGTATTTTTTGACATAATCAAAACAATCTAATTCTGTTGTGAGGCTGCTAACTTGACGCACATCATATGTTTACTATCACATTTTTCTATACTTACAAAATTGGATTGTGAATGCATAAAAATAATTTAAAATCTCTGTTCCTAGTGTGTTTCTGAGTTTAAAGGGTGAATTAAAACAGCGGGGTGCGTCGATAAAATAGAAAAAGTGGACTAGTTGAGAGATTAGAAATCTAACATTTTGGATTTTTTTACGATTTTACATTTTAATACTTTGTGATGCAGTGCAGTGGGTACTATTCGGTCTTTTTTTCACTGTTTTTGTAAATTTTTTCGAATGATCGCATCTTTATGAAATTAGTGAACCCCATCAGTTTTACAGCAAATTACGTATACTTACCACTTGGTTATTTCAGAACAAAACTTTAATTTACAAAATACTAGCTGACCCAGCGCGACTTCGTTCCCGTGGCCCTACCCCCTACTCTACCCTACCCTACCCGTACTCTACCCTACTTCTACTCTACCCCTACTTACCCCTCCTTCCCCTATTTTCTCACCGTTAAAACCTTCCTTGGTCTTCCACGAACATTTCAAGACCAAAATTAGCCAAATCGGTCCATCCGTTCGCGCGTGATGGCGTGACCAAGGGAAATAACGATTCATTTTTATATATTTAGAAATACAATTGATTTGTCAGTTCTTTTGGAACCAACGATCACAGCGCCATAATGATAGTTGCCAACCCCATTGCCAACATTGCAATATAGAAAATATTCGACTGTGTGGCGTCAAAATTTGTGCTTTCAAGGAAGCAAACTTTGCATTCGATGTGCACATAATTTCGTTATTAATGAACGATGTTCATAAAAATAATTAAATAATTTTCTTTGAAAAACATTCGAAGGTTAAGGAAAATGCAAAATATAAAAATTATGTTAAAAGTTGTTGTTTGCTTTTACCTTTGGAACTCTGTTTCAGCCAACTTCTGAACACGTCTTCCTTTTCCCAGTCTTTATTATAAAATGAAGAATACTTTTTCTTGTTTGGTTGATTCTGTGTAGATTCATATTTTTTTGCTTTCAATGCACTCAAAAAATCTAAACCCAAATCTGATACTATAGTCAGTACATCTAATCCAACTTCTAATAAAGTCCTAATTACTTTATCCAACAAGAGGAATCTATAGGGTTTTGTTGAGTTGTTATCGATGTAGACGAAGCAGTTTCGGTTGGTGAAACGTAAGTTTTTAGTACAGATTGGCTTGATTCTAATTGAAGTTCACATGAAGAAAAATTCTCAATAGTGTGTTGCTGTTTGTCATTAAGCAAATTATAAGTAAGAATAGCAAAATTTTCCCAATTTTCAATTACATGTTCCACTATTTCATCCCTGATATCTTGAGCTAGGTTTTGGTTGCCATATATTACATAAGAAATGACTCTGAATAGACGAGCACCATCACCATTTTAAAAAACAAGCATTTAAAAAAAAAAAAACAAAAATATTTTATTCAATAATCGCAAATATATTGGTAACTTGTGGTTGAGACCAACCCAGTAAGCATTCAAGATGCGTGTGTCAGGAGGTCCCGCTCTTATATATTGTATTTGGCGAGATTATTCAAACTAAAAGAAAAAATTTAAACAATAAAACAAAGAATAATCTATACACGTGCGTGTGCTTGATAAGTGTATGTGTATATTATGTGTGTGTGTGTGTGTGTGTGTATGTATGTGTATGTGTGTTGTGAATGATTGTGTGTTGTGAATAAAAATCGTTTATTTTATTAAAATATTTTTATTTTTTAGATAAATTTGTGTTATAAGATAGGACATGTTTTTGTGATAAACGTCTTTATAAGACCTGCAACATTGGTTATCAGTGTGTGAAATATAATATTTGAATACAGAAAAAAAGAAATAAATCTTTCTCTAAATTAAATCAGGCACAAAGCACAGTATAAAATCTTAATTACTACTTATTTATTACCTACTAATTATTAATAATCAACAAAGCTTTGGCAGACCGGTACGGTAGGTATACTAGAATTCTTAATAAACACCGATAAATCTTATTTTAGTTATCAACCTTTATCTACTTCTACATAGATTGAGATCCATGATTAAGAGGATAGGCTGCGCTAAATGCCTCATTTATTTTTACTGGTTAGAAGAACGTAGCTATACCACATATTTAAGAAAAATAAGTTCTTCTGCCAAGAATATAATGCTCAGTTCTATCGTAACATAATCATCACAAGTCATTCCAAAATTGAGATAAAAAATAAGCCGAATATGTCTGAAAAAGGTTTTCATGTTGAGTTTTAGGATTATTTGTGCAAAAATCCATGCATAACATTTATGAATTAAAATCAGCATAACGACGGTTAAGAATCAATAGTGTCTAACTCAAAACATTTCTTCGCATCAGCTAATAATTTACCAAAAATGTTTAAATCGCTAAAATATGCAAATAAATGCTGAAAAATGGTAGGTAAACTTAGATTGTCTTAATATTGTTTTACACCAAGATACCGTGAGTTAGATGGTATTGGTTCAAAAGAGTTAAAATTATTTTATTTATCTACTAGATAGGTGATATTGGACGAAAACAACATAGTAAAAATCAAATAGTTTATTAATTACTAGGACGGTATAAGTTAATTTTTCATACCTTACAATTGGAATCTTACAAATGAGGCAAAGAATCACAAAAGTTATGGCACTCTGCTAGTAGAACTTGTTTGAGTTCTTGCAGATGTTTGTATTTTGACGCAGTAATCTCAATCATGTTAGTATGTAAGGGCAAATACGATACATCATGATTGAAACGTTTTGGTCGCTGTGGCAAGGCGTACCACTCTTGATCAAAATGGAGCTTCACGTCAATAATATTTTCATCATAATTGTATCGAATGGCCCGCAAGTCAGTGACAGTGTGATCACCTGCTTTCCGTCCAGGACGTATGGATTTATACATCCATGTTTATTTTTAACAAAATTATGATCGATTTGAAGGACTTCGTAGGGATTTGATGCCCTTGCTTCCAAACTTGCTGAAATATAGTCGCATGGCAAATGAAATACGCGATTGGTGAGTTTTCGCTCTATTGCGCTATGGACAGAGTCGCACTCCATTTGGGTATGACCCTTTTCGAGAAACTTTTGGGTTATTAAAATTTGGTGTTTAATACTTAAGTTAAGATTGCTATAATAACGTTTCGGTTTTGGTAAGTACATCCATCAGAATAAATTATTATAGGTATTTTCTGTTGCAAGCAATGCCGCTCTAAATAGTCCACAACAAATGAAGTAAAAGTACTCGCAGTAAGGTCTGCGGCCGTTTCTGTAAACCAATAACATGAGCAATGGCGAGATACCAAATCAAAAATGGTAAAATTATGGCATGTCAGTTTCGTTTTGAAATACAAAGCGCTTGCCGTGGAGTAAGGGCAGACTTTAACCGAATCCAAGTCCATTGTAAGTACGATACAGTGTCCCAATTCTGCTTCCTGTTTATCTTTAGCATTTTCTTCTCTAGCTCTATTTTTCTTAATTATGTGCTCTTGATAACTGTGCTCATCTATATTACCTTCCTGGTGACCAACACAAATATCGCAGTATATCTTTCTTCAGGGTATATAATGCAAAATTGTTTTTATTAAAAGTTTTATCAAATGTGTATCTAGATACAGCAGAGGTATCAATTTATCTGCAGTGTTGTTTATATGCGTTGAATACATCAGTCAGAGTACGGTAAACTGGCTCTAAGTATAATTTCCTTGTTTCTTTCCTTGCATAATGTGAAGGCATTTTTGGTTTTTTTTTTCAAATAATCATTCAAAACTAACAATTTTGTATTTTGTCTTACTCTGCTTACACTTGCGTGATCATTCTCTTGACTTAAGTTGAAAGTATTAGTTTTGACCCAAATCTGAACAGTAGTGGGCTTGAATTTTTTCATTAGTATTTTTAGGTAAAAAATAACTTAAAGTTCCCTCTCGACGGGAATGTTCGTCGCCTTTAGTTTTTGAGTAGTCGTAGTACGGTTTACAAGTCCTTTGACATAGATTTTTCTTTCATCCCAATTCAATTTTTTCCAAAAGTAGGTATGGATCAATTTGCGCGTCTCTTCGTCAAAACTATTGCAACCTCTTAATTTACTTTTTCTACAAAAATCTGAAATACAAGTCTCACCCATTTGCTTCGCTGGTCTTGTCGTATCATGCCGCATCTTCTGGTTTCGGGGCTTTGAATACCCTAAATATTCTTCTCCACGCAATCTTTTTCTTTGAGCTTTAAGTTTCTTCCATTCATCTTTCTTCGCTACGTGACGACGTTTTCGGCCTTCGTCAACATTTCCGTGCTCGTCTTCACTTGTCTCACAGTCTGTCGTCAAATTTTCATTTATATTATGAACCAAGGAGCCATCATTATCTATATTGTTAAGATCAGCTATAATTGAAGGACTTATACAAGAAATGTCGATTCTTTCACTTGTAGAATCGACTACTACACTCACTGTTGGAGCAGACAAGGATCTTTTAATAGAAAATGTTTGAGTATCATGAGTTAAGTCACTCAATGATAAAGATTTTGGAGTACTGAAAGTAATTTTAAAAGAGTGTGTTTGTTCCAAAAGGTCGCACTCAAATTTTTGATGTACGGTCTGTTTTATCGGGGGATTAAAATATGTACTATTAGTACTAGTAATAGTTCTATTCTGTGCCGTTGCTGACGGTCCAGCAGAGTTTATGTTCTTTTTAGAAGTACCTGTAATTAAAATTAATAATATTTACTACAATAAAAAATATCTAGACGTTAACAGCTAATAAAATTATACAAAGAAATATCTTACCATCTCCGCCGTTATTGTTGGGTTTATCATCATAGTTCAGTAGACTCAAGATCCTTTTTGATCTAATTCCTTGATTTAACTTATTCGCCATTTTACTGTAATAAAATTAAGATAGCCGAAATTAATTAAAAATTTTGCAATGTTTTCTGGAAATAAGATCTATCTCACGCACTTCTGATTTTCAACTTACAATTATTAAATTCTCGTAGGCAAAAATGTAATAAAAACACGTCTACTACACAATGAAACTAAAACATGCTGAATAAAGTAACTTTTTACCACCTTTCTAATAATAATTACAACAAACAATTGAATTACTTACCTGTCGAAGCCGGCACCACAACAAACTGACAGTTTGAATCAAAAACCACCTAGCGGCGCGCGGCGCGATGCACAAATCTATTAACTATCTCTTTCTAATTTGAACAATGCGCTGCGACGATGCAACCAACCAAACCAACTGGCAATTCAGTCACGCACCCGGCGCGCGGCAAGGTACAGACGCATTGAGGAGAGATAGACAATATTGGCAGAAAAATTTACGCGCTCTTAACATAGGTGGTATTTCTATGGCAAATAACTTAGGAAATACCGTAAATATTGAGATAGCTGCTTGAACAACCTATACGAAATTGGACTTTAAATTTATTGACTTATAAAAGTGAAAATGACAAAAATTAAGATAGACATTATTGGTTCTTAACCGTCGATAAGCTTTATTAAAGTCTGAACGAAACAGATTTTGCTAACATTTTTCCTTTTTTTTTTTTTTTTTATTTATTTAAGGCAACAAACAGTCATGTACAGTAACAAAACAGTAACATGTAAAGATATGAGTATAACTAAAGACCTTACAGTGCCTATAATTTAAACTTTTACAATATTTTATACTTACATTGAGTAACTCTTAGGACTAGGACATTTAAAACTTATTCACTAAGTTAAAGTAACAAGTTATATAAAAAAGAAAAAATATAACAAAAAAGTACGTATACTAAAACACAAATGATTTTTTTTTCTAGTATTTTAATTGCAATTTTTGTTGTTGTGACTATATTATTATGTTGTGTAAAATTATTCACTAGCCAAACTTTGAAAAAGAACAGATTTGAGTTTGAGAGAGATACGTTAAATAAATCTATGTCCGTGAAATGTTTATTGTAAACGTTAGTGGAACGATAAACAAACGAGTTTCGCGTGTAATTCTTACGATATCGTGGAATAACGAATAGTGGTTTGGGACGTGAGGAGCGCACTGGCAGACGAACTTTGGAAACGAATGACAAGCTGCTCAGCAACGACGAGGAGTCTACTAAGTTGTTGAGTATTTTGTAAAGAAATACAATGTCGAACATTTTGCGCCTATTGCAAAGAGATAGTAAGTTGTTCTTCTTTAATGAATCAGTGTATGGCTGATTTGAAATATTCTGGCGATAATTTAAGGATTTAAAAAATATTTTTTGGACCTTTTCTATTCTTCGAATATGAACTTCATAGCAAGGGCTCCATACTGTACTGCAAAAGTCTAGATAAGATATGACAAAAGAAAAGTATAAAAATTTTAAGGTTTCGGGACGTTTAAAGGGTTTACTTATACGTAGGATGAAGCCTAGATTTCGAAAAGACGAGGCAAGTATGTGATCGATGTGTGGAATAAATGATAAGGTCGAATCCATAATTATGCCTAAGTCTCTGATTGTGGTTACTCTCTTCAAGACCTTTTGATTTATGTGGTAGTCGTAAACAAGTAACTTTACATTTTTTTGCGAGTATACGATATTGTATAGCATTTGTCACTATTAAGTAATAGATGGTTGGACTCACAATATGCATGCAGTCGATGTAAGTCTTCTTGGAGTTTGTGGCAGTCACTAACTGATCCAATGTACCGAAGTACAACTTAGTGTCATTAGCGTACAAGAGATGATGACAATGTTTCAGGATATTACAAATGTCATTAATGTAAACTGAAAACAACTAAGGCCAAATATGCGACCCTTGAAGTACGCCCGAAGGCACTGGAAGGAATCGTGACGAGTAGCCCTTTACAAAGACTGCTTGACTCCTATTACTTATGTAGGATTGGATCCATCTAAGGAGGCTGCCATGCACACCGACCTTCGCTAGCTTCTTTATGAGCAGATCGTGATTTATTTTATCGAACGCTTTGGAGAAGTCGGTGTACACGGCATCCACCTGTAAGTTGTCATCCATAGCACGCAGCAAAAAGTCATTAAAAGTTACCATATTAGTGTCAACGCTGCGGTATTTAAAGAAACCGTGTTGTTCTTGGGAAATGTGATTACGAAGCGAGTGGGACATTTGAGCGGTAACTATCTTTTCTAAGATCTTCCCAAAGATACAGAGTTTTGATATAGGTCTGTATTCGTCTATACATTCACGTCTCTTATTTTTTGGAATGGGAGTTACTAAAGACTCTTTTCATAAACTGGGGAATGTCCCAGTTTGGAGAGAGAAACGAAATAAAATTGTAATGGGCGTTGCGAGTTCTTTGGCACATTTGGATTTTAGAAGAGGGTGGACCCCATCTGGCCCTGCACCTTTATGGATATTCACGTGTTTCAGTTCCTTAATAACATCGTCGTCGTCGTAGGAGATGTTCACAGAATTTATGTCCACGGTTGAATCGCCTGCATCAGAAATTGTAGGATCAGAAGTCTGACGGGTGGAAGGAATGAAAACTGAGTGAAAATAATCATTAAAAGCGTCGCATATCTCACCACCAGTTGAGAGGATTTTACCTTTATAGATCATCTTTTCAGGAATTGAACTAGCAGCTCTTTTAGACTTTACGAAAGACCAAAATAACTTTGGATGGGTTTTGATGTTATCCTCAGAGAGTTCAATGTATTTTTTATAACACTCAGCCTCCATCCTCTTAAACCTCTTCCGAAGACAAGAGAAGGTGTGATAGTCTCGCAAATTTTTGTTAAGTTTCCATTTTTTTATGATATTTGAGCTTTTCGTTTTCTAATTTTAAAAGACAAATTGTAAACCACGGCGGCCGTTTATTTCCTGTACAGAGATATTGAGTAGGTACGTGTTTATCTATCAAATTGTTCAAAATTTCATAAAAATAATTAGTTATTGAATCAATATTTGTCATAGTATTAAAATCTTCCTCCCAGTTAACAGCGTTTAGTCCAGTTTTGATTGAGTCAAAGTCAGCTTTATGAAAGTTTTTTTTCTTAATTCTTGCAGGGGGTAGGCGGGCGGGAGATTTTAAATTCAAACAAATTTCTAGGGATTTGTAGTGGGGATCCTCGGGTACTAGCGGACATTCAGGTCGCGTAATGTTGCATGTCTGGTCACTGAAAATTAAATCTAATAATCTATTATTTATATTAAACTGATTGTTGTATTGAAATAATGACGATATATTCATAAAATCGGTAGTTCGACAAGCGAGACTATTACTGTTTGTTTGTTTTTCCATACAATCACTAGAAGTATTAAAATACCAGTCAGCATAAGAAACGTTAAAGTCGCCTAAAGTCTGTCTTTTAATTCGGTGCAAAAAAAATATAATGTCACTTTTACATTTGACTTTGGCAGCTGGGTGTCGTAAACCTTTTTCTTCATGTCTCTTATTAAAATAAAGGACAATGACCATTTTTGTATGGCAGCTGGCGTCTTTTTTTTTTCTTGCGGCCATCAACCAAACATTGAAATATAATTTGTTGGCAGCACTACAGACAATATTTGCAAAGATTCAAGATTCAAGATTCAAATCTGTTTATTCAATTTAGATTGTTATTTACAATACTTGTGAACGTCATAGAAGCTACGCCATCGGTTCGCAAACCCTACAGCGGGAGGCCTTGGAGAAGAACCGGCAAGAAACTCCAAGGGTTGTTTTTTTCTCCCTGTCTTATTTCATTTTCATACAGAGTCGTCAAATTGAAAAATGACCTTAACATGGTATGACTAAGGTCAGTTTCCATCACAATTACACAATGGGTTATGATAAATACAGTTAAGTATAGGCGAACTAATGATCATAGCGGTGAACAATTTTCAGTTACTTAGGAACTCTACTTAAAGCTTTAATATTAGTTTAAAACAAAAGACAATTCTACTATATACTGCAAGTTGCGCCATACATGTTTCAAATGTAATTCTTAATAAAATGAATAAAAACAAAAGAAAACACATTTTAAGGCAAGCAGATAAGAGCAGACCCATTCCCACTGGCAGCACCCGTTCACGAGCATGACGCATGAACCAGCCATCGCTTCGCTCAACCATATTTTAGGGAACGTAACGACCCGCCTCACACGCCACCACCGTAGAAATGTTTTAGTGAGCATGACATACTCAAACTGCCTACCTTAAATGACCGAATTAAAAGCTTAACTAATATAAACGCTAATAATATAAAATATAGGACACCACTCACAATATCATACTAGGAACATTTGTTACGAGTGTTACGACCAAGGTGTTTTGTCGTTCAAATAATCATTTACAGTGTAATAGCCTTTTTTGAGGAGGCCACTCTTTATATGATTCTTAAACTCTAGATATGGTAAATCCAAGATATCACTTGGGATTTTGTTATATATGTGTATACCTTGACCAACGAAAGATCCGTGCACCTTTTCTAAACGGTACCGAGGCATTACGAGCTTGTTTCTATTTCTAGTATTACGATTGTGTAAATCACCATGTTTGGTATACAAGTTAATATTGCGACGTACAAAAAGAATGCAATTTAATATAAATTGAGATGCAGCTGTCAGTATACCTATTTCCTTGAACTTGTCTCTAAGCGAAGTTTTGGAGCCTAGTTTATAGATGGCTCTGATTGCTCGTTTTTGCAAGATGAATATAGCATTAATGCCAGCCGCTAATCCCCACAAAAGAATGCCATATGACATGATGCTATGGAAATAACTAAAGTATACAGTTCTAGCAGTATCAACATCTGTTAGCTGTCGTACTTTTCTAATAGCGTAGTAAGCATAACTAAGCTTACCAGCTAATGTTGCGATATGCGCATGCCATTGAAGTTTCGAGTCTAAAGTTACACCCAGAAAGATCGTTGATTGTACTAAATCCAGTTTTTCGTTGTTGATTACAATTTCTACAGGTACCGTCTGTACATTTGGCAGAGAAAAAAGTACGCACTTTGTTTTCTTTGCATTAAACTGCAAATTGTTAGAATTAAACCAACCGAGTACTTGTGACAGTGCTTTGTTTACATCGTCAAAATTGGTTTTGTTTCTGTCTATGTTAAATATTAAAGAAGTATCATCTGCAAACAACACAATATCACAGAAGTTTTTGGCAAAGAAAGGCAAATCATTAATATAAACCAAAAATAGAAAAGGGCCTAAAATAGAGCCTTGAGGTACGCCTAGTTTAATCTGAGAGCCGTTTGATTTCACTCCATTAATGTCAACTGTCTGAGTTCTGGAACTGAGATATGACAGTATTAGTTTCTGGGCATTATTTTTTACACCGTAATGATTTAGCTTCAACAGCAGCGTCCGGTGATCAACACAATCAAAAGCCTTGGATAAGTCGCAAAATATTCCAAGAGTATTTTGCGACTTTTCCCAGGCATCAAACACATGCTTTAAAAGTGCAACCCCAGCATCCGTAGTTGACTGACCCTTCATAAATCCGAATTGTTTGCTATGCATGAGATTGTTTAATGAGAAATGAGACAATAATTGCTCTAGTATTATTTTTTCAAATATTTTGCTTAAGGCGGGTAATATTGATATTGGTCTATAATTGCTTGGGTCTTCTTTGTTTCCTGATTTAAATAAAGGTATCACTTTGCTAAATTTCATTAAATCAGGAAAAATTCCTTGAGCGATACACTGATTAAATATAATAGCAAGATAAGGGGCAATAGCATGAATAATGTTTTTAAGTACAGTAACAGATATGCCCCATAAATCAGTGGTAGTTTTCATTTTAAGTAAATTAAATGTTTTGATTATATCGCTCGAATTAATTTCTTTAAAATTAAATAATGAACTACACTCAGACACATGTTTTTCAAGAACCGAGACAGCAGAAGCTGGTGAAGAATTCAAATTAGAGGTGGTTACTAATGGTATATTTACAAAAAAGTTATCAAAAATATTAGCAATTTCTGTTTCAGAGTTTATTCTTGCGTTATTAATGTTAAGCGCTAGACTGTTGTCATGTTGTTTACCTTTTCCGGTTTCACGCTTAATAATATCCCAAGTTGATTTGATTTTATTATTTGAATTTTTAATTTTATCCTTTAAAAATATAGACTTTGCTTTAGAACATGCTTTTTTGAAAATCTTAGAATATTGTTTTACATGTTCTACGAAACGAGGGCTGTGATTAGTTTCTCTTAATTTATATAGTTCATACAGCCTGTTTCTACTTTTATAAATACCTGTCGTAGCCCATTCGCAAAACTTTAACTTCTGGGTGCATTTAATCGTTTTAGACTTAAAGATATTATTGAACTCATTCGTTACTAATTCAAAAAGGGTTCCATAAAGCGCATTAGGATCATCATGCACATATGGCATCATAGAAACTTTATCAGCTACATTATTTTCAAAATTACGTAGTCGCGTTTTTGTAACGGGCCTGCATTGTACACTTTTAGGCGCATCAACAATATCTAATTCATAGGATACCTTTAATCCGTAATGGTCGGATGTAATATTTTTAACGACTAGTTTGTTAGTCGGATCAGACTCCGAAAAAACATTATCTATGCAAGTGGCTGAATGAGATGTTACCCTTGTGGGCTCCAAGAACTGATTAATTAAATTAAAAGAATTGAACAAAGTTAATATTCGTGTAGTCAATGCACAGCTTTCGAGAATATCAACATTAAAATCGCCACATACTGCTATTGGTTTATTTTTTAACTTTAACTTATTCAACACATCCTCCATCACCGATTCAAATGTTTCAAAATTACCTTTAGGTGGTCGGTATACACATACAATGACTAAGCTTTTTAATTCTACACATGACAGCTCGACATGACGTTCTATAGAAAGGTTTACAATATCCTTTCTTTCTCTGTAGCTTATATTATTTTTTACGAAAATTAGAGAGCCGCCACGCGTTGTTGTCTTCCTAGATAATAAATTTGCTAACTGAAAATTATTCACACTACATGACAAATCACAATGATTCAGCCAGTGCTCAGTTATACAAATGACATGAATGTCATTACATTCTGCAAATAATTCTAACTCTAAAACTTTGCCAGACAGGCCCTGAATGTTTTGACATAATACGTTAAGGCAAGAGGGCTTGGCTGTTGTCTTATGTTTTAGTTTAAAGCCGATTTAGAGACGTTTTCACTTTGTAAAGAAGTGTTTATATTATTTAAATTAATTAAATTATTATTAGTAGGTAAGCTACTAAAATCAGAGTCAAAAGACTTTGGCTTACCACCTTGAAAGGTGTCTTGTAAATTAAAAGCTAACAATTTAGCTATTTTTGTCCTAAACCTATTTGCAAGATACATAGTATCCGATGTCAAAATAAAATTATTAATAAAATTATTAATATCAAAATATAAAACCTTGTCACTATGACAATTTATCAAGTTGAACAAATATGAGTTTAACTCATATAATAGGGGTTAAAGAATGAAATTGCCGTTTTTTTGTTTTGTACAAATAACTTAACTTTTATGATATTAGAAATATATAATTTCTTTAATATTGCTTTACATTAAGACCGTATTGAGCAACTTTTGATAATTTAATAATCACTATATTTGATTATTTACATAGAAAAAACTTATCCCGAAAGTTACGACTATTTTTGTTTCCAGAATTTCGTACGTTATTAGTTGTAACTTAGTGAAAATATTTTTTTTCTCTTAAAGAATTTTGTCATTTAGTTCTTAAAATGTCCATAAATACGTGTGTAAAATTTTGTAAAGTTACATAATATAGTCGTTGAATAAATTACAAAAACGTTAGTATGGAAAAATATTAATTACAAAAATCTCCATACAAAACGGCAATTTGATACTTTAACCCCTAATATATGCTGATTCTGCTCCCTAGTTAGGTTTTTCGCGTAAGGAAACGAGCTAATTACTAATTTACAGCCGGTTTCAGACTGTAGTTTCAATAAAAAGTTAATATTCATCAAGATTTCACGTTTCCTAACTTGGGAGCTGTCGCCACATAAAATAATTATGTTGGTCAAACTATCTATTTCATACAAAGATAAACTATGCACAATATCTTCAAAAGACTTCCCAGGTGTACATACATTTATAACATTTCTATTATATATATTTTTCATCGTTACTCCTAGACCTTGTCCCAGTTTATCTGAGAAAACAATAGTTTTTGTGTCTTTTGACTTGCATGAGGTAGCTGATTTAAATGACTGTTTGCAATAGTTACTTTTTAAGGTCTCTATGCAGGTTAATGAATGACAGGGGCTCTGAGGTGTCCGAATTATGTTTTCCTCTGTAGAGAAATCATTACAAGTATCAATTTGACTATTTATTAAAGAGTCATATCTCTCCGCGTTATATTTGCAGAGTTCAACTAACTCTGTGGCAGATTTGATGTGTTCATCAATTTGTTTCTGCGCAGTACAATATTTATTTTGCATTGACTCAAGTGACTCATGCAAATTTATTATATTTAATTGCAATTGTTTAGTGTCCCGGTCATACATTTGCCTGCTTTCAGTTAATTTATTACTGTAAATTTCCATTGAATCCAAAAGACTAATTCTTTCTTTCCGCAAAGCAATATTTTTATAAAAACAATTATTTTTCTTAATTAACCTTCCAGTTTTCTTTATTAATTTTTCGAATATTTATATACTTCTTTAATTTATTAGCACCTAAAATATTAGGTCTGGGTGTAACGCAAACACCAGCCGTTACAGCTGAAGTAGCTAACTGAATACCAGGCGAGAGCATTAGCTCCTCAAAAAGGCTTTGAGTTTTATCCACCTCATGTTGTTGTTGCTGCTCTAATAAGGCAGATATTTTCTTATTGGCATCATTCAGTTCATGTTCCAGGTCAGCAATCCGGTTCAGGGCTCTCTCATATGTGCTAAACTGTTCTTCATAGCTGCTGATGGTACTCTCAAGTTGATCTTTTTGTAGAACCACTTCCATATGTTGAGTATGCAAACTGGCTAGTTCGGTCTTCAACAGTGAGTTACGTCCGACAATGTTTTTGATTTCTTCTTCACTGTCATCACGCTCACGTATTAGCTGGCTGCATGTATCCCTGGACTCCTTTAACTCCTTTAGTGCCTGCCTCAGCTTCAATTCGGTGTTGTTGTTTGTAGCCTTGCGGGTCAGCATTATGGTTTAATAATCTAAAAATGATAAAACAGAATCAGAAACTAATATATTATATCAACTAACTCTTACTTTTGTTAAAATTACAGATTATTCTAGTGCTAAATGCGTTTTATTAAATTACAAATTTCTTAAAAGCCTTGTTGTAAAAAAGAAGTCTCTTTAGTATCTTTAATAATATTAAAATACAAAAATAAATCTGTATATAAACAGCTGCAAGGTGTCACCATCAAATTGACTTTTGTTTAAGCAAAGTGATAAAAACGTTTCAGAAGTATTTTGTCAATTTACGTAAATTTTAGTAAATATTTTTAATTCTACGACCCACTAACTATTTAAATAAAGAACTATCACAAGACTATTTTTGTAAACTAGTTTCACAATCTTTGATTGAAATGATTTAGATGTCTCTGTATAGATGTAGTGTATGCAAAGTGTAGCAGTAAGGTGTATGCCTGTGACAGTAGTGGTCACCGTCAGCTCTACTTCCACAGTTTGTCAAGTAAAGAGAGGTTATCATCAATGCCAAATCGTTATGGATTGTGACGTTGCTCACTCAAAGTGAGCTCTGTACTAGTAATGATTAATGTACAGTGAATGTGAAACTAATTTGGCATTCAAATCCTGTGTGTTAGTTAAATTTAAAAGAAATGATCACTAACTAAAATAATAACAAAATATGTGGGTAGGTATTTTGAACCCAATTAAAATTAAAAACTTCACTTTATTACTAATAAATTTATACACTGCAACTAGTTATTCAGGCTGTAAAGGGGATGGCAAAACCTGCAATCACTTAATAAAGTCTTTATGTTAAAAATAACTAACTAATAAGTAGGTAAGTATATTTAAAAAATTTAAATGGTCGGAGTGTTGCTGAAGTTTAACTACTTATAACACAATGCAAACAAATGATATTCTTAATCAGAAAACACTTGTTGTTGTTAATAGCATACTCGAGTGTTTGGTCTAACAAATTAATGAAAATTTAACAACTACAAATACCTAGGTAGTTGGTATCAATATCTATAGATAGGTAAGTAGGTACGTAATAAAAGTTTCTATTGGTCTGATAATGCAATGTGAGTGATGTAAATTATGAAAACAATACTCCCCAGGTTTAAGAAGAAGCCGTCCACAGTATTTTTAGCTTTTCAATTTGAATTTGTATCCTCTTCTGGATTGACAGTTGGGTCAATTTTTCCTCGCTATATTTCAAATGTTAGCGCATTAAACTTGCTGATAACACTACCACTTGTTAAATAACACGTAATTAAGCTAATTATTACAAATAATTTGGAATTTAACGTGAATTACTAATAAAATTAATTAATTAAAATTACAAAGCAAGCTGACAAGTGTTGCTGCCAGTGTTGCCAGCGCAAAGGAAGTATACCTGCAAACTCAGTCCGAACCGAGTGGGACTAGCTAGAACTTAACTTTGTTTTTCATAGTGTTTGTATGAATTACAAAGTTATGTTTGCGGTTTTTAAAAATGTTATACCTATACGGACGAATGGTTTTAACTTGGTTCTGACTGAGTTTACAGCTATACTGTCTTGGCAAATATTGTTTGTTATACTATCAAGAATTGATGTTTAAACATTTTGCTTACGTGTGATTGCCGTCTGCGAGCAACGCAAACTGCCCCTACACGAGGCCCATCATGGTCGTCCAACATGATCGGCCATCCTGTACTGGGGGCTTTAGTTATCTGATCTTGGTTACTTTTTATGATGGCAAAAAATATTTGTTTTTAATTTTAGCTCATAACCTAATGAAAGCTTTGCATCTTTGTTCTTTTTTTTATTATTGGGCTGTTGTTTTTCTGCATAAAGAAAATAAATAGTAGATTGTACAACAAGTGCATAAAACGTGCCATTTTACCCGAGACGTATATATCCATCCGAGCCGTAGGCGAGGGTGGATAGTCAATTCGAGGGTAAAATGGGTTTTATGTACGAGTTATACACTCTGCTTTTCACTTCGAGTGTAAGAAAAATAAATAACAATATTGCAAAAAAGAAAAAATAAAGACTTCGCCATATTGGCGGGAAGACTTTCTTTTTCTTTTTTATACGTGACATTGGCAGCACAGTGACTTTAGCTTTAGATCGTAATCCATAATGCTCTTGAAATACTTATTTCTAAGAAAACTCATTAATTTTGCCTACTTTTATTAATTTATTAATTTAACATGGAATATGTACAAAATTGAAACAAAATGAATGACAGAAACATGAAAACAGAATGAAATAATAAGTTTATTTAACGAAGTTTAATTGCGTGTGTGGCTGTTTACCTGACGACCTTTGTCTTAAAGTCTGAGACTTAGACGAAGATTTTACTTTATGCACTAGAGCCTAAAAAGCGATTTTATGCAGCCTATACCCAACATAAACACGAACTTTACGAGCATGAGAAGTGAAAAAAATATATTATCTAGCTGACCCGGTAGACGTTGCCCTGCCATTTTTTTCTACATCTATCCTACTCTACACCTACCCTATACCCTACATCACATAGCGGTTTATAAAATAGTTTGCGTCCTATTCTCAGGCCTACCGAATATACACAAAAAAGAGTTTGAGTTACAAACACTGAAACAAGATTTATTTTATATGGTCCTTTTTAAATAGTGCACATAATTTTAAGGGGTCAATGTACTCATGCATACAAACAACTTTTACTATGGTATCAACATTGAAACCGCGAAAGAACAGCTGATATTTTTTGGCGTTTTCAATGTTGGTACCATAGTAAAAGTTGTTCGTATGCGTGAGTACATTGATCTTCTGCTCCATGTAAGCTTAAGGAAACGGAAACAAAATCAAAACAATTTAATAAAATTTTCTTTATTTACTTTCACAATTTGTTTATAAATCGATATCACTCTCATCGTCAGAAAAATCAACTAAATCGTCATCATCATCATCACTATCATCATTTACTTGAATAATGAAGTTTTCTGTTACAGTATCCATAACCTGGTTGAGGTTCATCATCTTATCCACTTCTTTAATGGTATGCTCAACACATTTGCTCCATTTGTCTGCTGTGACCTGAAAATAAATAAATAAGGATAAAAATATCGTTAGTGCCTTAATTATATGGAGAAAAAAGATAATTTGGTTTAGGAACTTTCCACACGACATTTTTTTGCGCTCCTATCTATTGATAAGCGCCTTTCATTAGCAACATAAAACATGTAAAATCTGCCAAAACGCGACAAAAAGGCGCAAAGGACGTCCGCGTCGTCATGGCGTAAAAGACACGTCGTATTGAAGGGCCCTCAGTCATGTGGTGTCAAAAAGTACTGACGCATGAGAATAAAAGAATGTCAGACAATGGATTATGTTCGAAGATCAAGCGAGTAAATTATTTAACTTAGAGCGAAAGTATAGTGAGGATTCTCTTAGTTAGTAGGTACTCTATTATCTCTGCCTATCCTTCATGTTTGTCTCCAGATCTGCATCTGGAGGTCATTTATTATTGCCAATACAACAATACATATAGCCTTTAGATTGATTAATAGTTTAAACTATTTTAACCCGTTTATATTTTAATACATACCTCATTTAGTCCTTCATTAAATAGCCTTTTAATATCAGCCATTTTAAAAGTACTATTGTTCCTTGCCACATATCCTTTTACTTGAGCCCATATAAGCTCAATGGCATTCAGCTCACGGTGATATGGGGGCAATCTCAAAAGAGTGATGCCATGTTGGGCAGCCATTTCATCAACAGCATACCTTAAACAAAACATATAACAATATAGTTTCTATATTTTAATAAACTAAAAAAAAAGTATTTGTATTTGGGGCTAACGGCACAGAATAAATTGACTTGAATAAACAAATTTATTGCTATGAAAAGATAAGGGATAATAAATTTTTAGTAAAAATTTGATTTTAATGACAAGCTTTTTTGCTGACTGTACTTTAGTATTGTATTGTCATCTAAACCAAACTTGCATACAAAATCTCAGCTCAATCGGACACTGGCAAGTGGATCAAATTAAGCTTGCAAGATTTGACCCGAACGGACATTCATACATACATACGCTGCAAGTTAAATAAAAGCTTGAAAATGTAGTTTGCTTCTTGTAAAAGCATGGGTAAGAAGAAAAGTGAAATATTATGGACTTGTAAATCCTGTCCTACCCCAGAATAGACTACAACAAAATAGGACTGAAATATTACCTTTTGTATGTTTCTTTGTTCTGTCTAACAATTTCCAGAAGCTCTGCTCGCAACATATTTTCTGGGAAAGGTATCCCTTTACTCCTTAACCATTCCTGAATGTTGGCCTTTAGCCATGAAGTCGTTGGTGCTGGGTCTATCTGTCTAGTATGGTACGGAGCGTTGTCTATTACAATAACAGAGTTTGGTTTCAATTTCGGTAAAATTTCTTGAAACCAGTGTTCAAAGCATGCAGCATTCATTTCTTTGTGATAGTCCTCCAAGCCTTTTTGTGCCTCGAATATTAAAAGGCCACCCTCTAAAAAACCTTCTGCGCTGCCAATGTGGCTAATTATTAAGCGTTTCCCTTTGCCCGAAGGCTGATTCAAACCCGTAGTAGTGAGACCCTCCAAAAATGCTTGCCTAGACGTTTTCACATTGGTATCTGTCCAAGCTTTTTGGACAGTATGCCCCTCGTTCACCCAAGTCTCATCTTGGTAGTAAATAAATTTGCCATCTCTGCGGTACTGTTTAATTTTAAGCAAGTACCGTTGACGCCATAGCACAATATCTTGCCTGTCAATGAGGCAGCTTTTTCTGTTCTTTCTCATATATTTAAAGCGACATTATATATAATATTATTCAAATTTTCGCTCTTCAAAAGTGGTATGCCGGAGATTTCCACGTTATTAATCCTACCAAGCTGCTCCTTGGCTTTCAGTTGGTCAGTGAGATTATTGGTTATGGATCGCAGTTCGGCAATCTCGCCTGAAACTAAATCAACACGCTGGTTAATAGCACTTGTCGTAGAACTCAACTCGCAGACATCTTTTTTCAGAGTAGCTTGTTCGTTATCCAATTTTTTAATAGAAGAATTAACATCACTAAACTGCTTCCTGAGAGAATTGAAGTCTTCGCGAATGCCATCCAAAACCCCTTTTATATTATTGTTTTGGGAATCCAGTGCTGCAGTAAGCGAAAACATCATTTTCTTGTAAAAATCATCCATTAGTTCTTGTTGGTTACAGTGACAATCCGGTGTTTTTCTCTTTCTTACAGCTATATTCAGGAAATCATCATCGCGTACCTTCGATAAATCCGGTTGTGAGTTGGTTTTGGTTGGACTTCTTTGTACATTAATTTTTTTCAGGTGTTACGAGAAAGGAGGTAGGTATTAGCAATCACAAGTTCACAGAGTAAAAGCAAAAAAAAAAGTTTTTTTTTTTAAATAATAAAATTAGTTGCGACTAGCGAGAGCTCTTCTTAGCGTGATTTATTAGTGTTATTTTTTTTTTTTTTTTTAGTTTATTTGGGTCAAACAAACAGTAACACAATACAAATTATAAAACAAAAAAGAAATCGTTAACAACTAATTACTAATTGTGGAACCAACATCGTTAACCACAGATCAATTTAAAAAGGTTGAGATATAACATGCACGAGTAGGTATAACATATAATCTTGTTATAACATCGATAAGACGTCTTTTATGACAAACTTAAATCATAATTACTTTACTCTTTGACTAATTTTTTTTTTTTTCTCTTCTTTACTTAAATAACTAAGTGTTGATTTCTTTAAAATTCTTTAAAGTTAATTTCTTAAATTGGCCAATGCTAGTGGCAAATATATCTATATTGTTAAAATAGGTATCATAAGTGTGAGTCATTCGAACTATTGGTGAACGTTTGCCTGCATTAGTTCGCGATTTACCTGTAGCAAATAACATTTGATTTCGGCATGCACGCATGTGAGATTTTACAGGCACTCGATATCTTAAGTTGTTCACTATGTCAATACAATCATATCTATTGTGACAGAAGTCATACAGCAGCCTCGCCTGCAAGAGCAGCCTCCTGGATTTAAGATAAGGAATTTTGTACCGATTAAGTAGTAAAGGATAGGGTAACCGACTACGGCAACACTTAAAATACATGTATCGTAGAAACTTTTTCTGTACTCTTTCAAGTTGATCCGAATATTTATTGTAGAATGGGTCCCATACCAGCCCGTGGCGCAGTGGATAGCGCGCTCGGCCTGCGATCGTTGAGGTTAAGCAACGTTCGCAATGGTCGGTCACGGGATGGGTGACCAAAAACTTTTCATCTCGAGCTCCTCCGTGCTTCGGAAGGCACGTTAAGCCGTTGGTCCCGGCTGCACTTGCAGTCGTTAATACCCACCAATCCGCACTGAGCCCGCGTGGTGGGTCATGGCTCATTCTCCTTATTCATCCATAAGGAAGGCCAGTGCCCCAGCAGTGGGGACATTAAATGGCTGATGATGATGGTGGGTCCCATATAGAAGTGGCATATTCCAATTGTGAGCGTATTAATGTTTTATATAAGTGTATAAATGTAGCAGGCTGTTTAAAGTCCTTACAAGCTCTAACAACGAAGCCGTACATTTTGTATGCCTTGTTGCAAATGTTTTTTATGTGAACATCTAGCGTCAGTTTAGCGTCAAATATAACTCCTAGGTCTTTAATGTTTTGTACCCTGTCCAGATACGTGTTACACAATGAATATTTGAATTCTGCAAATGACTTTTTTTTCGTAAACGTTATACATTTACATTTTTCCAGGCTAAGAGCAAGTTTATTTTTGGCGCAGTACTCAGTTAATCTATTCAAGTCAGCTTGAAATTCATTAAAGTCATTAGGGTATTCAATATTTCGGAAGATTTTAAGGTCATCTGCGTACAGTAAGAATTTACAGTTTTTAAAGCATTCATTGATATCATTTATGTAAATCACAAACAATAATGGGCCAATTATTGAACCTTGAGGAACACCAGATGTTACCGTGACCAACTCAGATTCATGACCTTTAATAATAACTTTCTGTGTCCTGTTACTTATATATGACTTAAACCACCTCCAAAGATTACCTCTAATACCATTAAAAGCAATCTTCTGGAGTAGGATTTTGTGGTTAACTCGGTCGAAAGCCTTCTTGAAATCCGTATACACAGCATCAGTTTGTTTGTTCGCATCTACATTGTCAAACAGTTCGCTTGCATAAACCATTAGATTAGTAATAGTGGAGCGTTTGGCGACAAAACCGTGTTGTTGTGGAATTATATTATGATGAATAAGAGAGTATAAGATTCTGTGTATAAGTCGTTCAAGAAGCTTCGCTAGGACAGGTAAGATCGAGATTGGTCGATAATTGGTCACGTCCGTCCTCGAACCCCCTTTGTGCACTGGAGTTATTCTGGCGGATTTCCATATTTTTGGACAAACTCCTTCACTAAGGCATCTGTTAAAAACTGTTTCTAAGGGATTGCTCAATGACGATGCTGTATTTTTGAAGAATACTGGTGGCAAGCTATCAGTTCCCGGGGTTTTGGTGGCATCTAAAGACTTGAGCTCATTCAGTATGTCTTTTGCTGATAGGGTTATATCATTAACTACAAAATCACAACGAGTTTTTAAATCTAGATCATCAATATTACTATAATCGCAAGAATCAGTTACATCAGACGGCTGAAAAACGGACTGGAAAAACTTTGAAAACAAGTTACATATGTCACTCGGACTTTGTGCTTTTAAATCGCGGTAAGTCATATTATTAGGGACATCTGGTTGATTTTTACGTCCGTTAATATATTGATAGAAATATTTTATGTTATCTCTAATACTACTTTCCACTTCCTTCATATAACCATCATAACATTTTTTTGCTTCTTTTTTAAATCTAGCTCTATACATGGAAAACACTGAATAGTCGCTGCGATTATTGTACTTTTTCCATTTAATCCATGCATCATTTTTATTCTTAAAAATATGTCGCAATGTAGAATTAAACCAAGGCGGCAAATTACACTTGGTGATTTTGAAGGAATGTGTTTTCGGATAATGGCATAGATTTGTTCATAAAAAATGTCAACACACTGTTCTGCATTACTATTTTGAAACAGTTGGTCCCAGTTTATCTTTAAGATATCTTCGTTAACCTCCTCATAATTTGCACTTTTAAAACAATGTCTAATAAATGCTTTTTGTGCTAAGTTTTTGCTAACTTGTTCAACTGGCAATAATATATAAAAAGGTGGATGATGGGAGTCCACTGGAACCAATGTAATTGGCGCAGAGAATGGCTTACTGTTCAATACATTAGTAAGACATAGGTCCAGTAAACGATTTTTATTATTTTTAAAAATATTAAGTTGAGCACAATCGAAAACCGACATAAAATTTAACAAATAAGCATGAGAATTTTTTTGGACAGAGTTTCTGTCTGACGGTATTGCCCGAGAACCATCTATTTGCCATTCCATATACGGTAAGTTATAGTCCCCAATTAGACAGAAGTTTTCGATACCTTTAATAACTAAATATTCTTGTACGGTTTCAAAGTACGTAAGATAAGTATCACAGTCAATCCTGGGGGGAATATAGACGGCACCGATAACGTACGGTTTGTTACTTTTACCTATGTTTATTTGAATTAATACGTGATCGATTATTGATGGTAATCCGAGGGGAGCGTCGGGTTCGGAAAGACAGATTGCGGCTCGGTGTGAGCGCAGGACGGCTACGAGCACGCCGCCGCCATCCCGCCGCTCAGTCGTCACTCGATTCCGGTCGCAGCGATACACTACGTATCTGGAGTCTATAAACTCATTGTTAACTATATCGGCATGCAACCATGTTTCGGTTAGTATAATTATGTCGTATGAGTGCGCTAAAATATTCATGTATATTGTATTTAGTTTTGTTCTTAATCCGCAACAATTTTGATAGTAAATGGACAAGGCGGAACCGGTTGAATTATCGTATTTTACTATCAACTGTTAACAATGTTACTATGATAATTGGATTCATCTGTAAAGCTAAAGTATTCATTGACTTGAGCATGACACATATACTGACACTAGTGTTTTGGTTAGTTAAATAGTGAAACACGTAAGTATAGAAGTGAACCGAACGGCTAGTTTTGTTATTGGTTATATTAAATGTAATAAGTGTATATAGAAAAAAGGAAATATGCCATTTTAATGGGGACGTGCAGTGATCAAAATAAATTATTACCAATAAATACATCAGATACACATATTTATTAAATATAAATAAAACATATTTCTGGACTTCAGGGACACAAGGGTTTACATTTTTACAAAACAACAACTTATAGGCTGCTGCAATGACCTCTGCCACGCATAGAATAATACATGATAATATATTGTTATAATATTTTAGAATCAATTTGTATTGAAAAACGTAGAACAAAGTTACATTTGACACTAATACACATTTAAGAAAACCATTACCATCAACATGCAAAGTATTGTTTACACTCATAATAATCATAAAAAATAAGAGGTTACACAGGGAAACATTACTTAATTTTACAAATATCTTGTTCCGAGCGTACCGCCAATACTGGGGACGTATCAGACTTACGGATGAGTATAACACCATGCTTAATCCACGTATATTTATAACCTTGTTCTTTTGCTCTGCTGCGGCACTCTCGAAACAATATCTTATTTTGAATAGTTAAGTGTTCATTGAGGTAAACTTTTTGTGATGGCCCCGATATTCCCAGCTGTTCCGTGTTGAGTGATTTAGTGGCACGACTTGCGGCAATAAGATTGTCCCGTAGCATTCTAGTAGTTAATTTAACTATAATATTCTTAGGGCGCTTGTCGTTTTGGTCAGCATGAGGCACACGGTGTACTGCCACAATATCAGGCGCCTGTATTTGCTGTTTTACTGCCATTCCGATATTCATCATGATATTTGTAAGGTTCTCGTTGCGTCTGTCTGGTACATTGGCGATTTCCAAGTTACAGTCCCGAGCCTGCTGTTCCATAGCAGCCAGCTTTTTTTCCAATTTCAGTACTTGTTCAGGTAGTTTACAAGTTTGTGTTATTTGGCTTTTTAAACTTTTTAGTTGCTCATCAAACATATCTTGGCGTGAGTCCGCCATGTTTAAAGATTTTTCCATTTCTAATAAGCGATTGCTAATTTCTGTTAGGGATTTTTTAAAACAATCATTATCGGAACGCAGGCCCATAACGGTATCAGTAAGGCTGTTTAGGCTAATATTCACAAAAATTGTACGTCACATTATATGAAACAGATATGAAAATCAATTGACTGTAACAGATACAGTAACGGATATGAACTCTAAGGAATTGTGCACCATAACAAAAACCACTATATTTTCTGACAGGTTAAAAAACATTAGAGATAAAGTAATGTCGATAATAAAACACGAATCATGGAATTTATTTTTATTCAGGATTTAAAAATACAAAATCAACTCTTAAAACAAAAAGTAATTAATATTATAAAGCTGAAACTGAAACCCGTGCGATCCCGGGATGGGTCGCTAGTCAGCAATATTTTAGGGAGTGATTCTGTCCATGAAACTGCACAACTTTCCCCTAAAAACACAGGTCAAATTAAAAAAGAATTTTATTCATCCCATACTGCCGATCAACCTGAACCATGCAGTTGCAGTTTTGTATGGGACGACGAAATTTTTTTACATATTCCGACTTATGTTTTTAGGGGAAAGTTGTTCAGTTTCATGGGCAAAATCACTCCCTAAAATATTGCTGATTATTTTAAAACCACCATTAGACTTATAATATTGTTTACTAACAAAAAAATGACAAACTTAGTTTGATTTTTTTTTAAATCACCTTACATTAATTCTTCTAGGTCTTTTACTTATAATTTTAAAAATCAAAAAAATAACATTTAATATGCATTATTTTTACTTTTTTTGCATTCACAATTTCAAAGCAATTTTTATTATTGAAAAATTTAAAATGAAGTATTAGAAATTGTGACACGGTTCGGCTTTTTCTAATCATTTTAATATATTTTTTTTAATCGACTTCAAAATTTGAAAAATTTTAAAAGGAGGAGGTTATCTATTCGTCGCGTTTATATTTTTTTTTTTATGTATGTTCAACGATTACTCGAAGACGGCTGAACCGATTGAAACGATTCAAACGTTATATCATCAGGCTTTTTCTCGAATTGGTCCCATTTTTTGAAATTTTGAAATCGGTTCAGTAGTTTTTAGGAAATCTTGAAAAATCTGTCGTTTTCGTTACAATTTTATAAATTGTTACGTATCTTTAGGTATAACTTCTTTGTTTATAAGTCGATTTAGATGATTCTTATATCGTTGGAAAGGGGACACCTTATGGATAGCCTCACATAAATTTCATTGGCATTGGACCCTTGGCTTCGGATATACACAAGGGATTTCCTCAAAATAATCAAATAGGATAGTGATCACGCAGCGGTAATGAAAAATTTGCTGAGATTTTAATGCGGTTTTCAGAAAAGCATTTTTCAATTCACTAAAAAGTATGAAATAAAAATTATTTTTATTAAAAAAAAAATAAAACCGCCTTCAAAAAAAATGTTACAAAAAAGGAAGAAATAATACCTTTAATATTGTATTCTTCACACCAAATAAAGTAAGTACTTTGAAGTCGGGCGATGATGTTGTTTTTCTTAAAATCCGCCCGACTTCAAAGTACTTACTTTGTTTGGTGTGAAGAATACAATATTAAAGGTATTACTTCTTCCTTTTTTGTAACATTTTTTTTTGAAGGCGGTTTTATTTTTTTTATAAAAATAATTTTTATTTCATACTTTTTAGTGAATTGACAAATGCTTTTCTGAAAACCGCATTAAAATCTCAGCAAACCTTTCATTACCGCTGCGTGATTTGATTATTTAGATTATTTGATTATTTTGAGGAGATCCCTTGTGTATCTCCGAAGCCAAGGGTCCAATGCCAATGAAATTTATGTGAGGCTATCCATAAGGTGTCCCCTTTCCAACGATATAAAAATCATCTAAATCGACTAGTAAACAAAGAAGTTATGCCTAAAGATACGTAACAATTTATAAATTTTAACGAAAACGATAGTTTTTTCAAGATTTCCTGAAAACTACTGAACTGATTTCAAAATTTCATAAAATAGGACCAATTTGGGAAAAAGCCTGATGATATAATCGATTCAATCGGTTCAGCCCTCTTTGAGTAATCGTTGAACATACATAAAAAAAAAATATATATAAACGCGACGAATAGATAACCTCCTCCTTTTAAATTTTTTAACATTTAGTATGAATAAAAAGCATTTCGACATAAGTGCTAATTGCTATCATCACTTATATTAAAAAAGTCTAGCCACTTTTTATTCTCCGTTAAATAATTGTGAATTTCACAATTGGAAGTAGATGGGAGGACATCTGATTCTGTTTGAGTCATATCTTTAAAATCTTCTTTTAAATTATAAGAAGAAATGTTATAGGCTTTTGCAGTTCCCAATAAAGTTTTCAAGCTTTCGGTATCATAATTTACTCTGACGTTTGAAAGAATAGTTACTGGTGGTGATCTTCCTACATTACAAATTCTTTTCTTCTGAATATCTTTTTCGTCTCCACTTGCATCAGATGATGTGTATGACGGAATTCTTTTGGCTCGTTTTAGTATATGTAAATAATTAGTTTGTAATGAGAAACAATCACAAAATCCTCTTTTAGTTGAACGAGCACAAAAACAGCTCAAAATTCTTGATGCAACAATATGCGTTAGATTTGTGGACTGAATTTGGTGAATTTTCATTGTATTGTGTATAGCTTTTAGGGTTAACAGAGCATTGTAATTATCTTTCTTAATAGAAGTTATATCGCTTTCGTTAATGTAGAACAGCATTACTTTGGTTTCATCCTTTATGGCTTCATACGCCGAAGTAGCATCAACTATATCTTTTCCATAAGACACTTTTCTGTCCAAAAGTCTCTTAATGGTACCACCGACACCGTCTGCTGCACCCTTTCCATGGGCAGCTTCGAAAAAATTCCAAGTCCCAGTTAATGCAAAATCTTTTATTATGTTATTAAAAAGAAAAAAATTCTTTTTTTGTTTGTATTGCGACGTAGGCCCATCTGAGAAAAAGTGTACTGTGTCTATTTGTGGTGCCTTTTCTTTTATGTGGGTTAATATTGGTTTTAAATGGGCCCAGATTGCTTCCGGTGAATGATCGTTAGAGTCTGATAATGTGCAAAAACTCTGTGGCTTTTTTTGTTTCTGGTAAACTACGCTAGTATGAAGAGAAATTTGAAATTGTGACGCACCAAAATGAACTGCTTGAATTTCTTTAAACGATTTACAAGTATAATTTTCTGAAAAATCACAATGTACTAATACTTCATTAGCCTTTATACTATCTTTCATATTTTTATACATATTATATTGATGATTTATATTGAATAAATGAATTTTAAAATTATCAAGTTCTTTTTCAAATAGTGTTATTAATTCTTGTAAGCTTCCCGTCTTTATTTCTTTTATATTTCTCTTACACTTCTTTACTTTGTCATCTTTTTTATATTCTATATCTTTAATAGACCATTCCAGCCATGAAACATTATCATCAAGCTTAGTTTTTGAAATATCCATATTTATTTTATTTGGTTTACATAATGCGCATTCGGAATACATGCATTCCTGAGACTCCAAACTACAAACTAAAGATTTGACAACTTCTTCTATTGTTTTATATCCATTCAAAACTGACAATCTTTTGAGAGATGTTAGCTTATACTCGATATTTGCGTGCTTCTTACATGCACATGTGTCGCGATCAGACAGTTTTGGACTGACAACGTAAAAAGGCTTATTTCGTATAAATGTAGTATATGAAACATTAATTCCAGTTTCTTCTTTAAATTTTTTGTGTGTATTAAATAAGTTGTCAAGAAGATATCGTTTTTGAACTTTCTCTTTTCTTACTGTCTTTGTTTCTTTTTTTCCAGAGGTTGCACGGGTGACATTATCTTGCAAGTAAAATTCTATAATTTTTTTTGATATAATAGAATCTTTTGAGTTTCTTTTATTTTTTCTAACACGTATCCTTCCTTTTAGTCCTATGCAATAACCTAACTGAGTTTTCATTTTGTACTGCCGAACTACAGAATTGTCAAAGACCTTCTTTAGAACCTTCCTTTCGTCGTTGCTCTTTGCATTTTTATAGGTGTAGGATAAAGATTCATTTAATACATTTTTTTCCAGTATAAGTCGTCTTATTTTATTTTTTTCGGGAGAAGGCACATTTCCTAATGTTTGTACTAAAGACTCTGTTATAGATGATGGAGAAGTTGGAGAGACTGTCGGTTCAATGTTTTCTTTTTCATCAATAGCTTCATTTTGTTGACATGTCAGTAACAATTTATATCTATAAACTTTCTTTCTTAGAGAATCAACTCGTTTTTTTAATATACTTATTTTTCTTTTTTGTTTTTGGTTTTCTTTGGTTATTTTATAATATCTTTGTTTATACACCTTACGACTAGTGGTTTTGTCTTTGGTATTTGGCTTTTGCTTCTCTTTTTTTTGTTTTAATTGTCGCCACAACTTTCGTTTTTTATCTTTAGCAATTTCTGATAACTGTGATATCCTAACATAGTTCTTTTTCTTTTTCTCCGCATCTTTTTTTTTTATTTCTTCCCATTTATCAGGATTATTCGATTTCAAACGCTCTCTATATCTTCTTTGTCTCTCAGCCGAAGTCAGGGCCATTTTATCCTAAAACAATAATATAATTATATTATGTGCCAACTAGAAATTTAAGCGAAGTATAATTTCTTTCACTATTTTATTCTACTATAATAGTATCAAAATAATAAATAGGAATTAGCAACTCTGTTTAATTTAGTCGATAAATATATGATAGCCTCACATACAATTTTTTCTACAAGCTTATACGGCCCGTTGGCGAAGTGGTACTATTCCTACTTATTGCGTGAAGGGTCATGGATTCGATATCCAAGCAGGCCAAATAAATAAATGTGAAGAACATTTTTATTTGGTCCTGTATCTGGTTGTTATATTATTATATCCATGTATGTTTATATTTGTAATTTTCTCCATTCGTTCTGATATCCGTAACATACTTAATTGTGTGTATCAGCTACTTAATTGGAAATCAGGTGTACAAGTACATGAGCGAGCACACACTAGTGCATATGTGCACGAGCACACCATAGCACAATCTTCCAAATTTGGTGCTCGGCTACCTCTTACCACCTAAACCTAGCCTACCACGCAAGTTACTATGTATGTTTGAAGTTATTGTACTACAAAATAAAAATTGCTACCTTATGTACAAAGTAACTTTATTAAAATATTAACACCAATATTCATCATTTTAGGTGTGCCAAAGGAAAGTTGATACCTATCTTCTAATATACCAACATAAAGAAATATAATAGAACAAAAGTTTTTTTCTCGTCACTAACTACATAAACTAAATTGTCATTACGTGCTTAATGAGTTGTTGGAATCTTTAAAAGTACCCCGTACAAATTATATAATTATAAATAAGTACCTATCTATTCTCAAGTTACTGAAAACAATAATGTGAATACAGCTTTACCGCTTCATATCTGTTACGTAACAGAAAAAAAGTGACAGAGAAGTAACGTATATGAAAAATTTTCACGTGTCTAAACTACAAAATAACCTCTTAAAAAAGCAATGTATTTTCTTTTCTAAATCTTTTGATTTATTTAGTTTGAGAGCTATTTTCCGTACCTTATGCTAATAGATAAACGGGATTTCACTTACCGGTATTGTAACTGCAATAAAATTACTTGTTTCCAAATAAATGTCTAATCACACCTTCACATACAAATAAACACGCACGGAGTCAGAAGTCAAAATGGCGGAATCGAGTATCACGCCATCTGTTTGAAAGATGAGTGTAGAATGTTACCAGTAATAAATAATGTATTTTATACTATAATTACCATTGCTAATAATGTAACAGAGAAGAATAACAGATAGGTGTACTATTTTGGACATTAATTAAAATATTGATAATTGACTATTATTTGTTGTATTTTTTTATGTTATTCAATAATATAAAATAGTATAATGTATACTTGTAATATAAAATTTAAATCTCATAATATTTCAACTCAGTATGTCTAAATATGTTTTCTAATGTCGACACTCCACTAAGGGACGCGATTCATTTGTAAGTAAACAAATTGAGCGCATTAACATTAACTTTCGTTTGTTTTATTTATTTTATATTTCAATACATATAACGATTCGTTATTAACAAAGGACACTATATGGAACAGAATATAGGAGCAATAATTCGTATTTATAATATTTTTTAAAAAAGACTTGCTGGACATTGAATAGATCTGGAATGTACAATTTTGTTGAATATCACCCTTTAATGAAGATGAGATTTTAGAGAATTCACTGGCAACTATCGACTGTAAAGATGTAGAAATTGCATCCGTGATTAATTGATTAATTGATAACAATGCGCCCCCTTCGCCAACATAGGGGCGGCAGGTTAGCATCCTTAATCAACACGAGGTCGCCAGTCTGGGGTGGGGTGGTTTTATCTGTCCACTTCACGCGCTGTTGTAGGATATGCAAATACTCCATCGACCAACGTGCCCAGAAGTTTTGGGACATCTGTTTCAAAAGTTGGTATCGCGACAAACGATGGGATCCTACATCCTGAATCGGATATTCAGGCAACGCCAAAAGGGGCTGTCCGATCAAGAAATGACCTGGGGTCAACGCTTCCAGGTCATTCGGGTCCGAAGACAACGGGCACAAGGGTCGCGAGTTGAGGACGGCCTCAATTTTACAAAATACCGTATCAAGTTACTCAAACGTGAGAATAGTTTCTCCAATCACGCGACGCAAGTGTGTCTTGGCAGCCTTTACACAAGCTTCAAAAATTCCTCCCCAGGTCGGACAAGCTGGAGGGCTAAACTTCCAGATTATCCCACGCCGGGAGAGGGTGGTTCCAATGTCTATTTTATTATCAACAAAAAACTTAACTACTTCCTTAAGATAATTACGCGCCCGGCCGCTATGCCGCCGTCCAGGAGACCGCCCGCTGCTTGTACTGTCGGGAACCGGGTCACAGCACGATCCGTTGTGATAAGTTCCTCGACCAGCGCGTCCAAGGCCGTCGAGCGATCGCGCGACAACGGACATGGTGCTACTCGTGCTTGGGCCTGCACATGCAGCGCGAATGTACCCAAGCGCACCCATGCCGCTTTTGTCAGGGCAACCACCATCCCCTCCTCTGCATGAACAGCCCAGAGGGCGGCGGAGCGCCGCAGCGCGTCGCTGCAGGATCACCTCGTATGGGTGGGGGGCTCGGACCCCCCGCGGTGTTTGCATCCCGCAGCAGTTCTAGTGGCCACCAGAGTGGCCCCAGACGCTCTCCGCCACGTTTTGAGCCTCAAACGGGCGGGGGTCCCAGGGACCCCCCAATGGGAAACCGATCCCCAAGGATGGGGATGAGTTATGCGGGCGTTGCCGGAGGTCGTAGAGGCCCCCCGCGACGTTTTGAGCCTCGCACGGGCGGGGGTCCCACGGACCCCCCAATGGGAAATCGGTCCCCAACTAGGGGGTTCGATTTTGCGAGCGTTGCGGGAGGTCGTAGAAGCCCCCCGCAACGTGTTGAGCCTCGCACAGCCGGGGGTCCCCGGGACCCCCCCTCTGAAAATCGGTCACCGTGCCCCCGCGACTATGGGGCGACGTACACGGTGGATGATAGGCACCGATTCTCGCCGCCGCTCGCCGAATACCCGCGTTTGGAGCGGCGCCCGCCCCGTCTTCAAGGGGCCGGGAGATATAACCCGCCTGATGCCGGGCGAATTGGACGTAGGCAGTATGTGGGAGATTGGGACCCACTGGATCGCTATGAGTGACCCCCTTACCATGGGGGGACGTCTGGGGACCCCACATACTAGCAATCAACGTGTTTACGGTCGATTGTAGCCACCCCTCCAGAGACCGTTTTGTTGCCCACGGCCTCTGTGCTTGTCAGGGGATTGAATGGCGACCTTGTGGAAGTTCGCGCCTTGTTGGATTCCGGTGCTCAGGGGTGTGTTGTGTCATCTTGGTTAGTTAGGCGGTTGGGCCTCAAGGTGCACCCCCACACGGAAGGCGTGAGAGGTGTTGGCGATGTGAAAGTCCCCGGGTTGTTAGGGCATGTTGACTTCACATTTACATCACGTAATGGGTCCACGCCAGGCATTAAGACCTCGGCGATTGTGTTGGACACAGTTGTTGGCCGTCAACCTTCAGTTGACTTGGGACCGAGTATGTTGTCTTTGGTGTCTGATTCCCCACTCGCCGATCCAAATTTCTTCCGCCCAGGCCCGATTGATGCTCTCCTTGGAGCCGATGTCCTGGGGCGAGTTTTGTTGACGGGGAAGCGAGTTTTGCAGCCAGATGGCTTGGTAGCTCTGCAGACGACACTCGGTACAGTTGTGATGGGCCCTGCTCGCCGCGTTTTGGATTCCCTTGATGAGGATCGCGGTCTTGTTTTTAATGTGTCTCTCTCCGAAGTGGTGCAGAAGTTTTGGGAGGTTGAGGAACCTCCACCAGCCCCGCGGGTAGACCCAGTAGCGGATGAATGCGAGTTGTATTACCAGAATAACACTGGTCGCCTCCGCTCTGGTCGTTTGATCACCCGTCTCCCCTTTCGTGCCGGCCGACCTCCTCTGGGCGAATCCCGACCGCTAGCGGAACGTAGGCTAGTGGCGATGGAGCGTCGCATGAGCAAGGATCCGGTCTTCCGCCAGAAGTATGTTGAATTCATGCGGGAGTATGAGGAGTTAGGGCACATGTCCGTGAGCGATTTGGATTGGCGCTCCGTTGAGCACTTCTTTTTGCCGCACCACGCCGTTTTGAAATCCGGAAAGATTCGGGTGGTCTTTGACGGTTCGGCTCCCACCTCCACTGGAGCGTCCTTGAACCAGTGTCTGCATGTAGGTCCCAAGCTGCACACGGAGATCTCAGACATTTTGACCAACTTCCGGCGGCACCAAATTGTATTTATGACTGACATCCGGATGATGTTCAGACAAACGGTCATCCATCCAGAGGATAGGAGGTACCAATTGATTTTGTGGAGAGAGAGTCCTAGGGACCCCTTGTTGATTTATGAATTGAATACGAATACGTACGGTTTGGCTTCGAGCCCGTTTGTTGCGATTCGTTCGTTGTTGGAGTTGGCCGAGAAGGAGCGCTTGAGATACCCTCGCGCCTCCGCCATTTTGGCCAGTGACGTCTATGTGGATGACATTTGCACGGGCGCCTCATCTGTCTCAGAGGCGATTGTCCTGAGAGACGAACTCACCGCCCTTTTGAAGTCGGGAGGTTACGAGTTGAGGAAATGGATATCCAACTCGCCTGATGTACTGGTAGGTTTGCCCGAAGAGCACCAGCAGGACCCCCACCTATTCGAAAATGTTGATAATCCCCATGTGGTGACCGTCCTTGGCGTACAGTACAAACCGGTCTCTGACACGTTCACTTATTGTGTGGATTTACGACCACCGAAAGTCTGGACCAAGCGTTTAGTATTGTCTACTGTCGCACGTACCTTTGACCCCAATGGGTGGATTTGCCCCGTGCTGTTTATGGCCAAGTGTTTCTTGCAACGGTTATGGGCTTCGGGGGTGTCGTGGGATGAACCCCTCTCGGACGAGTTACTCCGAGATTGGTCGAGCTTCGTTTCATCCCTCCCCGAGATTAATGAAGTGCATTTGCCGAGGCTATTCCTCCCTTCTGAAAATTGTAAAGTTACTCTTCACGGCTTTTCCGATGCCTCCGAACGTGGATTTGCTGCGGCCGTGTACCTCCGCACCGTTACTGTTGACGGAGTTGTTGCTGTGCATCTGGTGATAGCGAAAAGCAAAGTCGCTCCCCTTCGGACTCGTCATACGATCCCGAGGTTGGAATTGTGTGGAGCTGCCCTCCTAATGCGTTTGTTGAACCACGTATGGCTCACATTAGGTCGATCTATTGCGATACAAGAGGTTTATGCTTGGACGGACAGTCAGGTCGTCCTTTGTTGGTTGAAGGCTCCGGCGCACACCTTGGACGTGTTTGTGGCCAATCGAGTGTCGCAGATTTGTAATTCCGACATCGAGTTGATTTGGAGACACGTGCCGGGAACCATGAATCCCGCGGATTGTGCGTCTCGGGGTTGTGTAGCCCCAACCCTAATTAACCACCCCCTCTGGTGGGGCCCACAGTGGTTGATGCGGCCTGAGTCGGAGTGGCCGCCCTCTCCAGCGTTGTCGAACGTAGCCGTTCCTGATATGCGGGCATGCGTCCTGGAGACTAACCCCGCCGGGGAAAAGGATTTGTTGTTGGATCGGTACAGCTCCTTACAGAAGCTGCTTGGTGTTACCGCTTGGATCAGACGTTTTGTGTACAATTGCAGAAACCCACGCGCGAGGCGTGATTCGTCGGTTCTCACTCCGGACGAGCGTAGGGACGCGCTCTTGTTTTGGGTCCGGAGAGTACAAGCTGATAGTTTTGAGTCCGAGATTGAAATTTTGCGTTTAGGCCGTCGCAAGTTGAAGGGCGCGGTATCGCGATTAAATCCCTTCCTGGACGAGAGTGGGCTTTTGCGAGTCGGCGGAAGACTTCGAAATGCGAACCTGCCGTATGGAGCTCGTCACCCCCTTTTGTTACCTAAAGCCGGACATTTGACTCAACTGATAATAACAGATCGCCATGTGAATGCACAACATGCTGGCTGTAATGCTTTGTTGGCCATTTTGCAGCGTGAATTTTGGATTTTGTCTGCTCGTCGAGCCATTCGCACTGTGGTTTTCCGTTGCCTGCCTTGTTATCGATTGAAGGCCGCGACCATGCAGCCCCAGATGGGTGATTTGCCTGCTGATCGCGTCACGGAATGTAGAGCTTTTGCCGGAGTCGCCACCGACTTCGCCGGTCCCTTTACTGTAAAGGCTTCGAGACTGCGTAATGCTAAAACCTATAAGGCGTACTTGTGCGTGTTTGTGTGTTTGTCCACCAAGGCTGTCCATTTGGAAATTGTCTCGGAATTGTCTACCGAAGCCTTTGTCGCCGCCTTGGGCAGATTTGTTTCCCGTAGAGGACTGCCGTCATTGATACGTTCCGATTGTGGTACTAATTATAAGGGAACGTGTAATTATCTTAAGGAAGTAGTTAAGTTTTTTGTTGATAATAAAATAGACATTGGAACCACCCTCTCCCGGCGTGGGATAATCTGGAAGTTTAGCCCTCCAGCTTGTCCGACCTGGGGAGGAATTTTTGAAGCTTGTGTAAAGGCTGCCAAGACACACTTGCGTCGCGTGATTGGAGAAACTATTCTCACGTTTGAGTAACTTGATACGGTATTTTGTAAAATTGAGGCCGTCCTCAACTCGCGACCCTTGTGCCCGTTGTCTTCGGACCCGAATGACCTGGAAGCGTTGACCCCAGGTCATTTCTTGATCGGACAGCCCCTTTTGGCGTTGCCTGAATATCCGATTCAGGATGTAGGATCCCATCGTTTGTCGCGATACCAACTTTTGAAACAGATGTCCCAAAACTTCTGGGCACGTTGGTCGATGGAGTATTTGCATATCCTACAACAGCGCGTGAAGTGGACAGATAAAACCACCCCACCCCAGACTGGCGACCTCGTGTTGATTAAGGATGCTAACCTGCCGCCCCTATGTTGGCGAAGGGGGCGCATTGTTAAACTCTACCCCGGAACTGACGGAGTTCCTCGTTTTGCTGAGGTTTTGGTTCGAGATTCGGTTTTGAAGAGAGCAGTTAGTGGGCTCTCCCGATTACCCGTAGATTGACGTACCGTTCTTAACGGTCCGGGGCGGGGGGATGTTCGGAAAAGATCGACGTTTCTGAACGCAACTCTAATGTCACGTCAAATTGACATTAGCTGTCACTTGAAGTTGACAGGGACACTTGATTGAAATTCTTGTAGAAAATGTCGGATTAATTTTGCGGATTTTGTTAAAAATCGCTCGCGTTGAATGTGCCTGGCATATCGAGTTTGAATACATCTTAAATTATCTATGTGATCCCGTTTTGTACGACCAAGGTTTTGATGCCATCTCTGGAGTGGCCGGTCGCGGATGCTTTGAAAGATAACCTTTTCTACCACACGCGCTTGTTGTCGAGACACTATATCGTAATAAAAAAAGCTCCCACGTGTGTGTCTTTGTGTATCTATTGTTGAAACGCCCGGTGTCTTGTGAACGCTGTTATTTGTGTTATGAGTGAGGTGACTAATTGGTAAGGTCTGCAAAGAAGACGGAGCCACAGGGGGGGCCCCCCTTACACCACTTCTGCCTTGGAGACGGTCGACCCACAGACCCGTATGTAACCTTACCTTACTTAAAAGTCTCTCCGCTGTGTATCGCAGTCCTATTGTTCAGTTACATCCCGGCTGAAACCAAGATTTGTCCGGAGTCTATACTCATGATAGCCTTCCACTGCGCCAATGCTGACTCCGCGGTCTAGGCAGGGGTGTACTGAACATATGGTATGAAGTATATATCATATTATGTTCACTTCGATAATGTAACTCAATGTGTGAAAAAGATACCAAAAACTTATTTATACCGCGTACGCTGCTGAAACTAGTGACAATAGAGCAAAGTGATGTACTAAAGTTTTATAGAGAACATCAATATCTACAAAAAGACCGCTATACCATATAGTTATCTAATTATTACAGTTACGTCACAATAACTACTTTCTCATGTTAAAATATGCAATATTCCAGTACAAACTAGGCCATATTATTCATACCATGGTAATAATCCATAACCGAATAAATCATTTCGTATTCGATACTGTTTTAATACCTGTAGACTACTTTTGAATTAATGAAATTCCAAAGATATTAAGAAAAGAAAAAAAATATATTTTATTTGGCACACACAACAAGTACCCAACATTGTACTTACAAAACAAACTACAAAAATAATTCTATTATAAACTAAACAGCAGTGGGCGTCGTACGGCTGAAATGATGATGATGATGATGAAACTAAACATCGAGTACCGCCGCGTGCTGCCAAACTGTTCTCAACTCAGTATGGGCAGTAAGCAGGGCTTACTGCACTGGTTTTCTGTCGAGCACAGTAGTGACATAAGGGACGAATAAGCAAAATATTAAAAAAATACTCACAAAACAGTGTTAAAAAACCAAACTTACTTACTTACTTAACAGCTCTGTTGCAGACCACCTGCCAGTGTTATTGGCTCTCAATACGTCTAAAACTTATTCTTCTCCTAAGACTATCCATAAAATTAATTAAAAAATTGGATTTCTCATCGGCTTATGAATCTGCGGACCCCGAAATCGCTACTAACATCTTTATTAGCTTACTACAAACAGCTATAGCATCTCACTCGAAGTTAATAACTTTGGGCCCATTCCTTTATAAAAAATTCACCGACAGCTAAAGATTGTTTCCGTCAATCGATTCTCCTTGAAAAAAGTGTTAACTCAGTACCTTCTTAATATTTCCTATGATGACACTGCGTTTAACCGCCTCTGTGGCTTAGTGGTACATACCACCGATTTCAGACCAAGAGGTCACGGGTTCGATTCCCAGTGGGGGTACATATTGTATTCGGTTTGGTTGGTGGTAGGACTTGTTCTTAGTCCGCCTGGCTAGCTACCACCATTTTATCTAAGTCTGACGCCATAACAATGATGTTTTCAGCATTATTGTGTTCCGGCAGTTAGAGATAAGATAGCTAGTTCCTCAGTGATTGAGGATTCCGGGAGTACTGCGCTTCCACCTTCAGTCTTATCACCACTTAACATCAGGTGTGATGAAGGCTAAGTGCTACCCCGTTGTGGATAAAAAAAATGAGTCTGCTACATCCAGACATATAAATAATAAGAATAAATAACATAACTGTATTAACGTCCAGTATGAGACCACATATAACACATTTTATTTAAACCTCTTAGTTTTTCACAGCTTGTACCGGGTGGGGCAAAAGTAATCACTCTATTGGAAAAACGCTACACCTCTTGTAGAGTCCGTGTCAAATAACTCTGCGTGCGACTGCGCATTTTTGGCGCTAGTTACAGTACATTTTTTGTCAAAGGTTATGGTAAATGATTAGTATTTTCACCACGCGCAGACTTATCTGGCGTGTAGTCTAGATGGCGCCAATTATTGTCAATTCGGTTTTAATATTTGTGACGTAAACAAACGCAGAATACAAATCGCCAAGCCATGAATTGGTATACTCCTCTAGAACGTCACTTAATCTCTTGTTTTGGTGATTTGCACTGGCCGGCCAGGTTATTTTCTCATTCTGCCTCGTCTTCGTTCATACTTCTTCCAGCAACTACCTCTAATTTCCTTTTCGAACTTTGCTCCGTAATTTCCATCGTCCCGTAACGCATTTCCTTCAATAGATTTATAACGGTTTTCTGAACCCAGCTCGAATGTTACTTTCTGAGTTTTCATTTATTTTTTCAATTAGAAGCTTTAGAAGCCACGGAAAGCATCCCTTCGGCACCGATTTCAAAGTTCTTCCATCTCATTTCTTTCAATGGTCCAGTATTTGGCGCCAAGCAGTTGTCATTGACCTAAAGTAGGCTACAAGTTGGGTACAATGGATGGAGTTAGCGGACAAAAAAACAAATTGTATATTCTTTTCCTTGCACATTCTTGTAACATCTACAGATACCTTCACGTTTTTCGAAAAACGGTTTTACCATACTTTTGACCCAGTCGGCGAAAAGTTCACCATCAAACTAGCCAGATTTTGGCGTTATGGGATCCATTTTCTATCCACGTGTCATATATGTAAGTTTGTCGCCTTGTAGACCACATACGGTGGCAACATTTCCCCTTCTCCCGTGCTAGCAAACATTATAGAGACCGACCCTTTGGAGTGGTCTACTACTCTTTCCGGATATTTGCACCCTCCCCTTACTATAACTTTTTTTTTACCCGGGTTTTTATATCTGCAAGGTTCGTCTCATCATAATTAATGATATTAGCGATTGGGACACCTTCAAGAGATTTTTCAAACTCGTTAAAGTAATCTGGTATTACCTTTGGACTTGTGGGTGCGTCAGTATCAGTAGGCATCAGTTTCACGGGCAAAAGTAACTAATAAGTCCGTTGTCGATGAACACTATTTTATTTACACACACATTCACAATATATAAGAAAGAGAATATACAAAATTAATATTTACATGAACTGAGATAAAAATACTTTTGTTGTTGTATAATTTTATTTAGTGTTATATTACGTAATTACCTACTATATATATTTTTCTTGTGTCACATTTAATGTTAGAATAAGTATAGTTAATTTTAGGATACCTACTAACTGTTTTTAAATTCTTTTAGTGGATGCACGTGGTATTCACCTGTAATTGTTTATACATTTAGCAGTATATATTTAGATAATATTTTATATAAGCATAACCCAAATGTAATAAACGTTGGTGGATCAATAAATAATAATAATAATAAAACAAACAAATTATAAACTAAATTCAGAAATTATTTTCGTGATAAAAATGGTAACTCAGAAAGTCAACATCAGTTGCCAGGCGACGCAACGCGCCTGCGTGTATTGTGTTTGCAAGTTTATGGTATGTTTTAGGTATGTGAGCGGCAAAGAGTACCTATGTACCTACGAGTAAGCGTGCGGCTTCGCCACATCACTCCCCCCTGAGAGTCCTAGACTAAGGACGATCAAAACTGAAAACGAACAGGGAGACGAACTCGGCGACCAGAACGAGAGATTATGGTATGTATTACGATATGTGTCGTTGTGGTTGGGTGCGTAGCGGTGTTAGAGTAAGACAGTATGTAGGCCGGTTTTAGTCGGTCTACTGATACTGTAACTATTTTACCTTTTACACACGTATTTTGTATACCTTGGATCCTCTTTCAATAACCTCATGAGGTCCAGTGTACGCTGGCTGTAAAGATCCTCTTAAAGCAACTTCACGAAGGAAGATGTGAGAACATGAAGATAAGTCTTTGTAGATAAATATATTTTTATTAGCATGGCTTGATGTAGGCACAGGCTGCAAGCGGTTGGCAAGTGATCTGATACGTGCTGAAAATTCAGTCAGATCAGTGGTGCATTCGCCAAAATTACTGTCGAATTCGCCTGGTAGCCTTAAAGGTTCGCCGTATACTAGTTCTGCTGAAGATGTTTGAAGGTCGTCTTTAAAAGAACTTCGGATGCCCAGCAATACCAAAGGCAATGTCTCAGACCAACTGTTATCACCGTGACAAGTTATGGCACTTTTTAGCTGGCGATGAAAACGCTCAACTAAGCCATTTTATTTATTTATTTATTCACAACGGGGTAGCACTTAGCCTTCATCACACCTGATGTTAAGTGGTGATAAGGCTGAAGGTGGAAGCGCACTACTCCCGGTATCCTCAATAACTGAGGAACTGGCTCTCTTATCTCTAACTGCCGGAACACTATAATGCTAAAAACATCATTGTTATGGCGTCAGACTTACATTACATTGAGGATGATATGCAGTTGTTCTGCGGTGTTTAAAACCGAGCGTTTTAGAGAGTTGCTGAAACGTTACGCTCTCAAATTGTCTCCCGCGGTCAGTTACAACCACGGCGGGGCAACCAAAACGTGCTACCCAACCCAACAAGAATGCTCTGACCACCAATTCTGCAGTCATATCGATAATAGGAACAGCTTCAACCCATCGCGTAAAGCGGTCAACTGCTGTTAAACAGTATCGATATTCATGGAAAGGAGGTAGTGGCCCGATAAGATCTATTTGGACATGTTTGAACCGCGCCGTTGGTAAATCGAGGGTGCCTAAAGGGGCTCTAACGTGACGATTTACCTTAGAGCGCTGGCAAGCTAAACAAGCCATAGCCCATTCTCGGCAATCTTTCCTTATCCTTGGCCAAACATAACGCTGCGCCACGAGCTTAGCGCTGGCGTTGGCACCAGGGTGACAAAGGGAATGCAAACTGTCAAAAATTTGTTTGCGTAAAAGTTTGGGCACAAAAGGTCTGGGAGTCGACGTACTTACATCGCAGTACAATTCAGTACGACTACCAGGTAGAACCATCTTTTTAATACGCAAAGAAGATTCTTCCTTAAGAAAATGAGCTAATTCCGGATCTAAATTTTGAGATTCAGCTAACTTCTCAAGATCTAATGGCATACTGAGCTCCTCAATTCGGAAAAGCGTATCTGCGACTGCATTATCTTTCCCTGAGACATGTTGAATGTCCGTTGAAAATTGGAAAATATAATCTAAATGGCGAAACTGACGTGGGCTACAGCTGGCTTTCCGTTCATGAAAAGCAAAGCAGAGGGGCTTATGAGTAGGTTAAAATTGGGGCACCTGGATCAAGAGATATCCAGGTACCCCAATTTTCACCATTCATTTATTCACGTTTTCAACTGTTCAAGTTTTCAAGCAATCATTAATTCAGTCACCAAACCACTACTTTCCTACAATATTATTTACTGACAAGGTACCAAAAAATTACTTTGAATAACATGTCGATTCATATTTTTAACTTTGTGATACGTCATATTCATTATTATCATTTGTAGATCTATTCAAACGAATCATTATTCATAAATACGATATACTTGTGCTACTTTAAAACTTTAGCATCACTATTTTTAATCGGTGCAAACAAAAGTGTAATTCTAAGCTATGTTAATAAAATATGTACTTAACAATAACAATGAATGTAACACTACACCTCTTCATGAAATTCGTGGTTCTAATACGAACTAGTCGGTATCAGTGGGATTTGATTACAAGTCACGTTTATAATACTTACATGTAATTGAAATGTTGATGTATTCGTTTGTTTATTTGAACTGATGACAACTTTAACTTACACGTCATATCAATAAAACAAGTAAGTAGTTTTTTTATTTTATTTTATTTTTTATGTATTACAAAATCCACATCTCTTAATCTTAATTAACAAACTTATATCCTAAAAACTTAAAGCAACTTAACAGATTTTATATATTTGTATAATTTGAAAGTAAGTTATATTATATTTTATTGTTACTCAAATTCATACTTTAGACTCATACTTAGAAGTTTAGATATTATTTTCTTTACACCACTTATCTAAACAGAATACATTTTTTAAAGCACATATATTATTATGATGTACACAGCTTATTATATCTAAAGAACTTGAATATTTTTCATATAATTTAACTAAACTAGGGCAATTTCTATCTTCTAAGTTATATACTGTATTATAATTAAACATATCTTTTATCCATAAAACTTTTTCATGACCTTTAGTTAGTATACATTTATTATTTAAAAAGTTATCAATAATATTTTTATAATTAAAGTAAGGCGTAAATCCTTCATTCCAATAAATGCCTCTATTTTTCTCTATCCAGGCTACTTGTAAGCGTTCTTTTTTCGATAACTCATAAAATGGATATGGTGGTTTTATTAATAGAACTATCACACGCCTATTCCACAAGATCGCTATTTCCTTCGGAATGAACTGGTTTTCTTCGTCCTTGAATCCTTGTACATCCACGATCACATTCATGATAGTTTTCTTACAATGTTGCTGAGAGGTTTGTATTCGAAAATCCGATCATTTATTATCAGACAATAAGCAGTTGTATTTTCTGGTATCTATTCTGAACATTCAATTTCTATCCGAACATCAACGGGTCCACTTTTAAGCGAGTCGTTTTGCCTTGAACAGTCAATTACAAACAACGGAGCTTTTTCTTTAAATTGTATCAAGTCAAGCAACGGATCAACACCAATGTTGTAATACGACTGACGAAAGTTAGCATACATCTCATATAATATATTGTATTTACATTCATCAAATTTCAGATTAAGTGAGTCATATGGAAAGTATTGCGAATTTAAATATAACTTGAGGTTAGAAACTTTACAATGATCAAACATTGATGAACTTCTAGTTTTATTTAAGTTCCTTTTAGTTTGTAAGCCGAAGATCATAAATCTTGGTTTTTCCAATTGAGAAGCAGTTTTGACTGACCATGAGTGTTTAGTAGTTTTTGGTAATAATGGATATTCATACAAATCCCAATTCCTAAATGCTAACTGTATAGGTCGATCTTTCTCTAAAGTCTTGAGTAAATTCAATTTATTGCGATCAGCAACTTTTATGTGAGGGACCCGCCACTGAACTTTTTGGACTTCTATTTCTATATCATCATCGTTTTCTAAAATAGCACAATTCAAAACAGAGCTGCTTCTATTTAATATTAGTTCATGTCTACAATTAATAAGTATTTTATTATAATCTTCAGCAAATCCCAATATTTTACATAATGGAATAATCGCACTAAAATGACCATCTTTCACTTTCGTACCATTTAAGTTCCATCCCCAAATTGCTGCAGCTTTATTTTCACCTTGGTTCATAGAGATGTACGATTTCATCGAAGTAGTAATTCCAGCATTTTTTATGCGATCGATTTCAACACCATTTAATTCATATCGGATATCTTGAAACAAATACGAAATCGGATTGTTGATAAAATTAATATCTTTTTTTACTTTCGGATCTTTGCCAGTTACACATGCATAACCCTCTACGTAAATAGAACTGCTTGATGGTAGCACATACACGTCTTGTTGGTGAATCGGTATTCTTATTTCATCGTTGTCTTTAAAGCTGGTACTATATGGATTGTAACTATGAATTTCATAACTCTCGATTGAGTTATCATGGTACGGCTGGTCTGTGATTTGCAACATAATTATATTTTAAATCCAATATCTTGTAAGAATCGTTTATTTTCTTTGGTATTTTTTTTTATTTTCACCACACGAACACGTCTGTCGTCTTTAAAAACAGAACGTGAAATATTGGATTTGGGTTTTACAATCGATTTTTTATTAAATACTATCATATTACTATACTAGCTTTTAGCACTGACAGACAAATAATGTGGATAAGGTAGTATTGTTTTTATTTAAATAAGTAGTCATCAAATGCATGTACCTATTTGTGTTGCTACTTGATAACTTTAAAATCTACAATTTCATTAAATTCTTCTTCCAGAATGTTTTTAAAAACTTTAAGCATAAGCACAGAATAAATAATAGTGCTAAGGCACAGAAGACTCACTCTGCAAGCTCATTCAAATAAAAATAAATCTTTCTGCGTGGAAATAAAGTCCAATTCCGGTTGCTTTGTCATCGCTTGCCTACTGTTATAATAACCTAGAGTTCGCGCATGCAAGCAAAACTGTACCCAATATCTACGCGCGAGCGTTTCTATTTCTATGAATGTCTCAAACAGCTCGCTCGCTGGTTAGGGTTGCGAGCGACTTGCGAGTTCGGTTTTGTTGTTTCTTTTGTTATTTCTTTTATTAAGACACCCGTAAACACAACAGTATCTTATATACGGATTATAAAAACGTTTAGTAGTCATTGTTCGGTGCACAAAAATCACAGAAATGATCGATCGTTCTACGCGCGAACGTGGAGCGTACGAGCCGAGCGGCATCCTTCTGCCATACGCCTGCCCGGCAGGCGCGCCGGCCGAACGTACCTAAACTGCGGAGTGACCCCCCTGGCATAAGTGGCCACAATTGTATACATTATTCTTTTGCAAATTTTCATAGTTGTAATGAATATTCGGCCCAACATATTTTACCAATTCTTTCGGTGGTTTTAAGTTACCATAACTATCAAAATATTCTATATAATTATTTAGATTTCCGTAGGCTACCCAATGAGTTCCAGAGTTTTTAGAAATGTCAAGATTAATGACTCCGCATTCAGCTGCATAAGGTTTAATTGGTAATTCATCTCTCATATATACACCTCGGAAAAAGGGGATATCACACGAGTGCTTCATAATATCAATATTAGTTAAAGCTCTTTTAGGTAGCCTGCAATTTAGTTTTTTTTCTTGCTAACGTGAATCACTAGCCCATCCTTGTGAGGCTTCAAATGTAGTCCTTTACCAATACACACTGCTTCTATTTGTTGATTATGCCTTTCCAATTCTAACAATCGTTTTTTAGCCATTTTGTATTCATTTATAGCTTTTGCGATTCCAGCAGCACCCCCTGCCAAACTACCAGCAGCTGTAAACCTGCGAATATGGGCACCAAAGGAAGAAATCCGCCTGTTTTTGGTATAGGTATAATTCTTGGAATTTTTATCACCGAATTTGATGCTAAATTTTGAGCAGTTGCATATGCCAAATTCATCAAAGCCTTTTTACATTTAGGCTTAATATTTTTAAGATGTTTTTTTGTGCTTGAAACAATGTTCTTAAAGGATTTCGCATAACTTGTTTTTGATGCTACATCGGAATAACTTGATGATCCTTTATTACATGAATTACTCAGAGATTTCGTGAATCGCTTTCTTTTCATTTTATTAAAATTTAAAATAATAATTATGATCAACTTTACTGCTTCAAGATTCAAAATGAAATGAAAGAAGAATTATCATAAATGCCTTATATATGACATACTGTTTTGATCAAAAGCAAAATCTGATATCTACAATACATTTGTTTTATTTATCCAACTGTTCTCAGTAGTAGGAAGGCCTAACCATTTGACATATACAAAGTTTCCTTTTCTTTTTAAAACTCTTTCTACTAAATATACATCATGATGTTTTGTTTTTTGAAGTTCTTGATGATAAAATGCTCCAAGTATAGGTCGATGTTTGGAATCCTCTATTAAATAAGTTGTAGGATTAGTTTCTTGTACTTTAATTATTTTAAATATTTCTGATGACCAGTTAGGTGTATAACTTTTATCAAAGCAAGCTTTGTACTTGCTTATCCTGACATAATCGTCAACTAAAAACTTTTTATTATTTACATTTTTTTTAGATAGCGCCAAGTTATGGTATCTTTGCATTATTATTGCTTTATTATCGTGATTAATTTTTCTTGGAGGCTGACCGGTTGTTCTGTGCACACTGTTATTGTAGTCATTTACCGTTTTATCAAGTATTCCATTATTCCATTTGTAATTTCCATTTATGTAAAAAAAAATATACAACTTACTCTTCAAAGTTCTGATGAATCTTTCTACTATTGAAGCTTTTTTAGTAGAGTAAGTGGAATAATGATTAATATTGAATTTATTCATAATATTTTTGAATTGGTTATTATAAAATTCTTTTCCCAGGTCAGTCTGTAAGTTTTTCGGAATACGACCATTTTGTAATATTCTGTTAAAGGCTTTAGATACAAGCTCTTTGTTTTTAAGCTTTAGCCCAATAGCCCATGCAAATTTTGTAAAACAGTCAATGACAACCAATATGTATTTATTCCCGCCATTGACTTTCGACATTGCCTGCATGTCTATTAAATCTGCTTGCCAAAGATCGTCTATGTCCTTGAGTAATACACTTCTTCTTGGATAATTTATTCTAGCGTTTTTACAGATTTCGTTTACGACATCTGCTTTGCTCATAATGCTTGTTTAATTTTGCTCCAAGATCATTCAAACTAATACTTTTTTCAAGATTGTTTATTCTGTTGGTTAAAATGCTAATTGATTTGTTCACACTCACAATTTGTTTTAAAATATTGTCTTTAAATTGATCTATATGGTGGTCTTCCTCAATCCCACAAGATGATTCTCTGGATGCTGTCGATATAATATTTATATTGATTTTATTTATATTTTTATTTACGTATGGACTACTGCTAATCTGATTTTTAGATTTATCAACACTCATCATAGATGCTCTTATGTAACTGATTGTGAAAAAGCATTATTAAACCTTTTATTCTTTTATAATACCAGCTTCTTTCAATTCTTCAATTATTGACAATATTTCGTTATCATGATTCGTATTTCCAGCGCCTTTGGAGGCAATTAATAGTTTAAGCCTTTCAATCAATTCATTGGGATCATCCCAAAAAATGAAATCAGTATTTTTTTTATATTTTTTATATTTCGGTATAAAACCCCCGCTTTTTGTTTTATTTTTAGCATTATTTTGTTCAGAAAACAATGGTTTGATAATTTTTCGATATTTTTCACCTTTGTCACCTTTTAATTGATTGTTTGGGTTAAAATTTCGTCTATGAGCGTTCGTGTAATGAAGAATATCTTTGTACGTTATTTTATCCTTTTCGCTCACAATTTGCAAATTAGGTTTCTTACATAAAAGAAGTTCTTTTAAGCCCGGAGTTAGTTCGTAGTGTCTGCTACCGATGCTTATAATATAGTTTTTATCATTCTGTACGGCATTGTTTGTAGAAGAAAACGATACTGTAGAATTTCCGATCATCAAGTTTTTGCTTTTGCGTCTTATCCCAAAAGGTATATTCATATTTTTATCCATGAGTTTATCTTCATCGATTGACATTAACGTGCCTTCAACATTTTTGATAGGACTTGTGTCTTCATAATCATTTTTGATAGGAGTTTTGTCTTCATCAGTATAATCATAATATTCAGAGCTATCATTTGCATCTTTTTGCATGATCTCGGTGAAATCTTCACTACTTAAAGAGGGGGTTTGATCTTCTATTGTATTACTCATATCTATGGAAACATTCAATGCAGTTTTATCTTTGTCATGCACTTTGATTATTGTTTCTAAATTATCTGTGATTGGTTTGAACACTTTTTTAAATTATTTATTTAAATTTCAAATTAGCTTTATCTTCTTCATTTCGAATCATTTTTATTTAATTTTTGATATTATCGACTGATTTAATCAGTTGTTTTTTAATTTCTGCATCCATGATTTCAGATCATTCTCAACCGTTCTTTACAAATATTTAAAATCAATTAAATTACTTTCAAGTGTATCCATCATTATATAGGTATGTTTAATTTATTTTACAAATAAATAAATGTATCAAAGCCTTGCCTATATCTTCCTTTACTCAGAGAACAATCTTTATTGATCGTTAGAAAGCTAAATCTTTGAAACCAAATTGTTTTACAAATATTTTTAAATTCCAACCATCCAATATCCGTAGTCACATGTTCATTATAAATGTGTTTTAAATTAATGTCGTCTTGTTTAAAAATAACCAGGAGATTTACATTATCACGTATCAATTGTTTAGGTATTTTGGAATAGGTCTGAGACAAATAAAAACAGTCAATCTGTCTATGTCTGCCCATAGCAAAATAATTACGAATATTGATCTGATTTTCGCATGCAACGTCATCAAAAATCATAATTGAATTTTTCAAAGCATCATTCGGGGAAATCACATCTTTATCGTAATTGAAAACTAGTAATTTTGCAGAAGGAACACGTTGCATAACTTCTCTTAAAAAACAATATTTTGGCTGGAAAGCTGTTTTCGAGTATAAGTAAATATGCTTAAATTTAAGTCCATTTTCATGCAATAATAAATTCAGCATGACATTTGTCTTCCCACAATTAGAAGGACCGCAAATTACACATCGAATCGTGTCAGGTAAGAGTGTGCCATGTTTAGATGTTCGAGAATTGTTTTCGATCTTTATATTATTCACTTCTAAGGTATCAGCTTGCTTAATGAACTTCATTGTAAATGTGAGGTCAACATACGTAGCGAGTCTTTATATACAATATGTAAATTGAAATTAAACAGCATAACTTTAATTTTATTATTTATTAATTAACATTTATTTTACAATCACTATACAATTAAGTTTAATACATTAAGTAAGTATTTATTAAATGGACTATAATTATATAAATATGCAATATGAAAATTATAAACTTTATGTACAATGAAGTGAATACAGATATCAAAATATTGTGTCGCAATGTCCCCAAGGAAGTGTATGAATATTATCTTTTTGTATTTGTCTTTTATCATCATTTCCATTTAAAAGTTGCTTATTTATCTGCTGTGTATATAATATATGCTTAATTGATCGTATCAATTTCATGTTACATCTTGTGCTAGTTTTATTAAAAAGAGTATTTTTATAATCAATCATTTTTAATTTGCGAGTAACTGCTTTTGTGATACCTTTGGCTTTTTTGATATTTGATTGAAAACTGTCAATACAGTATAGTTTTGCCCTGAGACCAACAAACTCAGTAATTATATCACCACCCAATTCATCCTTGAATAATCCAGGAACTTTTTCATTTATTTTAGGAATATTGTAATTATTATTTATTAGAAAATTACTTGTATCAAATTGAGTTATATCATTCGTCAAATCTTTGTAGAAATCTTCAGTATGAATCAAATACAGCAAACTATCAGTATCTGTATAACATAGATGTACTTGATCTTCATATTTTCTTTTTATAAATTCGTAATGAAATTCATACATGTGCTGTTTGGCGTATTCCAAAACTGAAAATCCAATATAGATAGGTCTATCTAATATAACTTTTTCACGATTCATCTGAATAGCTACAAAATTTTCTGAGAAAACGAGCACGCTCTTTAGATTAGGTTTTGCAATTAACTTCTCTGCGGTAAGATGCTTATTAGTCATATTTTGGCTATCTGTCCACCTGCTGATAAGTTTAACATCAACTTGTTTTCTTTTATTCTCAATGGTTTTACCAAAAATTGAATTATTGAGTAATTTAAAAAAATCTTTTTCGAATGTCGTTTTTGATGATTGTCTCAGAGATGTATTAAGATCAATATACGGTTTAAAAAAACATTCCTGTCGAAAGCCAAGTATGCGATGTATTTTCGATAATACTAGACCATGCTTTAAACATTGTTTCAGATGCACGAAATGAATAACATATTTGAATTTATCGTAAAGGTTTGCAGTTAATTTCTTAGTTTTACTTCCTGGAGGTATAATTTTTTCTACAGCAAAAGGTAGATCCTGGTGTAACACATGTAAATGATCTGGATATAATAAGTCGACCTCTAGAATATAGCCATAGTTATTATCATCAGGAATGTTCATTACATTGAATTGTTTTATTTCATTTGAGGATAAAAATCTGAAATCCGAAATAGGATATTTCTTTGTCATTGCATAACCGTAAAGGTTATTGCAGTCTAAATATATTAGATAAGAAGATGGTTGTGATTGATCATAGTTTGACTGATACTTATTATTTGCTTTGGCATGGCGTAAAGAACACTGTGCTAAGCCACCACGAATACCGCTCTCTAACATTTGATACATTTCAATATCATTTACTAATTCTAATTTAACATTAGTGTAAAAAAGCATAGCATCCCAACTCAAGCTAGGTGATGTAATATAATAAGCTGGATCTAATTTATAATATAATAGACTTGTTGCTCTAAATTTCTCAAATATATCACATAAAAGTAACACATCAGTTTTTAAATATAAATCGGTGTATTCTCCAAGATTTGATATATTAAAACAATTCCATACAGCACATGCATGAGCGTATTCAGTGTCAGAAATGTGCAAGCCAGTTAATGAATTCTTAAAACTGGATTTGGATGGAATCTGTGTTTCATTGTATTTCAACCAACTATTGACATAATCATATGGATAAATACCTTTTTTTATTAGTAATTGAAGTTGCTTATCATCACTGAACTCATTTGATAGATGAACGAAATCATTTTCAATGGGTCGCAAGCTCTTTTTTGATTCCACAATTTTTGTTATTGAAAGATATTTTTCTTTTGACTTTGGAATTATTTTAACAGTGCCTTCATATTTCATCAATTCTTCAATAAACAGATGTGCATCATACCCTGATAAATTGTGAAATACTACTGGGATGAATGGACACACTCTGTGCATTAAGTTGCAGTTATTGTGCGCAGCGCCTCTAAACTCGGATGTAACATGATCATGATCTCGTACTTTATCATCGAATAATAGTTCATTACATATATGGCATACACTAGCATTTTGGTATTGGATTTCTTGATCAGGCGTCAAAGGTAACATCGGCTTTTTCTCTGATAATATTTCATGGATGAGTTCAACATCTTTCAATAATGACTCGATAAAAACTTGAATGCAATCGCTACCTCTATATGAAACATATTTGTTTAAATTTATATCATGCGAACAGCAAATATAATACCCAAAACAAGAAGGTTGGTGTACCTTTAATGTTTCAGTGTTTTGAGATTTACGTTCCTTTAAACTCGATAAAAGACATTCAAAATCTGCATAAATCACAAAATTAATCTTTTGTTGTCTTTCATAATGCTTGAACTTTAAAATTGAATATTTTTCAGGTAAGACTTGTAAAACTCCACTGCATTTGTGCGATCTATACTTAGTTTCATCATTAAAATACTGTAAACAAGCTTCACATAGGTATATTTTACCTTTATGATAAGTTATTTGGCGTCTCACTAATCGAACCAAGTCTTTAATTAGACAATAATGACCTTTATTTTCGCGTTCTATAAACAACAAATTTATATGATCAATGTCACGCTTTTTAGTTAAATAAAGAGGCCCAGTCACATAGCCTTTTTTGTCTAGTCCGTACACATTAATACTTATATCTGGATTGTTACTTTCAAATAATCTTATATCTGCAAATGTGGGTGGAAATGACATGCCTTTTATATTTAAGACGGAAGTATAATGTGGATATGACTTTACTCTGCACACATTATATTTCGCAGGAAATAGTGCGGCAACTATAGACCACAGAAAGCAATGGTTGTCAGTATTCTGAATATTGATACAGCTTTTCGAATTTTTGATAGACGGCGGTAGTTCTATGTACGTACCACCTCTCAAAGGACAATATTTATTTATATTTATATCTAAATGACTAATTCTCAGGATACTCCAACCAGATTCACATTGTTCAAATTCTAATAATTTGGTTTTTATGTTTTCTGTCAAATTCAATATTATTTCATTTAAATCAGTAGACTGATAAACAATCATATATTTTGTGTTAAAAGACTTAACTTGCTGTTCATTAGATTTTGGTAAAGTAAAGTATACAAATAGTTCAAAGCTTAATTTAATGCAATTATGCTTCTTTAACGACATGCCAATTAATTGTATAAGATTTTTTTTGCCATCACTTATAAATGTTTCCGGCAAGAAATACTCGATTTCCTGAGAAGGGTTTAAACGATAAGTAATTATTCGCTTTTTAAATGCAGTAGCAACAATGTCAATATTGTCAAAATCAGTCTTTATTAAACAATTTGATTTATGTAAATTTGTTTTCAAATGATGTCTGTATTCACTTTTTAATATTACAATTCGACATTTTTCACATTCCATGACTTTATTACTTTCATCGATTACTTGATTACTTTCATCGATTACTTTATTACTTTCATCGATTACATTATAACTTTCATCGATTACATTATAGCCTTCATTTGTAGATGATGTGACTGGAGTGGGGAAAACTGTGAAAGGAATGAAAAATATATTACAATTCGACATTTTTCACATTCCATGACTTTATTACTTTCATATATTACTTGATTACTTTCATTGATTACTTTATTACTTTCATCGATTACATTATTACTTTCATCGATTACATCATTACTTTCATCGATTACTTGATTACTTTCATCGATTACTTTATTACTTTCATTGATTACTTTATAACTTTCATCGTTTACATTATTACTTTCATCGATTACATCATTACTTTCATCGATTACTTGATTACTTTCATCGATTACTTTATTACTTTCATCGATTACATTATTACTTTCATCGAATACTTGATTACTTTCATCGATTACATTATTACTTTCATCGATTACATCATTACTTTCATCGATTACTTGATTACTTTCATCGATTACTTTATTACTTTCATCGATTACATTATAACTTTCATCGATTACTTGATTACTTTCATCGATTACTTTATTACTTTCATCGATTACATTATAACTTTCATCGATTACATTATAGCCTTCATTTGTAGATGATGTGACTGGAGTGGGGAAAACTGTGAAAGAAATGAAAAATAATGTAGTTATATAGTAACCAAACATTTTATTTTAACTAAAAGTAATGAAAGTAAATTCTTAGGAAATATAAATGGTTATACTTAGTGTAAATATATGTAAATGCAACATTCCTAAAAATACATGATTATAATTTATGAATAAGTAATTAGAAAAGATTAAAATGCAATTCTTCTAAAAATATAATTATGATTATAATTATGAATAAGTAAAATATTAATTCATTGATAATTATATCCGCTTAGCATATCCGGTCGACAATGCTTAAACTCATGACGTGTGGCCTTTATAAACTGAGTGAGGTGTGCCCAGGCCTCCGAGTCAGTATTAGTTTTGTTTTTAATTGTAATTACTGCATGCCGCCATCTATTCATAGGCTGAACATGCTTTATTTCATTGATTTTATAAACCTTTAGCTCAATAAAATGTGAACCTTCTTTATCCGCATCCGTTTGCCTGGCAACACCTTGAGGCATCCGCTTGGTAAAATAGGAACAAATTGTCGGAGGCTTTTTACCCGATTTAGGGACGTCGATGAGTTCGTCGTCGCTGTCAGTTCCGAATAAGTCACTTGCAGCAGCATACTTTCTAGAAGATTCGGGGACCGCAACACTCTTCAATTTCTTTGATGAGGATGGCGATGAGTGATTGGCTGTTTTCTCACGCCTCGGGTCTCGATCTTGAAAAACAATAAATTTATATCATTAGAAGATCATCTTCGTTGAACATAGTGAACATCGTGCACTGCTTAGTTTGTCGTCTAGATGCTTCAATAAATTTCTTAAGATGATACCATGCCTCTGTATCGCAGTTTGTTCTATTTTTTATTGCTATTTGTGGTTGTGGTCGCTTATTCAACGCATTTGATTTGTTTGTGTCATACACTTTCAAGTCAAAGTAATAATTTCCAAGCTTATATTTACGTATCTGTCGACTATAAGCTTTATGATATTTTATAGTGAAGTATGAAAACATGTTATTACCGTGTTTTGAAGATTTTGTTTTGATTGCTCCGCCGTTGTCATCATCATCTTCGCTATCCGTGCCGAATAGTTCGTAGCTTGAATATTTGGATGGCGCGGCAGGAGCGATGGTTTGGTGTTTCCGCTTTTTAGAGGTGAGCTGGTGCTGTACAGAGTGCTGCTTTTTTGAACTTGTTGCACCGTTGCCGGTCTTGCTAGCTCCTCCGTTATCACCACGATGCGAACTCACTATGGGAGGTTGCACCATGTTCACTCCTTCTTCTTCGGAGGACTCTGAAAGAGTGTTCTGTCGTGACCTGTAAATAGATAATAAGTTAATTAAGCGAATGCCTTATAAAAGTGAATACACGAAACAGTTGAATAGATGAATTAGATAAATGGTTGAAAACACTTACATTTTTTTTCCGGTTCCCTTCTTATTTGCTTGCGTGTTGGCGAGACAACTGTTGCTGCTTGTACTGTGTAACATTTTCGGCTGTCATCCCGGCTTAAATACACATAGGTCACGTGGATGATTTTCCATATTTGTAAAAGTCGGTATGCATAAAATGCATTGTAAACTTTTGCACACATACAAATAGTGCATAGTCGAGAAATTGTCCAGATTGGAGATGTGTTTATCTTATATCAAAGCCTCTTAAGCAGGGGGGGCCAATTCTGCTAACGTTAAGTCATAATCGTGTCCCAATCGTCTTTCAATTGTAGTTCAATTGTATTGCTTTTTTACACACTAGTTACAAGAAATGTGTACTTTTTTCACCATACTACTGATGGTCACACCACACACTAAATTTACATCACATCATATTGTCATAATTCTTGTAACTAGTGTTTAAAAAAACACTACAATTGAACTACAATTGAAACACGATTGAGACACGATTATGAGTTAATATTAGCAGGCTTAGTAACCCTTAAACCTATGTTTCATGTACCTACGTAGTTGCATCGTTCCAGCAGAGCGTCACCATTTCAACTATAAAGCCTATCATACAGCGGCATGGTTTGCTATAAAATATATAAATCAACCATTAACATAGTACTTATCATAACTTAATATCTTTATCCGACTGCGCTAAAAGAAGGATTATTTTGCAACGTGACCAACCTATAGGTACTCAAGTATAAATTCCAATATATTTCTAGTGTATGTGTGGAAAGTTCACCATATTGTCATCGTTTAATATAGCGGAACATATTATTGAATATTATAGCTACCTCTGTGACAAGGACTTTAGGATTCATGTAAAGCTATGGCACACACAGGCAAAACTGCATTGTCAGAAGAAATCCCTTTTTTTTAGATTTGTAGTTTATTGCTCTATTTTGCACCTTAATAACAATAAACAATCAATCGGATTATTATATAAAATCGCGTTAAAAACCAATGTAAATCACAATTTTAGTGCTCTTTATTGTGTGTATACGGTTCCGTCTGATTTTCTATCGACATTATAAAATGGCAGTAAGTTCCCAATTACTTTGTAACATTAATTTTATTGTTTGTTTGTTATATTTATTTATTCGACTTTTCAAGCATTTCATTGCTCATTTGGCAGGTACTTACCTAATTAATGATTGTTATGTAAATCTAGATAGATTATACCTAACACATCAGTTTTTTTCCTTTCGACCTTAATCAAGGATTATTTTTTTCAGGAATCCCGTGATATAACATATGACGATTACTCTCCAATTCCAGCTGATCAGTTATTACGACAAAATGTACTGAACTACCTCGAGCGAGAACAGTCGTATGAAATAGACGAACAACCTAATGGTACCGCCCGCAACACCAACGATAATAAATCTAGAAAACGATGTGCAGACAGTATTTTATATTCGTATATTAAAAAGCCAAGCAGGGGTCCACAATCTTAAATAATAAAGCTGCAGATATATGACGCGGATGAATTAAAGAAAAGTGAGATGGAATGTAATTGTAAAGCTACTGTTTGCGCACAGCATGTAGTTGACTATATATTTTCTGACGAAGTGTATAAGTGTGCTAAAGATTTACTAAGTAAAATGCATAGAAAACTAGTTTAGTTTATATTTTTATGTGAACAAATAAAGTACCTATGTATCTTACATATACATTGTTTTTTATTTATTGAGCTCTAAACCCTATAATCAGAAATATACACAAGTAAAGTATGTATTCAAGTACTGTATTCGTATCAGATATATTAATAAATGAATGTAGTATTCAGTACATAAAAATTGTAGAAAAGTTTATTTTCTAATAATCATGAAGCTATTACTTAATTGGTGATTACTTTAAAACTTGAATATTTGAAAAGATGAATCAATGAATAAATGAATGGTGAAAATTGGGGTACCTGGATATCTCTTGATCCAGGTACCCCAATTTTAACCTACTCTTATGGTCAGTATATATACCGTGACATTTTTTTATCAATCCAAACTTCAGGGGTAGGTCATGTTACGTGTTTAGAATAAATTTCCCAAAAAAAAAAAAAAAAATTTTATTTATTTTTTCTGTACAACGTGTTATCGAAAGGGGGTATACATACAAAAGGAGGGTGAAGTGTCGGTAGGGAACATCTATGTTGGGCAAAATTTTAAGACATTGAAATTTATACTCTTTATTCCAAGTTTTATTTCTGTATCGACATTTATTGTTGGTCCACACTATTGAGGTAAATGCCCTATTCAGCTGATAGCATACCATCTCTACCGGCCTTCTGCAAGCCTGGTACTCGACAGACTGCCGACGAGCGACGACGGCCGGGTGCCGGCGCGCTATAGTCCATTCGCTTAGATAGTGTCGCTCTGCCACAATGCCATAGTAAAACAATATAAGTAAGCGGACTGGAGCCCTGAGCGAGCGATAATAGGCTAAACACGTAGGGCTGTCGCTTAGAGTTTATTCAATCGTCAAAAATGCATAGTCAATCTCTATACAAAACAGTTTTCCCCTGTAGGGTGGGCGTCAGGAATCTATAATACAAAGTTTTTTAATTATTTTTGTACATAGACCAGGGGCTGACTAAAATTTTTCATTACCTACGTCATGTTATCTGTTAAGTGGTTTAAAAATTACGGTCGAAATAGGATAAATTAAAACGTGGCTTTACAACAACACCAAGACCAAGACAAATAGACATTTTCATGCACACAAATATTTGTCTTGTTCGGGAATCGAACCCGAGACCACTGGCGCAGAAGATGGGTAGCCTACCCCTGCGCCAAATCAGTTGTCAAAAACCGAATACGTATGTACCTACGCCCACTGCGAATCGAACCCGGGGCCTCTGGGTCTGAAATCGGTGATGTGAATCACTAGACCGCAGAGGCAGTTAAAAATTTATATTATGCTCCCAGTTTATTAATCTAATCACATACCTACCTACACATAGGATTACAAGTTACAATAATTTGGTATTATAAATGTTTTTCTTTTTTCTTTCTTTCTATTTGAAAATTAAACTACAAATTGGTATCTGGTCAACGAAATCGGAAGCAGAACTATTTAGGTAAAGTCTGTTCGAATCCAATTTGGAAAAAATGTAAACAAACCTGTTCCATTAAAAATTCTCACACTTTCGGCCACTAAATGGATTTAAAAACACATTCATTAGTAATTAGAAGGTTTCAACTTATATCTCACTAATTTGTTCCAAAGATCGTAGTATGTTTATTATTTTTAAAATTTATTTGAAAATTTTAAGAAGAAAAGTGAGGTTATTTATCCAAGCAAAAATCTTGTATTATCTGTGATCGCCATGGTGATCGCATAGTGCTTGACGTAATGTCTATCAGATAATTCAATTATTAGTTCAACTATATCGATTATTAATCGATGTTATGTAGTCGAAGATAAAATATATCTGTCTTGATTAAAATTATCACAAAAATCACAAATATTAAAAAAAGTATATTCTCGAGTCCGTTAGGGCTGGGACATAGCGGAATTCCGTGCGCATAATTTGCTGAAACGATGTCATTGCTACTTTATCGTAAGTAGAGTCTTATGAATATGATTCAGAAATTTATTGTACAACTTTTGTCTTTTAGTTTGAAAATATTTTTTTCGCTATTTATCAAGTAGGATAAATACAATTTCTAACGAGTGAGAATCGAGTCCGTGATCAGCAGCCGCGATCGAATCGCGATAACTATCACGCGTGTAATGCCGGCTCAAAACTATCGTCCAACACTCCAACCTTCCACGTGTGGAGAGGTAGTTCGTGAATGTGTGACGATGTTAGAACGTGTTGGGGCGAGATCGGTCCGATGGCGGTAAATCGTACCCAGATCAAAGGAGTTGGCCAACACGCACAAACAGACCCTCCACACATCAGTGTCGTCACTTCTCTCAATTAATGGATTACTTACCTACAATAATTTATTTCAAGCTTAAACAAAATACCTACTTATTATACTCTTTATTGCACATTAAAAATACATTGAACACAAATATAATTGTAACATGTGAGCAAAGGTGGACTTATCTCTAAAAGAGATCTCTTCCAGTCAACCCAGAACGAGTAAGAGATAGATAAATAAGCAGGGGAAGTAAAGTGCAGAACAATCTATAAAAATAAATACAAGACATACTTACACTTAAAATATAAATAAATACCTAACGCAAATATATTATACATATATTTTGAAATAAATATAAAATAAATATTTAAATACATACAATACATAAATTATAATATATTATATAACATGAGGGGTGCGTAATTACAATTTAAGATGATTCAGTGGGACAATTGTGCAAGAAAGTGCGCTTTGAGTTTCTTTTTAAAAGACAGGACATTCCGACTATCCTGGATGTCCAGAGGAAGTCTGTTCCAGAGCTGAGCAGCTCTTACAGTAAAAGAATTGAGAAGGAAGTTGGTGTTGCTTTTAGGCAGCTCAAGCATCTTAGTGACACATGGCCGCCTAGAGCGAGAAGGAGGAGGAAGCAACTGGAAACGGGAAGCAAGGTATTCGGGAGAGTTCGGGTTTTTGAGGATTTTGAATAGAGTGGAAAGGATGTGCATATCACGGCGAAGTCGAATGGGGAGCCATTCTAGTTGAGAACGGTAAGCGGATACGTGGTCATACTTGCGTAGGCCAAATACAATCCTTCTACTTACCTTACCTTGTTCTATTACTATGAATACTTGACATCCACCGTCTTCTTTTCCGTCATGATTTTTTTAATTTTACGTCAGTTATGAACTTGCAAAAAATTATTTTATGCACACAAAGGGTACAGCGCAAAGGCACTTATCACTTCAACGTCCTAATAGTGAATGAGGTTGGCAGAAGATTGGCCGATGTGTGGAGGGTCTGTTTTGATCGATCGTGAGTTGGGACAAGATTGAAGGATGTTGGAGTGTCGGAATGTTGGACGATAGTTTATAAGATAAGAAGGATGATAAGACTCTCTTGAAGAACTACCGACCCATCTCGCTTCTGAGCCATATCTACAAGTTGTTTTCGAGAGTCATTACGAATCGTCTCGCTCGCAGGTTTGACGACTTCCAACCTCCCGAACAAGCCGGGTTCCGAAAAGGTTATAGTACCATAGACCACATTCATACGCTGCGACAAGTTATACAGAAGACCGAAGAGTGTAACTTGCCACTATGCTTGGCGTTCGTGGACTATGAGAAAGCCTTTGATTCGATCGAGACCTGGGCAGTGCTGCAGTCTCTCTAGAGGTGCCAAATAGACTACAGGTACATTGAGGTGCTGAGGACCGACGATCTGGTCAAGGTCGCGGGAAGCCGCTGGATGCGGGCAGCGCAGGACCGATCGTTGTAGAGATCCTTGGGGGAGGCCTATGCCCAGCAGTGGGCGTCGCACGGCTAAAATGTTGATGATGATGATGATTGTGTACCGGGTTCTTTATTTTGTTTTAATATTTATGATTTTGTGATGGAAAGTGACCTTACATAATATATATTATGTTAAAGTCACTTTTCAATTTGTTATGTGATGTGATGATGATGACGTGTTTGTGTGAAATTAAAAAAATCTCGCCTGAAAGCTACTTCCCTATAAGTAGCTTTCAGGCGGTTCAGTAGCTCGTGGTTTTTTACTAAGTATTACATTTTTCCTATACTTACAAAATTGCATTGTGAATGCATATAAATAATTTAAAATCTAAATTTTTACTCGGTTCAATATAAGCCTTTTATTTCTCTATAATCGCGATGAACACCGTCATCTCTCGTGGCTTGAGAAGTAATAAACTAAAAACTCTTCACTAACGCGAAGCTCCAACATAAAGCATTCAATTAATCGAATCAAAGCAATCAAATTATTTATCGATTTATAAATGGTATAATTTTTACCACATCACTAAATAGTCTATGGTCAGAATAATGGCGTCTTTGTTTACATTTTTTCCAAATTGGATTCGAACAGACTATAGGTAAGCAGCTATACAAAATATTATGTACGTATCTACGTATGATAATTATAGTAGGTAGATTGTACTCACCGTTCTTGTTCGCTAGGTAATGCGAAGAAAGATAGTTCTGGATTAGACAACCCGCTACTGAGACATCCGTATACACTACAATATTTTTTACTTCTCGAATTTTTAGCCATCGTAGGTACACGCACGAATTATTACAAATACAAATACAACATTATTAGAGGGAGGCAGCGCAGCGGCGCGGAGCGTGCGTGTGGTGTGCATGGACAGTTTTACCTTAATAATATTATGCGCGGTCGCGGGCGACCGGCCGGCGGCGGCGGCGGCGCCGCGCGGGCGGCGGGCGGCGGGCGCTGCCACGCATGACTGTCGCCCCGTTATCACCGATAAATTTTGTCAGTGTGTGCGTGCGACGACGCATGACGACGCATACGTACGGGCGCGCTCACATATAAACCGTTTGGGGTGCCTGTCCAGGCAGTCAACGTACTTATATTGTTTTACTATGACAATGCCGTGCGGGTGTACCGACACTATCTAACCGAACGGACTATACACGAGTAGGTACACGACAGCAAATTGAACTAACTAATAATGAAAATTAAATGGCCGGCTGAGCAGCTAACTAATCCGTAGCTCAGCGGTCAGAGCATTCGCCCGGAAAGTAAAAGGTCCCGGGTCAGATTCCCGGCGGAGAATGGTTCGTTTTTTTCTGATAAATCCTAATCATTAGAAGTCATTTTGCTCACATCACTGATGATGTGATGATCGATCACAATTCGGATTTTACTTAGTTATTTCCTTGAAAGACGAATAAAATAGCAAATAGCAAAAGGTTTTTTATTGTCTACCCTAATTCAATTTTGACTATGAACTAAGTAGGTACCTACCTAGGTACCTACCTAGCAAAATTTCGGTCGGAGTGTCGTTTCTTTTTCTTTTTTTACGTAAAAACACAATTTCAAGACTAGTGCTAGCGCATACATACAACTTTTAGTTGAACAACTATTTTGTTGTGTATCATATTATGTTTTTTTATTTATAGGAATAGGTACATTGAAGCGCGCATATCGCACAACTCGATAGTTGCTCGATAAAAAAGTAAAAAGCTTAATAAAACGGTTTAGTTGTGTGGAAATCACGAGAACCACACACACAACTCGACAAAACAGTTTAGTCGATGCAAAAATTGTATGTAGGTACTTTACTAGGTAGGTATTCACTCACATTCACAATATGACCACATATGACTACGCAAACTTTCATGTCGTTTTGTAGTTCTGTTGCACACACACTATTTTGAATACACAAACACAATGTTTTTTTTTATTTCCATAATAAGAATCCACTGAGAGAAGTTGTCGTTTAACTACTAACGTAAGTAAGTAGGTACAACATCACATTCGACATGGGCCGATGCTGCCGGTGCACTGCACCAACATCGTGCTGGAATATCAGTTGGTTTTCCATCACTAACGTAACTCAACACGGGCAGGCAGTACACTGAGAATATCATTCATAGTAACTTGCTTCTAATCGTAAATAATTTTCACCGTTTAAGCTAAACAAGTAGGTACCGAAAGTGCGACCTTTTTCTGTGCTTCCCGTGAACGACTGACGGTGATGGACGTGTGAGTGACTTCCTTGTGTGCGTGTGAATGCGCATCATGCACATTTTTTTCCAGTCACATTCGCTCCTGGTACTACACGGATAAAAAGGATTTCTCAAGTTAAGACAAATTATCTTGGTGGAAAGTAAATTGCATTAAACCAAGAAAATGCGCTCTCATATATAACGAAACGAATATTTTCTTAATAAAAGAAAAAAAAACGCTTGAATTGAAATAGTTCATTGTTTTATGTTAAGACAAACGAGACTTAATTAAAGACAATGTATCTACCACTAAGAACAGCTAGTACTCTTCTTTCAAGTAATTAGAATGCTCTTAATATAAGACGAAATTACTTATTCATCCAAGAATATGCGCACTTGAATTAAGAGATGGAGTAGCTTCCCAAGATTATATATATTCTTAATAAAAAAAAATGTAAATTAATATCAAGATAAGACAAATCTCGTGAGGAGATCAATTGTACTTGTATTAAGATATTTTTTATTTTGTGTCAAACGATTTTCTATTCACCTAAAATTAATCTTGTATTTTGATTTGAATAAATAAAATTTTACCAGAAGATTAGTTTTTCTCCTTTCAAAATTTAAACTAACTTGAGGTGAGTCATATTTTTTTTAGGTTTCAATAATAACTTTATTGATCAGAGAGTTTATTTCTCTTTTCAAGGAAATAATTTCTCTGATAAATACAAATAATTTCTTATTGTGAGATTAACGCATGCTTGTATTAAGTGCGATATTTGTTAAAAAAATACGGGGTTGTAGAAAAACGGTGCAATTTCCAAAAGAAAGGTTCTTAATATATTCAAGAAAAAGAACAACTTTTGTTGTACAACTCTGCTGGGCGATATTTTTGCCCAGCAGAGTTGAAAACAACAAAAGCTATTCGTTTTCATGAATACATTATGAATTTCTTTTTGAATTTCACACCGTTTTTAAGCAATCCTATACTATACAAGCCACAAACATGCGTAAATCTCACAAATTATTTGCGATAGGTTTGTGGGTAAGTTGTAATATTAAAGAAATATTTAATTTATGAATATTTATTTATTTTGTACGTAGGCACCAGTTACATGTATTTATAATCAGTCAAAACTTATCTACCGATAATAGTTATCTGTTTATGTATTTCTATCAGTAATAACAATAACAATATCAATTAATATCACATGTTATTATAGTCAAACCTAAGTATCTTCATAAACCAATAATATTCTTTTTTTATATTTTAAGTATTCATAATATCACATGTAATCATAACACAATTATTTTAATTATTAAGTATGATCCACTACTTAAGGTTAAACGCTAGCACCATAACGTGGTTTTAAATAAAAAGTCAAATACAACCTAGAAAAATAGATTTGACCTAAAGACACTTCTACAGACTTCAGTAGGAGGAAACGGCATCCTCAAATTTTACGAGACAAATTCTTTCCTAAACAATAACAAAAGAAACCAACTAACTGACATAATAATAAAACACATTTATACCCACATTGTAAACCAGTAAGTTCATGCTTTATTAACTACCTATATTTTTTCCACTTTAGGTACATTTAAAATTGATTTTAATATTGATTTTAATAGGTAGGTACATAATTTAAACTGCAAAATTGATTTATTTTAGCAAAATTTTATGAAATTTTGCTGAAATAAATCAATTTTGCAGTTTAAATTATGTACCTACCTATTAAAAACATATAACAAATATCAATAGTTGGTTTCTTTTGTTATTGTTTAGGAAAGAATTTGTCTCGTAAAATTTGAGGATGCTATTTCCTCCTACTGAAGTCTGTAGAAGTGTCTTTAGGTCAAAATCGGGAAGGCATCTTGTAATGATGACTTGTAGTTGTACGTTTTCAGTTCCGCTTGATGATGATGGTTCTGTTGAGGGTTCACTGGATGGTTCTAAGGCTGCTGTACTCTCTATTTCAAAGGAAGTATTTGAAATAGACTCAGTTTGCGCCTGTAACCACATAAACAAATAAATACTTATAACACATAATCTACTTATCAATAAATACAACTAGGTATTGAACGTTTAAATGGTATAATCAATGGAGACTGGCGAACTTCTATGTGTTTTCAGACCTCTATTTATAGGTCTCGTTCATGGAAAAAATCGAATGGTACTTATAGAATATACTAGAGTATACTTATAGTACTATGCTAGACTAACAAAAAAGTTAATTGTTTATATGCTTTTAAAGTTGGGACAACAGAGATATGGTCAATAACCTAAAAATATATAAGTTAGGGTAAAAATCATTTATTTTACACCTTTTTGTTTAAAAACAACACAAATAATTATGTATCAATAAATAATAAGTGATAAAATAGATGAATAGGTAGGTAATAACAAAGACAAATAACGAAAATACCTAAACCATTATTTTATCATAGATTATCTCTACTCGAAGACTCGAGAGGGTTAACATACATGCAAGTATTTTAAATTATATTTATTTTTTGCATTCACAATGCAATTTTTATTGCAAATGAAATATTAGAAAAAAACGACCCATCCTCCAAGTAGCTCCGCCTGGAATCGAACCCGGGACCTTTCACTGTCCGGGCGACTGCTCTGACCGCTGAGCTACGGAGTCGTTTATTTTATTTTTTATGATCTTGGTTGTGCATCAAATATTCTCCCTATCACTTACCTACCTAGATGTATAGCATAGCGTGTTACTTTACTTACCTTTTTTTCCGACCGTAGGGTTAAAGGTTGAAATATCAGATCAAATAAAAAGTAAGACGGGACGCCTTGAACTAAAAAGTGTAGCCTACAAAACGCCACGCTCGCTGTGTACATACACAGTTACACCCACAACACACATGTAACGAAAATACGCCATAACTTGTCACAGTTATCACACAAAGTTAAAGCCAAAAAGCTGCTCACGCACACGCACACGTATGTACATAAAAAAGTGGCTTCACTTTTTAGTTCGGGGCGTTCCGTTTACGTTTTATTTGGTCCAAGTCTGATGTTGAAATAAATAAACAGAAACTGAAATATTTTTGTTTTTATTTATGTAATTAACAAATCATACAAAAAGGAAGCAGGGGGTTCTATATGACCCTGGCGGCTTGCAACATTCTGGAAATAAGCAACGGCTAGCAGTGGCGGCTGCTCTTCTTATTGTTGGGAGTGTTACTTGTATATTTTCCTCAACAGTTCTTTGCTGGGTTATAGCTATATTTGGTTCTTCTCTAACAGGTTGTTCAGGTGATATTTGAGGGTAATTGTCTCTCATAGTTGATGGTCCAGCTTGAACCTCCATTTGATTTTGTTGTTGCTGTCGATTGACTGCTGCTCGCTGAGCTCGTAACCAGCACGGAATGCATACCTCATCCAGCGGTTGAAGCTAAAGTAAATAAATAGATTAATGTTTTAGTAAAATAATTTTATTTACTTAAATATTATAAACTAGCTTTCCACCTGCGACTACATGCGCATGGAAATAGTTTTTAAGGCAATTTGGCCTACGCCTGCGAACTGCCTGCAGACCATTTTAATTGACCCCCTCATTGTATGATGGTTTGTACTACGAAGAGGTATCTCTAGTTCTGGACAGACAGACAAAGAGACTAAAATTCTAAAAGCAATATTGCAATGTTTATGTTTATGTTATTGTTATACTGTATATCTGCAAAAAAACTTATGCAAACAATGTTGGGCTGTCACACCATAGTACTTGATTAAAGCTGTCACTGCAAGGTACCCGACAGTTTTCTTGCAGATAGACACGTGGCTTCGGACTATGTATTTTGGTGAATTCTTATGGGCAAACAGCTAATAAAAGTAAACTAAAAAAATGACATTCTTTTTGTTTTCTATGTTTTTAAATTAAGTCTATAGCATTTTGCTTTTTGCAGGTGTAGATTAAAAATAAATAAATAACACTTACTTCCCGGGGTCGAATCCACTCTACAATGATATTTTGAATAAGAGTTTCCCTCTCGGACATCTCCGGTCTGAGAATTGTGCGACTACGTGTTCTTAAGATTGATCGACCACAGGCAGTACAAACATTATTATGGCCTCCCGCTTCTGGTAATTGCTCCATATTTCGGTTTATGAGCTCCCAGCATGCATGACAGATATAGTCTGTACTCAGCACCTGAAAATGATTTGATACATAATACAATTATTGTAAGCTTGTTATTTTAACATATTGATAATTAGTTTCATAGAGACTTTATAATATTTGAAGCTTCTGTTACTGCCTCTTATTAACTAGCCATCTATATATATAAAATCCTTTGTCCTGAATCACTGACGGATAAACGCACAGCCTAAGCCGCTGATCGTAGAGACCTGAAACTTGGAGGGTGTGTTCCTTGTATGATGTAGGCATCCGATAAGAGTAGTAGTGTATTATTGGGCATTCTGCCCCCCGGTGGTCGTCCGCTTCGCTTCCGATCGCTCGCTGCGCTCGCTCCGGTCGGCAGAATGCCCAATAATACACTACGGATTACATTCGTTCCGTTCTTCCTAACACATTCAGCTCCAGACCCATGGTAAGATTCTTTCACTGAATGTTCTGCCTAACACATTCGGCTGTAGACCCATGGTAAGTATCTACCGAGAGACCCGTGGTAAGATTCTCTCACCAAATGTCCTTCCTAACACATTCAGCTCCAGACCCATGGTAAGATTCTTTCACTGAATGTTCTGCCTAACACATTCGGCTGTAGACCCATGGTAAGTATCTACCGAGAGACCCGTGGTAAGATTCTCTCACCAAATGTCCTTCCTAACACATTCAGCTCCAGACCCATGGTAAGATTCTTTCACTGAATGTTCTGCCTAACACATTCGGCTGTAGACCCATGGTAAGTATCTACCGAGAGACCCGTGGTAAGATTCTCTCACCGAAAGTGGCTCCCTAATACTTAGCAACCTGGTACCTATGTGTTTTATTATTTACTTACCAAATTTACTATTAGCGTTACCATTTTTGCATAACCTTTGAAAACATACCATTACCTTGAAAAACATACCATTACCTTGGCTTTTTTTTACCTTTACCTAGTCAATATCGCTATATTATGTAAAGATAAAATAAAGAGAAATAAAACACTCGCAGAATCGTCATTTATTAAATACAATAGGTTACTAAGATAAATATTTTTTGGGAGTTCTTTTTGGCGAAAAACATCTGACGTTCTTCATGTTGAAGTTTCTTGTGGTATTGATATTATATTCTGGATGGCGCAGTTTTTTGCTCACAGTCTGAAAATAGAGAAGAACAATGAAAACTAAGGCTATGGAATGCATATAATAATTAAAACAATGTACCTAAATCTCACCTGATACTTACGTAATTATTAGTGATGCGTTTTTTATGCGTAACAATTTACGTATTAGTCCTTAAAATGTAGGTCAGTGGAACAGTAGGTACCTGAAAAAATGTTACGTACATACTGTTAATTTTACGATTTACGTAAGTACCGCAGGTCTGTTTAATTGTAGGTATTCGATATTTAATTTAATGTTAGAGCGAATTATAATATATTTAAGTCGTTAAAGACATTAGGCCGTATATAACATTAAATTTAAATATGAAAAAGCTAAAACCAACCAGAAATATCAATAAGAAAGATTTTGAGAAAAATACAGGAGACCCCTGTGGATGTTTTTCACTTAAAGCACTAAGTGCTAAATGGTCTACGCTATTTAGCACAAAAATTATATCTTAAATTATTGAGAACTTATCAATTTTTAAAGGTACATCTTTCAATAAAAATAAAAAAAAGAAATAGATTTTTGTATTTAACACAAAATGTGCGCTACGTGCCAAATGCCTTGGCTTAAGCCACTTATTGATAATTATAACCAAACTTTGTAATAGCAAAAAATCAAAACCAAACCCAGGTTAAATCAATATATTCTAATGTGCTAGAAACCAATCAATTACAAAACAAATATTTAATAATATTTACCATAATATAACTTATTTTAATTCCCAATGTCGAAAATGACGAAAAGTTAAGTATTTAGAAAACTTTTAGAGCAAAAAGTGGTCAAACCAGGGCATAAACCAAAACCGAGGCTTCTGCCCTAATTTCACCTAAAATTATTACTCAGACTCGGACACAATATTTTTTTTTATTATTGTGTGTTGGTACATTTACATGATATAATTTTGATTGAATCTATGCATGGATCTTTTTAAACACCAATTTTAAATTTAGGTACACCTACTCACTACGAAAATGTATGACGCATATTACTATCGCAGTCATATAATAAAATATAGTACAAACCCAGTTTCAAAATCTACACAAAAAGGATAAAAATATACTTACTTACATTTTATGTTATACACTGATTCCACACATTAAAAACATATTTTTCACTTTTTCTTACGAGTACAATGAATGAACATGCTCAAAGAAACCTTGCGTCATAATGTCGCAAGCGTGGGAAGGCATGATGCACATCGCACAGACCAGGAGCCAGGAGTTGAACGCTATACTCTACTCACTTGTAATTTTTTTGCAATCATATTAATAAAAACATGCATTTTGATAAACACAATTGAGTACTTACTTACCTATTAAATCGTTTTATTGAATACTCAGGTCAATACTAGCGGCTGCCCGCGGCTTCGCTCGCGTGGATTACCAGACCTTCAATATTTGTATGGCAATAAAAAATGCTCATCACGTTTAACAATTTTTCTTAAGGCGGTATTTTTATATCTACCCAACCTATGAGAATAGTTTGGCTGGACTGCTATGGTTCCACATCAGATATTTTGATCCGATATGGCGAGGACAATAGCTATATAACAAAAAAAGTTTCATAAAAATCGGTTCAGTAGTTTTGCGTGAAACGCGGACAACAGACAGACAGACAAAAATTTAAAAACATATTTTGGTAAGTATCTGTATCGTTAAAAAAGACCCTTGGGGGTATTAACTTTGTCCTATTTGCGTTCATATCAAACATGTTGACTCTTGGTCTAACAGTGCGCGCATGCAGATTCAGCATTAAATGTTAACGAAGTGTGTGTACGGATGTAACTTTAGAGTTTTGTTATTTACTTCGTGTTGCGATGGACATAAAAAAACGGACATTATTAAAAATATCTGAATGCAAAGTGTTTCAGAAAGTGATGAGAAGAAACATGCTAGTCTTGAGCTAAAACTTTGAATTTTTATCATACCTATTCAATAAAATATTTGATTAACACTGAAAATAATAATAATAATAATAATAAATTCCTACAATCACACCAAATTATCTAACTCATAAGGAGTTCTCATTAAGAAATTGTGTTATGGAAATTTTTAAATACATTTAATATACATAGATAACACCCCGACCAAGACAAATACTAGATTTTGATAAGTCAGTAAGATCCTAAATAAGTAAATGCTAATTCAGTACCTACGTACTGAAAAGAATTTGTCATAGATTTTAGACATTTGAAAAATTAACACACACATTAGATTTTGTTTTGAGTCTAACTGCAACATAGAGTAATACAATACGTTTCATTTGACCATAACATCAAAGTTCCTATAATATTCCAATTCCAAAGGTATTAAGTGCATTGCTATTGCATTTTATGTTTATTGTAATTAAAAATAGAATATGTACCAAATTCCTATGAAATTTATTGTGACTTTGGTCACAACAAATTTGATTTACTTTTCGCTGACGTTTTATTTATCGATTACATAAATTACGGAATTTTGGTTGTAAAATCCCATTATTTTCGTGCAGTTTCTGTGGACGGTCAAGAAACAAGTTCCTGATTATTATTTAAAATGTTAGTAAGTACTTTACTATACCTATACTACTTATATTTTTTAAATTTTTTTTCTGTCTAACCAACTTCAATAAAGGAGTAGGTTCCTTGTTTATTATTATAAATATTCACATGTTTTTTTCTTTATAGGTCGGACTCTGAGTACGCATCCAGCACCGAAGAGGTAGTCCCAGTAGTAGTGCCAACACCACGCAAGAAAAAAGCGACCCCCTCGAGTTCAACCGTTCCTGCCACCACCGCCGCCGCCGCCGCCGCACCCAAGGCACCCAAGCCGAGCAAACGCAAGATAACCAACGCTGCGGTCGCCAACGCCCAAGCCCTGTCAACGCCTCCTTCACCTCGGTAATTATATTATTTTACTAGCGGATCCTCCCGGTTTTACCCGCATGGGAATATCGGGATAAAATATAGCCTATGTCACTTGGTAAGAATGTAGCTTTCTAAAATCGGTCCAGTAGTTTCGAAGCCTATTCAATTCAAACAAACAAACAAATCTTTCGTCTCTATAATATTAGTATAGATTAACACGATTTTTGTGGCTCTATTTATTTTATATTAATATACCTAAACCAATGGTTGGTTTCATTTTATATTAATACTAGCGGATCCTCGCGGTTTTACCCACATGGGAATATCGGGATAAAATATAGCCTATGTCACTTGGTAAGAATGTAGCTTTCTAAAATCGGTCCAGTAGTTTGGAAGCCTATTCAATTCAAACAAACAAACAAATCTTTCGTCTTTATAATATTAGTATAGATTAACACGATTTTTGTGGCTCTATTTATTTTAACCTAAACAAATGGTTGGTTTCATTTTATATTAATACTAGCGGATCCTCGCGGTCTTACCCGCGTGGTTCCCGTTCCCGTGAGAGTATCAGGATAAAATATAGCCTATGTTAATCAGGGATAATGTAGCATTCTAAAAGTGAAAGAATTTTTGAAATCGGTCTAGTAGTTTTTGAGTTTATTCGTTACATACATATCTACATACATACACACAAATATTTCCTCTTTATAATATTAGTATAGAAGTATAGATAAACAAATGCAATAAATTCTTATTTAAGTATACCTTTTAGTTTTAAAAGCCATCAATCAAAGTGACTTGAAATCGACTAAATTTTTATCTAGTACTTTTGTACGTAGGATTTTTAAATGCTAAGTGATATTAATTAGTATTAAAGTTTTTTTTTTTGTTTACAGAGCGAAAAAAACCAAAAATTTATTTTCCATAATAAATAAGGACGAGTGGGCGTCAAACAACAAGAGTTCCACTAGCGGCATAGCCTCTAGTTTCACGTCGCGGGTGTCTTCGGGCCAGTGTCGTCGCACCGTAACCACTTCCGGCGAGTTTTATGTGGATCTGAAGATCTACAACACCGACGATGTTAGGATCACTTCTGCAGAAGAGCGGTATAAGAAAGCACTGGCATCTGTAAAACTACAGTGCTGCGAACAATCGCGTGAGTGGGAAGCTCTGCAGGACTTCCTAGGTCGGGCGTACGCCATTTTCGAAGAAATTGAGCCTACGTATTATAGCAATAAGAATAACTTTAAATAATTTTTTAACATTTCAATGTTTTTGTATTGATAAGTATTCGTCAATATTCCCGTTAGGTTAACTTTTAATTTTATGGTGATTTTCACACTGCACCACACACCGCAGAGCGTCCCAGGTCAGGCGTTCGCCATTTTCGAAGAAATTGAGCCTTACGTATTATAGCAATAAGATCAACTTAAAATATTTTTTTTAACATTTCAACGTTTTTGTATTGATAAGTATTCGTTAATATTCCCGTTAGGTTAACTTCCAATTTTATGGTGATTTTCACTCTGCACCACACACCGCTCCCGTTTGTGGTAGTGCGCTTCTTAACTTTGGCTGTAGAACCTTGATTTGCATACAAAACCCGCAGTGTATAACACACTCGCCGCCTATAAGATACATTTTATATTATTTCATTTTTTTATTTGTGGTTCAGCAATATGCCATTTTGCGCGATTTGTAACACATCTGTTGGTTCAACCTCTTGGGTAGGGCACTTACGCAGTCGCGTGCATAAACAAAATAACTCCAGCCAGCTAATTAGCGATGGTGTGGAAATTGTACGATCTGCATTTCGCTCTCGTATCACTTCGTACCGTATTACCGCTTGCGAACCTGATAATCAAGTGTCTTTAGATGGTTTTTTAAATTCTATTCGTATTAAAATAAAGCCCCTTTTAGATGAAGCCTTAAAGAAACATACATGTTTAAAAGTAAATTTTGAACTTTTTGCCATTTTCGTGCTTTTTAAAAATAGTGTGCAGGAAATTAAATCCTTTAACACAAAAAATTTTATAATTTATAGCTACTATGATTTTGATAGTGTATTTTCAAAAGTAGTTGATACATTGAAAAAGAAAATAGAAGAGTTTCAGGAGAGCGATAGCGGCTGGGCATTTTTGAATAATTCACATTTAGAAATGAACGTAAATAAATACCAGCCATTAGGTGGTTCGTCTTATTTAAAACTACCTAAATGTATACAAAATAAGAAAGCCTGTGTAAACATTCAAAATAAGGATCAATCCTGTTTTTTATGGAGCGTAACAGCGGCTCTGTATCCCGCTCATAACCACCCTGAGAGGGTATCGTCTTATCCTCACTTCCGGGATGTTTTAAATATCGACGGAATCTCTTTTCCTGTTACGTTCTCAGACATGAAAATCTTCGAAAAAAACAATCCCGAGTTGAGTTTTATTATATATGGTTTAAAGAATAATAAAACTGTTAAAGGTCCTTTGTACAAATCTGAAAACAACAAAAATAAAAAAACCATTCATTTGTTACTGTTAGATAACGGTCTGAGTTCGCATTATTGTCTAATCAAAGATTTGTCGCGGCTTGTCAGAAATCAAATTACTTCTCATCACGGAAAATTATATTTTTGTGATACGTGTTTAGTGTTTTTTACTACCTGCGTAGAACTTGAAAATCATGTTTGTAGCGGAATTGTTACTGTATTACCGGAAAAAGGTTCGGTAGTTAAATTTCAAAATTATGATCGAAAACAAAACGTTCCTTTCGTAATTTATGCAGATTTTGAGACTATTTTAGAGGAACATAAAGAAAATACTTCAGTTTCTGATACGACAAACACAAAAACACTACAACGTCATATCCCGATCGCGTTTGCATATAATATAGTGTGTTCTATGGACGCAAGTTATAATCGGTATGTTTCATATCGTGGTATTGATTGTGTTAGTCAATTTATAGAATGTATCTATCGTGATGCTCGAGAAATTCATTCAATTTTGTCTAAAAATTCTCCGATGATTTTTACAGAGCAAGATGCTACTGATTTCATGCAAGCCACTCGTTGTCATATTTGTCAAAATTTCCTTTTTTCTGATAAAGTGCGAGATCACTGTCATATAACAGGCTTATTTCGCGGTGCAGCACATAAATATTGTAATTTGCAATACAAAATACCAAAGTATATTCCTATTTTTTTTCATAATTTAGCAGGGTATGATTGCCATTTGTTTATAAAACAATTAGGCGAATTGCCTGGAAATATTAAGATTATACCTAAAACGAAAGAAAATTATGTGTCATTTACGAAATTTATTCCTGTTTCAGATCAAGAATTTATACAACTACGATTTGTAGATTCGTTTAAATTCTTAGGTACTAGCTTGGAAAAGTTAAGCAAAACTATAAAAAAAGAAGAATTTGAACATTTGCGAAATCATTTTCCTATTCAATCGCAATTCAATTTACTTACACGCAAAGGTATATACCCTTACGAGTATATGAACTGTTGGGGGCGTTTTCAAGAGCGATCTCTCCCAGAGAAGAACATGTTTTACAGCACTCTTACAAATGAGCATATTACTGACGAAAATTATCAACATGCACAATCAGTATGGACTCACTTTAATATAAAAAATTTGGGTCAATACACAGATTTGTATTTAAAAACAGATGTCCTCTTATTGACTGACATTTTTGAGAAGTTTAGAAAAACTTGCAAACTTCATTATCAGTTAGATCCGGCTTTTTATGTAACTGCGCCTAGTTTGTCTTTTGATGCGATGCTTTTCAAAACAGGAGTCGAGTTAGAGCTCATTGAAGATCTTGCTATAGTGCGTATGATCCAATCCGGTATTAGGGGTGGGGTATGTATGTGCTCGCATAGACACGCTACAGCCAATAATAAATATATGCCTGAATATGACACGCTAAAACCAGATACCTACGTAGTTTACATAGATTGTAATAACTTGTATGGATTCAGTATGTGTCAATCTTTGCCATTATCAAATTTTAGATTTTTAAATCGAGCAGAAATTGATAATCTTGATTTCGTTAATATACCCAACGATGCGGAATACGGATATTTTCTAGAAGTTGACTTGAGCTATCCGAAAGAGTTACATGACAGACATAATGATTTACCGTTTTGCCCTGAAAAATGCATCCCTCCCGGAGGAAAGAATTCTAAACTCGTGCCCAATCTTTACGATAAATACTTCTATGTTATTCATTACGTTCATTTAAAAACTTGTATAAAACACGGATTATTATTAAAAAAAATTCATCGTGTAGTAGTATTCCGACAGAGTCCTTATTTAAAACAATACATTGACCTTAATACCAGTCTAAGGCAAAAAGCTCAGTCTAAGTTCGAACAAGACTTTTTTAAATTGCTTAATAATAGTATTTTTGGTAAAACATTGGAAAACAACGAGAAAAAGGTTAATGTGCATTTAGTTAATGAATGGAGTGATCAGAAAAATAAAACGAAAAAAAGAAATAGCGCTGATAAATTAATTGCGAACTCGAATTTTCATAGTGCTTCAGTTTTCACTGAAAATTTAGTTGCAATACAAACAAAACCTGAACGGGTAGTTTTAGATAAGCCAATATACATAGGATTTACAGTGTTAGAGCTATCTAAAAGCCACATGTATGATTTTCATTATTCGGTTTTTGAACCAACATATAAAAATCGCTTACGGATGTGCTATACAGATACGGATAGTTTTGTTTACCAAATTGAAACCAGAGACTTTTATGAAGACTTGAAACAATCTTTCATAAATTATTTTGATACAAGTAACTTTCCTGAACAAAATAAATATGGTTTACCGCTATTAAACAAAAAGGTCCCCGGTCTCTTTAAGGACGAAATGGGCGGTGTTATCATTACTGAATTTGTGGGTTTACGTTCAAAATTATATTGTGTAAAAACGACTAATAGCACTATTAAAAAAGCAAAGGGTGTAAAAACGTCTGTTGTTCGTGAAATTACATTATCTGATTATAAAAGAACTTTATATCAAGGCGATATAGTGCGAAAGACAAACGTTTTATTTAAGTCAATCAAACATGATATTTTCACGCGTAGTCTTAATAAAGTAGCGTTATCTTGCAACGATGATAAGCGGATAGTTGCAGCTGATAAGGTGTCTACGAAAGCTTGGGGCCACGTGTCAATACTTAAAATTTAAAAGCATTGTTTCTGTTTATTAAATTCGAACCAAAAATTAACTAGGTAATAAGAAAAATTATTGTTCTGAAAGGTGTGTACTTATATATATATATATATACTTTTTCACTAGTATTTCAATGTATATTTTTAAAGTGATATCGTACTTTTAGGAGAAATGGTAATATCATTGGTCTATGCAAATTATATTGTACCTATTGATTGAACTATGTATGTAAATAAAATGAGTTATAAAACTGTATAAGAACTATTTCCATTTGAATTTGTAATAATTGCAATTGTTATGTATATTGTTTGTGGTGTGTTGTTTATTAAACAAATAATTAAAATATGTAAACTGTTGAAACAGAAATAAATGACGAATACTTAACATGATTGTGATTTATTTTTCGATCCTTAAAAAATCAATATAAAATACCTACATATTGGTGTATTGTAGTAGGTACTAAACCCTGAGCAGGTTTAAACATGTAAATTAATGAGTCATCAACCGACGCGCAGCATGCACTTTGGTATCTATTTATAAAAGTATTTTATGCAATACCAGCAAATACCTTTAAGAGCAGGTTAGAACTTGAAAAACCCTGAGCAGGTTCAAACATGCAAATTAATGAGACATCAACCGAGCCGCGACATGCACTTCGGTATCTATTTACAAAAGTATTTTCTGCAATACCAGCAAAATACCTATAAGAGCATGTTAGAACTTGCACTTGACAATCAGTGTCTCATATTGCTGATTCGGTAACATAGAAAATTACTCGTATTTTATTAGTTTAAAATTAGCTCTCGTCGCGTTCACACTTAACTCGTGTTGTGTATTTTCAAGTTTAGTGAAGATGTCTAAACGCGGTCATCAACAACTCTGTGCACCACAAGCCAGCTACGTTGCTACTCTCGATAATAGGATTCCAAAATGCCTCATAAAAATCGAATTGATGGATGCTGTGGATATACCTGACAACGAAGTGGTAATGGTGGCGCGAGCTAAAACACAGTATCTGGTGTATGAAGATCGAGACGACATATATTATAAAGCGCTGCAACTTTTTACGCAGATCAGTAAGAAGTTGGGAGAGCGCAACGAAAGTCAGGCTTTGAGAAGATCCTAATTTCATCATTATTCAGGTGGGTGCCGTCTATCATTATTTATATTTTATATTTAGATATTTATGTTCTTAATAGTAAATACTAATAAATATATTAATAATCCTTAGTTATTGTTAAATGTGAATCTTACCTTAATTATTAAATATTACCCTAATAATTAAATATTCTTAAAACAGTTAATTTTTTATTATTATTTTGTCCTAACAGAAAATGGCAGACTGCTCGCAAGACATTTTTACACAATACGCCCAGGATCCGCTAGAAAACTTTACTCAGCAATACAAAGATTTGTTCGGCTCGCAATCAACAGAAGTTAAACAAAAAAGAAAAAAACGAGTCGTCTCAAGACAACCAAAGAAGGTGCCACTTAAATCCTTCGTGGTCAGCAAGGAGCAGAGAGGCATCAAGCTGATACAAATAAAGGTGTTGGAGCTGACCACTGATTATGATGCAGGGAAAACATCGTCGGAAACTGCGGCGAAAAATGAAAATGTGGTGCTTAGTGCTCAATACGTAGTCCGTGATTCGATGGATGAAATTATGGACATGACTGAATGTGTTATCAAAAAAATCTCAAAACATTTAAGTGGTGATAGCTTTTAATTTTTTTATTGTTTACGAAGATGTTATATTAATTTTAAGAAAAATATCTGGTTTTAAATAAATATTATAAATAAATAAGTATTTGTATATAAATAATTTATAAAACAATTGTTAGTAAGTACCTAGTTATTATTTTACTGTAATAAAGTTTTTTACTTAAGTAAACTGTTTTTTTTTTATTTCTCACTTAGTTAAATGAATATAAATATATTAATATTACGATTAAAGTGAAATCAAAGACATTAGGTATAATATGTATTAATGATTTATTGAAAAAATATTTTACAGTTCAATATTCCTTAACCTAAATTTAAAAAAAATCATAGTTATAATTATCACAGTACCACATCTTGAGACACAGTACATTTTTTAATGCACACATCTTTTTATGATGAACACAATTCCAAACCTTATTTCCTTCGTCATAGTAATCATTTTGTAACTTTAAAAGCTTAGGGCAACCTTTTTCACCTAATTCTATTATTTCACATTCTTGACATAACTCTCGAAGCCACATTTTTTTATCCAATCCTTTAACTAATACTTTTTTTCCAATTAAATAAGGAACCACAATTCGTTGAAATTCTCGATGATCAATGAATCCCTCGCTCCAAGTTAACCCACGGTTTCTTTCCAACCAGCGCACTTGCTTTTGTTCTTCATTTGATAAAGTTTTATAAGAATAGGGTGGTTTTATTAAAAACGTTTGGGTATAATCTTTAGTAGCGATTGCCAACTCTTTAACTATAAATTTATTTTTAAAATCTTTGAACCCTTGTAGATCCACAACTATTGTATCGGTATTCATGATATTTTCCTTACAATGTTACTTAAAGGTTTGTATTCAAATATGCAATCGTTTAGAATCAAACAGTAAGCAGCGGTCTGATCAGGTATTTCTTGATCAGCCTCGATTTCAAGTCGCACGTCAATCGATCCCTTTAACGTTTCATGTTGGCGCGAGCAGTCAATGATGAATAAGGGAGCTGTTTCTTTAAATTCTTTTAAACTCATCAACGGTTCAGCCCGACGTCCGTGATAAGACTGCTGGAACTTAGCGTACTGTTCGTATATTAATGTATATTTATTGTCAGCAAAACTAATGTTCAGACTTTCATATGGATAATAAGAAGAATTTAGAAAAACTTTAACATCACGTATATGACAATGGTCGAACTCTGCCATTGACATTGTTGTATTATGTTTACGATTTGTTTGAAAAGCAATTACAACGAATCGTGGTTTCTCTATCTGTGAGGATGTTTTAATAGACCAAGTATGTTTACGTGTTTTGGGAAGTAATGGATACTCATATAAGTCCCAATTACGAAATGCAACTGTTATCGGTCGATCTTTTTCTAAGTGCTTGAGCAAATGAATTCTTTCTCGATCCGAAACTTTAACATGCGGCACTCGCCACAAAACTTTATTTATTATTATATCATCCACAACTTCACCTGCATTTAATTTTAAGGCATTGAGATTCGTGTTACTTCTCAAAAGAACCAATTCATGCTTACAGTTCATTATAATTTTATTATAATCTTCAGCAAAACCCATCACTTTATTTAGTGGTATAGCGGCGGAGAATACTCCACTTCCGTCAGTAGTTGTGCCTGTTGGAGACCAACCCCAAACTCGGGCGCATTTAGATTCGTTATCATTCAACGATAAATAAGATTTAATTGTAGTTGTAACGCCCGCATTTTTTATTCTATCTATTTCAATTCCATTAATTTCATAACGAATATCTTGAAATAAAAATAGTGCAGGGTTATTAACAAAATGAATATTAGATACTCGTTCTTTTACTGGTGCATTCTTATACACATTCACTTTACCTTCAATATACAAAGTGCTAAGTGAAGGCAATACATAGAGGTCTTGCTGATTTATCGGTATCCGTATTTCATCATTCTTGTTGAAACTTGTTACGTATGGTTTATACGAATGATATTCAAAACTTTCGATGCTGTTGTCGTACGATGCAGGTTGAGTTATATTTAAAAAATTCATTTTATCAATCCTAGTGATTTTAAAAATTCTTTATTGCTTTTTGTTAATTTCTTTATTGAACTTTATTGAAACTGGTGCTCCCTTATGAGATGATCTCTTAGAACTGACTTGAGTTCGTGGAACATATAGGCTTTTATTGAAAGTCAACATGTCTTTTTAAAGTGTAAATATAGCTGCACTTCTTCGCTGCGCAAGTTAATTTGATTATTTTCAGCGTCTAATAGTCTTACATTAATAGCACTTATTGAACTTTGATTGACGGGAAAATAAATTAAATTTTTAGGTATTTCAATGATTCTATAACCAGGTGGTACGTTTGGTGCGAATTCATAAATTATGTGGCTAGCTTTTCCGTTCACAAATGATCCACTGATTACATCACATTCGATGCGCACGATAGTTGTTGATAAAATGCTGACGGGATAACAAGATTCTGTATTTATATTTGCTTTTATTGTCTCCATACCAAAACCCAAAATTTTACCCAGTGAGTCATTTTTATTGAAGTGAACTTCTTCTGAACAAAATATACTTGTTTTTAATGTGTTGTTATTTGCGGTCAATCTCAGCGTTGCATTTTTAATATTGCTCTTAAGATAATCACAAATATCTTGAAGTTCATAAGATCCTTCGGGTATTTTTATCACACCATCTTCACCAAAATAAAATTTATTGTTTCTTTCATCTATATTAGGGATGGAATTAAACGTTGAAAAATATAATAAACCGCACTCATACTCTCCCTCTAATTGTACTGTAGGAGAGTAATTTGTTATCAAAGAGGATCCGCTGCCGGTTATCGACACAGTGAAAGACATGTTTATACTGATAAATTTTATTACACAACTCTTATTATAAATGTTGTTTCCAATACTTCTTTAAAAAATTTAAACACAGATGACCGCAATTTATAGTACCAAACTTTTGGTAGCGTACATAATTGTAAGTTATTGACATGTTCCTTAAATAATTTATTAATTCTAATGGAGGTTTTAAATCACCAAAACTGTCAAAATATTCACAGTAATCATTTTGTTTTACATAGGCTACCCAATGTGTTCCAGGATTTTCAGAACTATCTAGGTTTAATATAGCACATTCAATTTTTCTTGGTTTTGAGGGGAGTGAATCTCTCATAAATACTCCTCGAAAATAAGGAATGTTAGTTGCGTGCTTCAAAATGTCTAGATTTGTAAGGGGGCGTCTGGGTAGCCCTTTGTTTAGTTTTTTGAAGGATTCAAGTATAGGCCAGCTCCTCTTTTATTAGGCTTAATATACATCCCTTTTCCAAGAGCGACTGCTTCCATTGCTTTGTTATGGCGTACAGACTCTTGTAGGTTTTTCTGAGCGACCTTGTAATCATTTACAGCTTTTGCTATACCTGCCGCACCGCCAGCGAGAGAACCAAGGGCTGATAAACCGGCAAAAATTGGAATGAGAGGTAAAAAGCCTCCAGTTTTTGGAATAGGAATACATCGTGGTAAACGTATTCCTTTTTTATTTTTAAATAATTTTTTTGCAGTAGCATACGCAAAATTGATAGCTGTGCGATTATCTTTAGATTTTAACTTTTTTAATTGAGATTGTAGTTTTTTCACAATTGACATAAATGGACGTATCCCAGCACCAGCTTTGAGTTTTGCTTTCATTGCATTTTTTACTATCCATGATGCAATTTTTTCACCTTTTCCAGCATCACTTGACTTTAGTCTTCTCTTGGCCATGTTCAAAAGTTCTAAATCCGCTTTATGTCGAATGCTCAAGTCTTTGTTGTCATAAGCAATGTCGTGATGCATACAAGCTTCATCCAATTGATTTATACCACGATCACCTCTTAGTAAGCGCTTCTGAAGTTTAGTTCCTGGACCACAAAATTGATAACCAGGGATATGTACCTCAATTGGTAAACTATTTATAAGGTTATTCAAAAAACCTCTACCCTGCTTCATCGATCTTTCTTTAATGAATAATTTTCACAAATCACGCAATTTATATTACAAAAGTAATGCACTCTTATCCACCCAACTGTTTTCTTCCTTACTGAGACCTAACCACTTAACAAAAAGTTTGTTACCTTTTCTTTTAATAACTTTCTCAATGAGATAAATATCAGGAAATTTTGTTCTTTGCAGTTCTTTTTCGTAGAACGAGCCTAAAATTAGTTGTTTATGTTTGTCTTCTAAAATATACGTAGGTGGGTTTGTATCGTTAACCTTGACTATATTAAATATTTCTGTTGACCAATTAGGTGTATAGCCTTTGTAAAAATCGCCCTTAAATTTGCTTATACGAACATTGTCATTAATGCAAAACTTGGGGGGTCTCTTAGTACAAGATATTCGTGTTTGCATAATGTTAGATCTAACTTCCACTTGGTTTACTTTATTCACATCAATAGGTTTGTATTTAGTAATACGGTGAGTAGTGTTATTGTATTTCTCTACTACAGAATTTAAGTTAGGTCCTAGCCATTGGTAAGAGCCATATAAACTAAATAGTTTGTAAAGGTGACCTTTTATTGTACGAATAACTCGTTCTACTATAGCAGCTTTTTTAACAGATTGAGTGGAATAGTGATTTATATCATACTTTTTCATCAATTTTTGAAAAACATCATTATAAAATTCTTTACCAAGATCAGTTTGTAAATTATGGGGTTTTCTTGATGATGAAGATAATATCACATGCATTGCTTTAGTCACGCTATTTTTGTCTTTTGATTTTACAGGGTTTACCCATACGTATTTTGATAATGTATCGATTACAACCAAAACATATTTGTACCCTTTGTTATAATGTGAATATTTTTGAAAATCCATAAGATCAGCTTGCCATAAATCGTCTAATCCTTTTATGATAGTCATTCGACGAGGAAAATGCCTTCTTGCTGCTTTATGAATTTCATCAACTATGCCCTTTTTACTCATTTTTTATTTAATTTTAGCTCAATCAAAGTATCTACTTCTTTTTTTGAATAAATGTTCTTTGATAAACGGTCTGATGCTAGTTTTTCCAAATTCTGTAAGTACAGTTTTACATCACTCTGAATTTTTTTAAATTCATTTCTTAATTCTTGTACGATTTTATCCACATAAGCTTTGTTCACTGCTTCATCGTCTTCGTTTGGCGATGAAAGACCTTTTAATTTAGACAATTTCAAATCGTAGTGTCCAGCGTCCGATTTCACTAACGTATCGTTTAAAGTATCAACGAATTCTGATAACCGTAAACGTTTATGAACGTGATGACCAAATTTGTCTATATTCATTGCAGTCTAGATGAGTCAACGACTGAAATCATACTGCGCAATCCTCCCGACGGAAGCTCTTTAAGTTCCACATTTATAATACCAGCTTCATATAATTCTTCTACAATAGCAATGATTTCATTACCTACCCCATTATTCCCTGCTGCCCATGATGCTAGTAGTAATTTTAATCGTTCTATTAACTCGTTTGGGTCATCCCATTAACATAATCAGTATTTTCTTTTACTTTTTTCAAAAGTGGAATACCTTTTCCTGTTGGAATACTCTCCAGGCTTGAGGTAGCATTTCGAGAGAACTTGAACAAAGGCTTAATAACATTAGTATATTTAAACCCTTTGTTGCTATTTATTGGTTTTGATGAATCAAAGTTACGTCGATGTGCATTAGTTTCTATTAAAAGCAATTTATAATTTAGTAAATCGTTGTCAGTGACCACTTCTAAGTTGGGTTTCTTTTTAAACAATAGTTCTGTTAAGCCTACTGTTTTATCGAAAGTTAATGTTCCGATTTTTAAGTTTTTGCCGTCGTCAAAAACACGGGTTTTGCCAAGCAATAATTTTCCACGTTCATGTTTTACACCAAACGGTATGTCATCCAGTACTTCAGATGATGTAGACCATGATGATTGGTTCTTAACACTTGGTGATGACTGCAAAGATTTAAAGGAACCGTCGCTCACGTTGTGTTTGTCGGAAGGTGGTACAACAAGAGTTTTATTATAATCTTTATATGACTCGCTTTCCCTTTCAGAATGTTCTTCGTCTTCACTGGTAAATTCATTGTAATCTTCTTCGGAAGTACAAGACGTAAGATTATCATTATTTTTATTTTTTTTCATCACCGGTTCATGAGCCTCTTCCTTGAGATGTTTATCTACATTTTTATTTGCTAACAAGGTAAGAGGATCTACGATGGGTTTAAATATGGTTTCCAACGCCATATTATTTGCATTTTTTACATCTTTTATCATTTCAACTTTTCTTTTAACAGCTGCTGCGGATTTAACAATTTGTTCTTTGAGTTTTTTTTCCATTTTAAAACGATTCGCTCGCTCGCAAGTCTCAAATGAAAATGATTCATAAGTCGTTATACATCTTATTTTGTATGCTAGTCCACCACAACAAACGTGTCAAATGTTGACCTGTAGTATCCCTTGTTTTTCTCACAGTCCTTATTAACTACAAGATAGCTGAAGGGTTTCTTCCAAACGGTGGAACATAGTTCACGAAACTGAGACCATGACATATCAGACCCAACATGCTCATCATACACATGTTTCAAATTAATGTCATCTTGCTTAAATAATATAAGTAGATTTGAATTATCTCTAACTAATTGTTTCGGAATTTTTGTGTAAGTTTGGTTAATATAAAAACAATCAATGTTCTTATGACGTCCCATTGCAAAATAATTTCTTATGTTGTTTTGATTTTCACAAGCAACGTCATCAAAAATTATAATAGAATCTGACAAAGCTTCATGTGGACTCAATATTTCACTGTTGTGATTGTATTTATGTAAAGATGTACCAGGAACCATGTTTAAAACTTTCTCCAAATATAGGTATTTAGCTTGGTATAAAGATTTTGAGTAAACATACAGATTCCTAAAACGCAGTCCATTTTTGTGGAACAATAAACTGATAACTAAATTTGTCTTTCCACAGTTTGATGGACCACAGACAATGCAGCGTATAGTGTTTGGTAATAAGTTACCATGTCGTTTACTCACTTTTGAGGGCGGGGGACATATACAGTCTAATTCTAATGATTCTTTTTGTTTTATAAATTTCATGTTAACGTTTGAATCTAACCGTAATGTTTCACGCGTTTTATGAAAATGAGAATAATATGACAAGTCAACATATTTAAATAATCTCAGGTCAGGCGAAGGCGTTCAGTGAACGAATCTTACCATGGGTCTTTAACCGAAATACATGTAATCCGTAGTGTATTATTGGGCATTCTGCCGACCGGAGCGAGCGCAGCGAGCGATCGGAAGCGAAGCGGACGACCACCGGGGGGCAGAATGCCCAATAATACACTACTGATAAGAAAGGATTTTTCGAAATTCTACCCCTTAAGGGGGTAAAAAACGGGGGTAAAGTTTGTATGGGACAACGTGATTCCTTTGTCCAATCTTCTTCAAATTTTGCATAAACATTCTTTGACAGAATTAATCGAAGATGTGTTTCATATTTCATTAAAACTCATCGCCTAACAGGGTTAAAAAGGGATAGAAAGTTATTTTGGGGGTGATTTTCATCGAAGTTGATATCAATACTCCTTAGTGCTTTTGATTTTTAATTTCATTTTGTTTTGACACATGTTTGAAAACTCAATCCGTTTTTCGACGTACCGTGCCACAATTGCTTCTGTTCCGGTGGCCAAAATGTGAAACTAGCGTGTTTTTTTAAATGTCATTTTGCTGTCAAGTTGATGTCCAACCATAGCGCTGCTGGCGGCTGAAGTCCTTAGAAGTCAGCCGGCCTAGCATGAGCGGCTTATAACGCGCGATATGATATGGTACGGCAAGTTGTCTTGCTTACACCTTAGTGGGGTAAGCAAGACAACTTGCCGTACCATATCATATCGCGCGCTATAAGCCGCTCATGCTAGGCCGGCAGGGCCGGTTAAATTGCTACAAAAAAATAAAAACGTTCGTAGCGCCGCTGTCACCGGAACAGAAAAGATTGTGGCACTGTACCTCATTTCCACCAAAGAGTGTTATGTATTAACTAGCGTATTGCCATTATATTATGAAGGAGAAAAAAGCTTCGCTTTGCACGAATGAGCTGTCATAGAACCCATGCCACATTAAAAACTACCTTAGCGAAGTATTGACTTGATTTTTTGCATTTTGGTAGTTCAAGAGTAGGAGAATGTCCGAATATTATTCATATACGAAAGTAGCTGTAAAGTATCTGACTTTCATGTTTGGTATAAAGTATAGGCAGCATCATGTAGCGTTCTCGGCCTGCGATCGCTGAGGTTATGTTGATTTTCGCAGTGGTCTTTCACGGGATGGGTGTTCAAAAATATACGGTGCTTCGGAAGGCACGATAAGCCGATGGTACTGGCTGCACTTGGATTGGTTAATAGGTACCCCATAACTGCAATGGGCCCGTGTGGAAGGTCATGGTCCATTTTCCTTATCCATCAATATGAAGGACTGTACCCCAGCAGCGGGACATTAAAATGGATTTATGATGGTGCTGATGAAGCCTTAGAGAACGCCTATCTACCTACTTTTTGACATGAAATTTTGCGATGTAGGTACACAATTAAATTACTCACAGACGGACGTAGTCGCGGCCGCCAAATCATATTCATATTTCTACTATCCCTAATATTATTATAAATGCGGAAATTTATGTTTGTTTGTTTGTTTGTTTGTCTGTCTGTCTGTATGTTCTGTTTTTACGTCAAAACCGCTTAACCGATTCAGATGAAATTAGGAATGAAGATATTTTGTGACCTTAGGAAGGACTTTTATCCGCGGGAATAAGGATCATTCCCATGGTAAAATGAGTTTTAGCACGGGCATAGCTGTGGAATGGAATTGGTATTTAAGTTGATAGTTTAAGTTAATGGAAAGGATTATAATTAGAATAGAGACAGTTTAAGGCACTGGGAAAGACAACACTTTTTACCGCGGGAAAAATCTCAATCCCATACGAAAATCATTTTAAGCGCGGGCTAATTTGCAACCAGAAATTGGTACCTCTTTAAGTAAATAGTTTGAGACCCTGGGAAGGATTATAATAGGCTACTTTTACTATTTACCACAGGAAAGTATCATATTCTCACGGGAAAACCAGTAGGTAGGTATTATTTGTTTGTCCGTCTTTCACGTCTAAACGGAGCAACGGATGAATGTGATTTTTGGTAGGTCCGGGGGTAGATTGAGAGCTGGAAAGTGACGTAGTTTATCCCGGAAAATATCACATTCCCTGAGGATAATGTCGTGTATTACACGCGGGCGAAGCCGCGGGCGGAAAGCTAGTTTAGAATAAAATTATTGAGCTCATTGTAATGAAAGGAGCCCTGAGCACTGAAAAAACTAAGAATACAGCAGTGCAAAGCTCCTGATAATATTCTTATAGCATCATAATATTTTATTATATAATTGATGGGTACATAAACTGTTATGATTAGGTTAGTCTTCTTGGACTCGCATTGGTGCACGTTAAACGCCTAAATAACGTTTTTTGTGTTGTTGAATATCTACTTACATCGCGTGGACAGACCCATCTCCTTATCCTCTCTATTGTTTGGTCACTTTCTTCGGATATACGATGTCGTCTTATTCGATCAAGGCGTAACGAACAATGGATACACCGCATGGTCATTTTAAATATAAACCAAATCACTTGCAAATCAAAATCCAGGGGGCAATGCTGTTGTCAACGTCAAGGCAAGAATCAAGTCCATAAAACACGCGAAAATCCAATGAAATAAACCACTAACCACTTTGAACACAACGAACAGTAAACGTAACGAAACTGCAAGCAAATGTGTCAAGTCAAATGACTGACTGACACTCACTCTCTCACTCATTTCATTGGTCAATGTCTGTCCTCTAAATAAGAAAAGCAAAAGAATCTATGTTTATACAGCCACTTCATCAGCATCATGCTTTAGGGGAGGTCAGCTCAAAGCGGCCATCTTAACTTTAACTTAAAAAAAATGCTGTTACTGAACATATTTTGGAAAAGTATTTTGTACCAATGGATAGGGAATTTATTAAACTTTTATTACGTGTTATCAGTTTTTACGAAAACTTAAATAGATTTATTATAATTTATAAATTACGCAAAAAATGTCAAAAAACCGCTTTGCCCTAGTGAGCGCCTAAAGCGGCCATGGGGGTAAGGGCAAAATGGTCATACCAAAATAATACAAGGAATTCATAAAAAAAATCAAAAATAAGTTTTAAAAATGTTTATTATTGATAAAACGTCATAATAGTCAAAACAATAAAGTTTAAAATTAAACAATTTAAAAATCTTTAAATAATCTAACTATCAAAAGTTCTTTTACATGAAGTAACATAATCAACAGCTGGGTAGCAACAAAATTTTCAGTCTTCCAAATTTTAAACATCTTTATAAAAATAAAAAATCTACATTATGCTATTCTCATAAACTTTTTAAGGTTTCTATCTTAATGAGATCAGATTTCTTGCAGTTATCACAACCAAAAATATCTTTTCCAGAGTATTCTCTTACTTAAATCTACTTACATTCAACTAATCAACAGCTTTTTAGGTTGCAACTAAATCTTCAGTCTTACAAAGTTTTAATATGTTCTTAAAAAATCAAAAAATCAACATTTCCTAACTTAATTAGATCAGTTCTTTTATTTGCAGTTATCACAATCGAAAAATCCTATTCCAGAGTATACTTATTTAAATCTACTAAACTAATCAACAGCTACTAAGGTAGCAACTAAATCTTCTGTCTTCCAAAAGTGTATATATTATAAAAAAATAAAATTAAAAAAATCAACATCTGCTATTCTGATAAGCCTTAAAGCTTCTAATCAGATCAGATTTCTTGGCAGTCATTACAATAAAAAGCTCCTATTCCAGAGTATTTCGTACAAGCTTCATGGGCCCATAACTGGCAGTCGTCACAACGAATCCAGTCCTCTACAGGTGGGTCTTCATATGGTTCCATGCATATTAGGCAATTGTAATTTTTATGTATGGTATTTTTAGTTTTAGAGGTTTTTTCTTTAGCGTTTGCACGAGTTTTAACTTTTTTTTGCATTCCAGATGAGCCAGCCTTTCCAGATAAACTCTCCTTTATGTTTTTTACCACTCCTTTCTCTTTTTTAATACTAGTTTTACGTATTTTGATCAAAGCTTTCTCCCTTTGTTCGTCTTTAATGGGGGTGCTTGTTAAAATTTCTGCCCGCTGAGTTTTCCTTCGTCGAGAAGTTATATTTGGTGTCATTTTAGGCAATGGTCTAAGCGCAATGGGGCTTACGTGGTGGCCATTGGTTCTCCTGCAGTATTGTCAGACAATAATTTTGTAACTGGCAATGTTTTCATAATAGGTGGGGTGACTGGGTCTGGCTCTGCATTTATAATAACATCATTTAGATCGTAACGTGTTCTTTGGTTATCAACAGTAGGCGTAACAGTTCTTTCTGCAGGTGACGGTAAAGTGTGAGATATTTCATTAGTTGTTATTGATGATTGCTCGTTGTTCGCAAATTGCTCGATAAAAGAAGAAGATAACACTTTAGAGTAATTTCTATCTATTATTAATTGATCAATAATTGAAGGGGACGGTGTTCTAGCGTCAACTTCATCTAGTGACAATATCTGGTGTTGCTCCTGTGGATTATCAGATTGTATCACGTTTTCTATAGGCGGATTCTCCATTGTCGTTGCAGGTAAAAAATCAGCATCATCAAAAATATACCTATTTGGTGGCCACAAGCCTGTTTTCTCAAAGCCACTGACAGCATTCTGCGTTGTAGCCGCTCGCAAATAAGCAGATGCAAATAAACTAGCCATGTCTTTTTGGTTGATTATTCGGCCCGGGTGAGTTTTCTGGAATGTGGCCACACTACGCTCAAAATATGTCTTTAACGGCCCATACACGCAGAAATCGAGCGGTTGCATCCGGTGTGTAGTATGTGGTGCCAGTGATACAAATATGACATGGTTCTTGGAAGCGAGTTCTAGAGCTGGCAAATATTTATGTGATTCGTGATTATCCATGACAAGCAGTACTTTTTTCTCTGGCGTTGGACGGACTGTGTCTATAAAGAAGCGAAGCCACTCTAAGAAAATGGTGCCATTGGTCCACCCATTGTCACTGACAGTTGCTTGTGAGCCTGGCGGCGCTCCATCTAGGAGGTTGGGTGCCATTCTTTTTCTTGCGAAAATCATCATAGGTGGGATGAATGATCCCGCAGCATTGCAACAGCAAATTACTGTCGTCGTTTTCCCCCGCTCAGTACTTGCAATGTGACCCACTTGCTTTTTACCCAATTTTGTTAATACTCTAGGGGGTTTGTTGGATGATGACTGTATACCAGTTTCGTCCATGTTATATAAACGCATAGCATCGATTTGGTGCTTCTCAATTTCGCCTTCGAGGAGGTCAAAAAATCTATAGACTTGTGATCTGTTAAAGTCTCGGGCTCTGGCTATAGATGTGGGTTCTGGGCGTCGCAAGGTCAAATCGGGATGACGCTTAATAAACCCCTTATAAAAATCATGTCCAGCAGTTCCTGCTTTAAAAGGATGTGGAATTTTATTAGCTTCCGCATTCTGAAAAACAAGATGCAGGAACTCTTCCTTTGTGAGGCCAAAAAACAGGCTATCTAATTGAAGCACGTAGTCCAAAAGCTCTTCTTCCTGCTGCAGAGTAAAAACTCTTGTATAACGGCCGAGTTTCTTCGTGGCAGAACCTGATTGTACGTGTCTGCGTAGTGTTGTACGCGGTAAACCGTATTTGATTGCAATTGATTTGACTGAACCTTGCTTTTCCTTTATTTCTTTAATAGCTCGCGCCATGATGTCTTCCTCCCATGAACCCTGCGTAGTTTTTCTTTTGTAGTTGTTGACCATCTAAACAAAATAAATAAACATTTTAATGTATTCTACGTACCATAGAAACATTAATTATTATAAACGGCTAACTGACCGCTTTGCCCTTTTTCATTACGGTTCACTAATTTGAATTCGGGCATAGCGGTCACTTGGCCACTTTGCCCGGACCGCATTGCCCTTTTCCACCATTTTGTTTTAAAAATTAACATGGCTCATGTTATTTATGACATGTAACATCTTATAATAAGAAACGATATATATTTTAATTAAGATACGTTTGCATTTACTTAAGAGAAGATTATTTTGGTCTAAGATTTATTTTACTTGGCTTCCATGAGAATCAAATTTACTTGCTCTAAGAATATTTTCTATTCATTTGAAGATTATCCGGTATAAAAATAAGAGGTTTCTGTATTGAATTAAGAACAAATTATGTTTTTAAGTAAAGAGTATTTTTATTTAGTCTAAAATAGTTTTCTTTGATTTTAACAAATAAGTCAAGTAAATTATTAAGTTGTTTTAAGAAGTTCATACGCTTCAAATAAATAATTATTTCTCAGACATAGAAACATTTCTTTAGATCAAACAAATATTTTAAGAAAATGTGTTTTCTTGATTTAAGCAATCCTTTTTAGGGTGATAGATCCAACTACCGGCCCACGGCCTCTCAACGACCCGGAGTTTCGTATCTAATTCTGTGGTTCCTTATCATCGTATCAATACAAGAGTTAAGGAGCCCACAGATGATCAGTCGGCCTGTCGGCAACAGCCTGTCAGTACCCCTAGCATGAGTTTGGCAAACTGTATTCGTAATCGAAAACTATCGCTCTAGCTCTTTCATGTCCTTTGACTGCTTTACCGACATGCGCAGTTCATCCGAGTTTTCGTAAACGTTGACGGTATAAATCAACTGATATTAGGGGTACTGACAGGCCGCTGCCGACAGGCGAACTGATCCATCTGTGTGGCGCTTTAGTAAACGTGCGGGGCCGAGCATAAAAATGATGTTAATAATAATGGCTGTGCGAAAAAAAACAATAGAATTCAATTGTTGTATTTTAAGATGCAAGCATAAGGTTATAACTGTACCTAAGTGTAAATGAAACAGAGTAAAAACTGTAAATGATGATAAGATAATAATGTAAGTTTTCGATACTAAACATGGTTTTGTGTCTGTTCCTCGAATAATTGAAGATTTTCAACACACAACAAAATTTTTAATTTCCATTCGGTACTGTACATAAAAAATAAATACAATGATAACGGAACTAATACTACGATTACCCTAATCGGGCGGATCGTCTGATGACATTTAGCGAAATGCTTGCGCCAATGGCCAAGTGCCGGACGGGCGGCCAACACCCACTAATACCCACACAAGGCACGTCGTGTTCCCGTTGGCGCAAGGATTTTGTTAAATTGTTATTAAATATTTGCCCTCTCTCTCACTCGCGCTAAAATCGCGGCGACGACGACGCCGCAAGTAGGTAGTTATTGTTATCAAATATTTGCCGTTTCTTTTACTCGCGGTAGCGTCGCGCTGAGACGGCAGACTAAGTGTTGCCACTTTAGAACTTTTTGTGCCAAAATTAGCACATTTTTACGCCAATTAGCAAATAGAATTTTCGCATTTACTACATTTTGGCATATTTTCGAATTTTGAGCAATAATTCATCAACATGCATCTCATTCACATTAGAAACAATCGAATCAGTGGACTTTCTAAATAATTTAAACTTCTGAGATTCGTTTCAACGACTTTCGTATTGGTTAAAATGGATGATAATGTGTTAAATCCATTCGGCACTTACTTTTTAATTCTCAAATGAAATTCAATTCTGCTCTTTTTTTTAATTGAGTATAACGTCAATCTAAAAACGGCAATACTGGGCATTAGGGTTCCTTTTTATTACGCACAAGCCACAACTACGTATGAGCTCCTGGTAATCATGAACTTTATTATTTAATTTAAGTTAATTTTCCGGTTCGACTTAGATATTTTTTTTTTATTGGTAAATTCGAATTAAAAATGAAATCAGAGTATTTAAGGTCAAAATTTATTTCTGGTAGACATGTAAATTGTTTACGATTTGATGTCGATTGATTTTATTTTTGAAGAGTTGTCCAATTTTGTTCTGACATGAATCATCCAAACATCTAAACTTTAAAAAAAATATTAGTAGGAAGTAGGATGAACGTCGGCTGCACTCCCGAAAAAGTATCATCACGTTCCGTTTACGAAAGCCTAAGCGTTCGGCTACCACTCCAGCGGCCGATGCGTGCGAGTAGAAGAGAAACAGCTGCTCCGACTTGTCTTGACCCTCGTTGAGCTACCACTTTTTTTGGTTTTTGGACAGTCGTAACACCGGTCTCATCGACATTCCAAATTCGGCTTGGTCTTAAATTATACCTGACCAATACTTCCCTGTATTTTTCAAAAAACTCGTAAATGTTTGTCCGGTTAAAGGAAGTAGCTCGACTTAAGCTTGTAGCTTCTGGACTGCGAATAGATAAACTTGGGTTTCGTTTTAAAAATGCTGTCAGCCAATCTGGTCCAGCACTTTTGTTCTTCTCCCAACTCTTCGGTATGTTCTTGTTTCCGAAATTCACCGCCACTTCATACGCCAATTTCCTCACTTCAGAGAGAAGTATATATAAAGTGTATATATAGTAATATACTCTGATAATTTGACTTCTTCCTCAGCTTCAAAAACAAGTCTTGTTTTCTTATAACCAACTTCTATTTGTTTTAGTTTCTTTACGAACTTATAGAGAGTGACATGACAAATGTCGTAGTCGCGAGCAACTTGCCTATATCTCCTATTATTTTCTAATATTTCTTTCGCAGCTAGCTCATACACCTCTTTCGAAGCTGTGCCTCTTTCCGTCTTTCTTTTGTATGTGCGCATACTGTAAAAAAGTGGATATTGCTAAGTATTTTTAACTGTACTAAACTTATCTTTAACTTTGAAAGGTAGATAGACAGACAGACAGGCAGACAGACGAAAAGACAGACAGACAAGGGAACCCTAAAAAAGACTAAGTATTTCGCCGACGAAATTATTAAATCGAGAAACTTGCTTCTCTGCTGTGCGGGGCAAGTATTAACAAGTTAATTGTTACCCCGTCAGTTTGTTAATTTTAACCCCAAGTCATCTTTTTTACATTTGTTTAGTTATTTAAAAAAGTATTAATTTTACAGCAAATCATACAGGCTGCTATTGTTGTTAAATAAACAATCTATAAAATAAAAAATAATAACTAAGTGTAACGACTTTATCTAATTAATAAATCAAAAAATATCAAGCGTAAAATAGTCCGTTTACCTGACAAAATTGAGCGCGGTGACGTGACCTCTCCGTGCGGCGCGTGAGCGCAGACTGCTTGACACAGGTCAATTCACTACTATTCAAATGGTTTGAGTACCTATTTTGAGCACCAGAAGTTTTATAGTTTAGCTGCAATTCGCTTGTTAATTGTTACCCCTGTTAATTGTAGCCCCTACCTCCCCTAAAAACAATTTTTAACTCAAACATTTGAAAATAAAATTTCGAAAAATGTCCGGAACCCATTTCAATAATGTGTTCAATAACCAGGAGCACAGCTAGGAGAGAAAGGGGTGGTACAGATCGCGCGGCGAGAGTTTGGCTTTGACCTTCGGGTGGAGGGGATTACTGCGCATGGGTACTGTCACGCACACAATACTTTTCCTTTTTTATGTACCAGGTTGGATATTTGAGTGGGTCAAAATTCATGTACAGTCAGTACAGTGGTAATAATGCTAGAAAATAATACGAAATAGATAAACTTCTTCATTTATTAAAAGTATTGATAGTTATTTTACTTATATAAAATGTTTATTTCCTTTTAAAGTTTACAGAGACAGCGATGAAAATTTTAAATAATTGTTTTTTAATAAAATTATTTATTCCAAGATACATGTCAAATTGGTACATACAAACAAAAGAAAACTTAAAATAATTATTAAATACAAAAGTTAACATTAAAAAAAAGTCTTAGCAGCAGTGCTATTCAGATTCTGAATCAGTTAAAGGTTTAACGCCTTCTATGAAATCACCGCATGGTCCAGTGGTGCTGCCGCGACACGAAATTGTGCAACGTCTTTTGCTTGTTGAGGGTCCGGGTTCAGGGCTTCCTCGGTCGCAGTTGTCATCATCATCATCTTCATAACCATCATCAGAATCATCGTCTTCGGAACTATCATCGACGCGAATTATAAATTGCTCGGTAAGTAAATCAACTACATGGTCACTCTTGGCGTACTCTTCTTCTATATCTTTTACCTTTTTACATATTTTTTCCCATTCCTGGGCACCCATTAAGGATACTTTTTCTTTGATAAGTTTGGTACATTCTTGTAAATTCCATTTAACATTTTTGCTAGCTACATATTGTTTAATAGTAGCCCATGCCATTTCTATGGGGTTGAGGTCTGGATGGTAAGGCGGTAATCTCAATATGCTATGGTTTGCTTCTGCTAAAATTTGATCTATTGAAAACGTTTTAAATCTTTCTTTATTAGCTTTTATCAAGTTGTACAATTGTGGCTTGAGCATTGTTGAATCATATTGTATGCCTTTATCAGTTAGCCAATTCTGCATATCGGCTTTTTTGGTATTGGAGGACGGTGCTAAATCCCATTGTTTATTGTGGTATGAGGCGTTGTCGACAACCACTACAGAATTGGGTGGTAGGTTGGGAATTAATTGTGTTCTAAGCCATTTTTCATAATTCTCGTAATTCATGTTGTCGTGATAGTCCCCTGTTTTGATGCCGGCTTTAAAAGTTAATAAAGCATTTGGTATAAACCCAGCTTCAGATCCTGCGTGGACTATCACGACTCGTTGTCCTTTAGAAATGGGTTTTTTTAGTCCTTCCGTAGGGCCATCGCTCCAGGCTTTGGTTGTTGAGTGCGATGAATCTACGTAGGATTCATCTGTGTAAACAATGGGTCTTCCTTCTTGTCGATATTTTCTTATTTTTCTTAAATATTCAATGCGTTGTTATCGGATATTTGATGTTTCTATTAGTAATTTACGGTTGTTTTCTGTTTTTTTCCAGCGAAATCCTAACTCCTTTACAATTACACGAAGACTTGTTTCTGACCCTTTAAAGTTTATATCTTCCTCAAGTTTCTTTTTTAGTTTCCCAATGGTGGGAAGTTCATTATTCGTCTTGTGAAAATTGTGTATACATCTTTTTATAACACCTTGGTCAAAATTATCAATATTCGTAACTGGTTTAGCTCTGGGACGTTTTTTTCCAGGTGTTCTGAAAGTAATTAGCAAATCGGAACTCTTGGCTTGATTTGCGATATTTTTTACAGTGCCAATTGAAGTCTTAGTGGCCTCCGATGTCCGTTTTTGAATTTTAGCTAATTTACTGACTACACAATTTAATTTAGAAACAGTTTCCGTTTTCATTACCTGCATAGTCTGTATAGTTTGGTTATTCTCCGACTGACTGAGTAAAGAAGCAACTTCCTCAATCTGACTTCGAATTTGCTTCAATGAATCGATACATTCGTCAGCTTCTTTCTTTAAAAAGCAATTCACGTCATATATCATTTTCCGTGCTTGCCTTTTTAAAACAATGTTTTTTTTATGCATTTTCAAATCACTTTTTAATATTTAACAAAAAAAACTTAACTGACAAACTAAAACAAACAAACTCAACAAATAATAACAATCGACAACAATTAACGAAAATAGCAATTCACTTGTGAATGTGATTGTACAACAGGAGTGCGCGGTACGTCGTATCGTCGCGAGAGGCAGGGAACGACTGGAGCGCCAATCAGAGCACCGCGTGCGCCTACACACCCGCCCCGCACCCCGCTAATTGCCCGTTGATACCCAATTTCTGATTTCTGCGCAATAACGGTCAAAGCCAAACTCTCGCCGCGCGATCTGTAACTATTCCGAAAGGAGCGGTCAAAGGTCAATAATCCTTAACAGCTGATTGCTCGCTAGTGTTGCGCGAATTTAAATTGAACCCATGAAGAATTGGAATTTAATAATAAATTATTATCTTTGTTTTTATTGTTTTAATTTTCTAAATTGTTAGAAAAGTTTTATTTTAATATTCAAAACATCGACAGTAACATAAAAATACAATGCCTAGGAAAAAAATAAATAAAACAATTTTTTTTTGCCATATTATTCTAAACACGTAGCATGACCTACCCCTGAAGTTTGGATTGATAAAAAAATATCACGGTATATAGTTAAGTGCGTAGCTTCAAGCCAATGGCGAAAATACTTAATGTTTTCATAAATAGCAAGAAGCTCGCGATCATACGCTGAATATTTTCTTTGAGTCGCAGACAATTTCCGCGAAAAGAATGCAAGAGGTTGCCAGTGGCCGTCTTTCAGTTGCTGTAAGACACCTCCCATAGCTTCTTCAGAAGCATCAGTAAAAAGACCAAGCTTAGCATCAGAATCTGGGTGAGCTAACATAGCTGCTCTACACAAACTTTCTTTAAACTCTTTGAAAGCCTTTGTCGCGTCTCCATTCATGACTAATGGTTGGGAGGCTTTAATAGAACCAGTAAGTAAGGCATTCAAAGGAGATTGAATTTTAGCTGCTTCTGGAATAAATCGCCTATAAAAATTAATCATCCCTAAAAAGCGTCTAAGTTGCTTAGCGGTTTTGGGTATAGGGAATTCTTTTAAAGCTTGAACCTTACTTTCCAAAGGTTTAGTTCCGTCCTGAGAGATACGATAGCCTAGAAACGTTACTTCAGACACGCCAAAGATGCAATTAGCTGTATTGATTACCATACCGTAGTCTCTCATGCGGGAGAAGAGTTGACGTAAGTGGTGTTCATGCTCGCTGTGTGATCTCGAAAATACTAAAAAGTCATCCAAATATGGAAAACAGAAATCTAAGCCGCGGGTCATTTCGTCAACAAACTATATAATACTATTATAAACCATAACCCGCTAATCGTACAATACGAAGAAGATCCTCCGGTAAGTTGAATAAGAAAACATTCATTGCCATATTATTATCATAAATGGTTGTCTTACTACGGCGTAAATTAGCATCATCTATTAAATTTACTTTAGCAATCAAAGTGCTCTTGACATATTGTATTCTGTTGCAGAAATCAAGGTATGATTCGCCACTATTAATTTTCATCGTTTCTAATTCTATAGCTATACACTCTTCCGAACGTGGATCACCGAAATGTTGCTCTAACGCTATTTTTAACGTAGGCCATGTATCTAAATCTTGACGTTCAGTTATAAGGTTGGCTGCTTTGCCTGATAATTGCGATGTAATTACATGAAAAATGTACATATCTTGATCTGCATTGTGTACTATACGACAACACGCTATAACATATTCACATTTCCTAAATAATCAATAAAACAAATAATATATTAATTAATCAAAGTTAAAGTTGGTTTAATATTTTAAAATAGTTTCCGTAAAAATCATGTAAAAATTTATTTTCTTTGTAAAAATAACGTTTCTTTTGTAAAACAATATACATAATTAATCAAATATAGGTATTTAGTAAAATTATTTTCTTTACTTTACTTAAATTAAATCTAATAGAAGCAATAAAAAGTACTTCAATTGTTGGAAATAACTTTAAACACTTCCTAGAAACTTATAACAATTTTAGGTGAAAATGATAGGAAAATAGACTGGAATAGCGACTTTTGGTCTACTCACAGACTGCCCATATCACTCGTTGAGTCTTCTTAAGTTCCTTCGGAGTTCTCGTCGTGTAGAGTTGCACACTTAAAGCACACTTAAAGTTCTCGACAAATTTATTTGGTTCGTCGGATTTCGGTGGAAAACGCGTGAAAACGTTCGGCGCGACACTAATGTTAAGTGTTTCCGCGACGCGGAAATCCTACCGGCTGCGCCAGTTAAGGGCCGGCCGATCAAAATCAGCCAAAACGGCAGTCACCGTTATTTATTTATTTATTTATTTATTTACACTTTATTGTACACACAGATAATACAGATAGACAAAAAAATATACAAAGGAGACATACAATTGGCGGCCTTATCGCTAAAAGCGATTTCTTCCAGACAACCTAGGGATGGACAGGATAAGAAAACAAAGTATGATGGGATAGTTAAAGGTGTACAAAGTGTTAAGTAAAAAAACAATAAACTTACTACTTACATCTAAATCAATTAATATATACCTACATATTTACACATTAATACGTCATACTTAATAACTTATAAACATTATACATATTTACATATAAATACATACTCAACAACCAATAAAATAAGCAATAAACTTACATGAACCTACATAATAACCTATTAACCTATAAGATAGTTTGTTACTGGCTTAGTTCAGCAACATAAGGAGAGATAATGCTCTTTGACCTCTTTTTTGAATAAGCGGATAGTCTGTGCGGCCCTAATTGACACCGGTAATGCATTCCAGAGGTAGGCAGCTTGCACCGAAAAAGATTTTTCGAAGAACCTGGTTGAATGCATAGGTGTTTCCAGTCGCAAGTTTTCTGATGATCTCAAGAAACGAGAATGGGAATCTTTGACGAATTTGAAGCGATCTTTAAGATAAGAAGGAGTAAAGGGGTTAAACAGAATATTGTACAATAGGGACAAAATATGCGCATTCCGGCGAAGGCGAATTGGCAACCACCTGAGCTTCTTACGAAATTCAGAAATATGATCGTATTTGCGAAGCCCAAATACAAATCTTATGCAAAAGTTTTGAAGGCGCTCAAGCTTATTTAGTTGCTCTTCTGTAATATCAAGATAGCTGACGTCGGCGTAGTCTAGAATTGGAAGAAGTAAAGTTTGTGCTAGCGCAACCTTAGTGGGAGTTGGTAAAAAGTTACGGAGCCTCCGCAGAGAGCCAGCAGATGCAAAAAGTTTTCGGCTTACCTCCTGAAGCTGCACGCCCCAACTTAAATTGCTATCGAAGTGCACGCCTAAATTTTTAACCTGGTCACGGGGTGGGAGATCAGTGCCATCGAAGGTGATGGCTGGCACTTGAGTAAAATCAATTTTGGATCTTTGCCGGGTGCTTCCAATTATAATAACTTGGCTCTTAGCAGGATTGACCGTTAACCCGTGCGCTCTGCTCCATTCGCTGATTTGAACCAGGTCCCTATTGATGTTATCTATGGCTAAAGAAATATTGTCCGCAGAGGCTTGAGAATAAATTTGTAAATCGTCTGCATAAAGGTGGTAGGTTGAAATTAATTGACGGGAAATAGGATTAATAAATATACCGAAAAGAAGAGGAGATAAAACGCCACCCTGTGGTACGCCAGCGGTGGTGTTACGCCACGAAGAGAAGGAATTCTCTATACGGATCCGTTGCCGACGACCTAACAGGTAACTACGAAACCATTCAACCACTGTTGGAGATATGTTAATAGAGCTAAGTGTCTCAAGAAGGACATCAAAATCTACCGTATTGAAAGCATTGCTGAAATCGAGCAGGGATAGGACTGTAAGATTCCCAGCTTCCATACCAGATCTGATGTCATCCGTGATATTGACTAGTGCAGTGGTAGTACTATGGCCAGGTCGGAAACCGGATTGATTGGAATTCATGATATTGTTCTTGCACAGGAAAGTGTTCAGTTGATTATGGACAAGACGCTCTAGGACTTTAGATAGGAATGGAAGGATGGATATGGGGCGATAATCAGAATAGGACGAGGGATTGGCTTTTTTAGGGAGTGGCGTAATCTGGGCATCTTTCCATAACGATGGAAAGACACCATTGGACAGAGAATAATTTAGGATATAGGTGATGATAGGAAGGATTTCGTCAAGGATGAGGACTATCATTTTCCTGCTAATACAGTCGCTACCAACTGCATTGGAGGTGACGGCCAGTATGCTCTTCTTAACATCACAATCAGTGAGTTGAGTAAAAAAGAAAAGATCGTGATTTGGGCGGGAAACTGATGAAAGAGTTCGCAGGGTGTTAGCTTTCGTGATCCCATCAAAGTGTGACGAAGAAGTAAAGTGCTGATTTAAGACATTAATATCAAAGTCTTTTGAAATAACGGCTGGCCGCTGTTTCCCGATCCCCATCGAGTTAAGAAATTTCCAGACCTTTGCTGGATCTCCATTTTCGACAGAACTGTGAAAGAAGTGGCGTTGTGCTTTCCCACACACTTTATTGCAGCGATTGCGAATGGCAACATATTTCTCCCAATTTGAATCAGTTGGACGGTGTTTATACCTTGTTTTGGCGACAGCTTTAAGGTGACTCAATGACTTAATTTCATCCGATAACCAAGGAGAAGGTTGATGTTTTAATTTAACGGCGCGAACTGGGGCATGCCGGTCGTACAAATCATTAAGCTTTGAGACAAAGAACTGTAGTTTGCCGTCAAGTGTGTCCATATTCAAAACCGGACTCCAGTCTATACCTTTCGCGTCACTGCGAAGCCTATCGGTGTCAATGCCACCAAAATTACGCTGCATCAGTACTTGAGGTTTATCCTTGGGGGGACGCAATTTGTAAGAAATAAAAATTAGGTCATGGTAAGAAAAGGCATCGGCCGGAAATTGGCCATGCTTTGCAACACGGTCGAGGGAAGAAACAAAAACTAGATCAAGAAGCGAAGGGGTACAGTTAGGAAAGTGATGATGGAAGTGACCGTTAAATCTCTGGAGTTCACAATTATTTTAAAAAATAATTAAAATATTTGTAATTACTAGCATAAAGAGTGTGTTTACAATGTATCTCTATTAATAATCTAAAATCATTTACAGTATAAAAGATACAACTACGTAAAGTTGCACAAAATATGAGAAAACGTGTGTCGGCGTTAAGGTAAAATTGAATTAAAAAATCAATATATTAGATTCAAAAGCCTACTCAAACAAATCTCAAAAGTATTAACTACAACTTATCAATTGTTTTATTTTATAATATGCTTTGGTTATTTAATTATGATTTTTTTAAAACGCTTCTTAAATCCGCCATACAAAATTACTATGGACTCGAGACGTTGAATATAACAAGCGAGCAACGCACGAAATATTCAGTCGCCCACGAGCAGACCCGGTCGACATAGTATGAGCGACCTTGAATTTGACCTTGGGATACAAAAAGTGACTAGGATAGCGATATATTATAGAGCTGTCTCATTCTCACACTGCGATGACTTAATGTTGCCCTGTTAATAAACGACATAAATTAATGTTATGATAAAATTAGTTCTTAAAAAAGAACTTTATTTTGCTTGGACTAGAAATATAGTTATTTAGGATTGTTTAGAACTAAATTAAAATGTATACATGTAAGTTATGGAAGATGCCTCTCATCATTTATTTCTTGCAATTGCAACACCACAAGATAAATGTCAGCCGCTGAGTTCGTCGGGTTTTTCTTCTAAGTTTTTGAAAGTTTAAAATTATTTGCGCCCACAATAAATAATTAACATTTGCCTTTATGTTACGTTGAATTAAGCGTCTTATTCCTCGGTTTCATTGTTTTGGTGAAAGTTAAGTGATGTGATGTGAGATAGGACTCCTGCGAGATAGTGACTCTGCTTTTGTGATTGTGTAAATTTTTGTTTTACGATGTCGGAAAACATTCTGAAGTGCATCAAATCGAGTGCGTCTTCACCTGCAAATGAAGCCAAAATTTCACTTCACTTCACCGTTTTATAAAACCAGGAAAAACAAATAGGTACGTACTTAATGTTCGGTGAGTTTATGTTACTCGGTGCTCTGCCCCCTTCATTTTTATTGTATTTACATCAGTAAACATCAGAATTGTATTTACGAATCCATGAGAAAAGCTTTCAAGCTTTCTACAATATTGATTTGGTCCATTTTGTAAATATTGTGCAGCAAAATAAAAAAAATTGCATTTTGTATTAGTGATGTAAATTTTCAGAACTGTGTGAATAAGAAAAAGTACCTACCTACTCATAGTACTCACATATAAATGTAAGATTTCGTCAATTGTGTTTATGAGTAAGTATATGAATTTTATTGTAACAATGTTTTCACTCTTTTATTTACAGATGTGACTAATGGGCGAAATACTGTTTCCCGCACGAATCTTGGGCATCGCCAGAATTTCAACAAAAACTGTATTTACAACATAAGATGCTATGCAATAAACACTTTACTGAAACATGTTTTGTGGATCAAAAACTCTTTATAACAGCAGTATCCAATTTGGAGTCTGACAAGGTTAGTACCTATTTTACAAATGCTTCAGTGATTAAATTGGTGAGATGAGAACTTTTGTCTTTAGGTGATTAAATTTCGTAATTAAAATTGAAAGGAAATTGTTTCTCATAGTTCTTACATACAACTAAGACGAGTCTGTTGAGTAGGTATACCAAATAACTTTATTTTTATTTTTAGGTTCTAATTCCCATTTTTGTACCAATGAAACCATATTATGTGCCAACAGCAGGCCCATCAGGAAGAAGGAAACCTGTAATGGAGAACTTGAACATACTGAATATTACTCATAATGCTATGAATGATGCCGCTCAGCAAAGTAAAACTTCATCAAGTAAATCATTGAAATCGCAGAATGAGAAAGAAAGGAAACTTTATTAAATTTACTTACTTTAATTACGTCTTCAATAATGTGAAAATATACAGTTGATTAAATGTGAATTGTTATCTTAATGTTTGGACTATTTTAACAAGACTTATTTAGCGGGGTAAGATCTTTTTAGACCTATTTAATTTCTGTTTAGGAACCAGGACTTTTTTAAAATCATATTTTTGTTTTTCTATGGTTACTGTTCTTACTTCTTACTTCTTATTCTAATTAATAAAATGCAACGAGTCCTTGTGATGGTGTAGTCCTAGTGACCTTATTTGATGCTTGTATTGTTATAAAATATTGTAATCTAAACATTTGCACACCCAAAGTGGGAAGAATATGTGTAATTATTATTATTACATAACACCCTTATTTCTGCAAAATCAAATACATGCCAGTTTTATCAAACTATGAACACTATCAGTTCATATTTAAAAAAATTGTAAATAAATATGTAATCAGATTGCGCAAAGTTTTAGACGGAAATAAACAGAAATGATGCATGAAAATGGTTTTATTTTAAACCAACTTGAAGATTTAGCTTGGGTTGCAACAAAATTTAACAGCAGTTACTTGTGTCAAATCAGCTGTATTTAGCAGCTTATTTGACACATGGAACAGCTGTTAAATTTTGTTGTGATCAAAAATTTTGCCTGAGTAGGAACGATTTTAAAATTTCCCGCGTAAAGTTTTACTGGGACACTACTAGATGGCGTAAGTTTTGTCTCATTTTTATTGTATGTACTTGTCATTCTTCTCCTTGTGAGTATATTTATTCTATGCCCACGAGAGCTCAGAGCGAGGCGACGTTTCGATGCGGAGCGACTTGACCTAGAAAGACTTCGTTGCCTATCGTGTACGTATTCTGTGTTACACGCAGCAAAACAGCGTAAGTATAAATTTGTAATATTTTTTTTCTCAATTTTGGTTTTGATTTATTCTTATCACGACTGCTCAAGAAGCGTAATGTGTTTAGGGTTAATGTATGAATGTTAGTGTGTATGTATGCGAGTTTCTTTTCACCATAACTTTTGAATGCCTCAACGGATTTTAATGGCTAAAGATTTTTTAAATACTCAAAATGGTGGACGTGTGGTGTGGCACCATAAAAAAAATTTAGTTTTTCCTTATTATAGCAATATGGGTATCAAATGGAAGGCTTTGACGAGTACCTACATTTCAAAAATATATAATTGGTATGCATAATCACTAAAAATAATATAATAAAAAATTCATAATATAAAAACCTCAAAAGTAAAAAAAAAAACAGGCTCTCATTACAGTCGGGGTCTCGGGGTACCATGCTGTGGAATTCTTAAATTTTAAAGGTCCCCCGACTGCAATGATACTATGTATGTAGGTATGTTCCACGATAGCTCCGCCAATAGTGAACCGATTTTGATAATTCTTTTTTTATCTGATAGACCAAAGTTTCAATTGTGTCCCATGAAAAATTTACAGTAGTCAGTTCAGAAGTTTCTTCAGAATCCCGAAAAAACACATTGTTTTCGTCTGGTAGTTCTTGCTTTACGCTTCAATATATACGGGAACTATTAACCGATTTCGATAATTCTTATTTTATTCGAAAGAGTATATTCCTGAATTGGTTCCATTGTAACCAAGTTAAGAGCTGATGGTGGAATCTAGGGGAGATTGAGGAAAACTCGCAAATTTTATAGGTATTTTACGTGTTTTATATATTTTTCAAGTATTTGCATCTGCTAATCATGATGTCATAATAATGAGCTGGTGATGGAAGGTCCAACTCTTCAATGGTTAGGAGTCGAAGGGTAATTTTTTTAACATCGTTAATAAGTAAAGATTTGTAGTTGTAATATTTCAGGTTATTTAGGTGAGCTGATGATGGAAGGTAAAACTCCTTAACGCTTAGGATTAAGAACATGTTTTTTAAGTACCACATGCACGAATATACCTTTAGTTGTATTCTTTCAAGTAATTCAGGTAAGCTGATGGTGGAAGCCAGTGGAAGGTTAAACTGCATAACAGTTAATATTTGGAAGGCGGAGCTTGTCTTGGTGTTATAATTTAGATATGGACCACCATGTGACAACAGTTTTATCATTACACTTTACGGTACACTTGCTCATTATGTGGTTTCAAGGTAGATTTCTTACACTAAAAATGGAAAAATAAACATATTTTTTCAAAAAAGTAAACCGGCTTCAAAACAAAAAACTGCAAACAAAAACTCACTTCCCAAAACACGTAAAAATGAAAAATAAATTAAATCATTCAATTTATAGGATGAAAATGCGCGACTTTTTCTAACAAATCTTGGAACTTTCTGATCTGTTTGAAGTCGGTGTCAAACCGAAAGTAACATAAAATATACTTTGGGAAACAATATACACAATAATAATGTGAGTGATGCGAGTTGTAACCTATCAAATAAATTAGGTATAAGGCTTGACACCGACTTCAAACAGATCAGAAAGTTCTCGCGCCTCCGGCTTCTGGAAGGGGTCCTACGATATCTAGCGCGACACGCTCAAAAGGTTGAGTCGAGGTAGTTGTTATTTGCATGGGCGCTCGATTGGTCCTACGCAAAGCCTTATTTGTTTCGCAGAGATCGCATTTGCGGACGTAGCTCTCAACATCGCTACGCATATTTCGCCAGTAATATCGTTCCTGTATTCTGTTTAACATTCGGTTGGCACCAAGATGACCTGCGATTGGTATGTCATGGTTTTCTTTTAAAATTTTACTAATTTATGTTAAAGTTGGATAAATTATAGTATTTTTAAATAGATTGATATCGATTTGTGTATCATGAAAGACATATGAAAGTATGTTAAATATTTTTATATAGTTAAGGGAATCAAATGGATTACGGAAGTCAGTTAAAGCAACTTCATCGATGGACAAGGGTATTAGTTCAGATTTTAGACGTTTCAAGAAATGGAATATATCTTCATAACTAGTTTTGTCGAAATGATGTACCTTAACAAACAACAAATAATAGGTTTTGTTGTTGTTCTGAAATGATATGAAAGAATGTAAAGTTCTTTCCTTAGAAAGAATTTCTTTGGAGTCTGAAAGATTACCAAGAGTTTCTGATACGTAATGATTCGACTCGTCAAGGTCGATTGAGGTAGGTACAACAATGGTTTTTATCTTTGATTTTAATAAGCTTTCATTATGTTCTAGGATTGTTGTGTTTGAATGAAATAATTTATCGTTTATTGCTTTCAGGCATTTGGAGTACGTGTCGTCGCCGGTGATTTGTGATTGCGGTGGAGGTGGAGTATGAAGATCAAAATCTTGCAGAAGATCATTATTATCAGGAGGATCAAGGATTGCAACAGGATCAGGGTTTCTAAGAAGTTCGGGACTTTCAGGTAATTCAAGATTTTCAGGAAACTCAAGGTTATCGGGAATATCGAATCCTTCAGGTAAGTTAAGGAAATCAGGTAAGTTAAGTATTTCAGGTTGCCCAGAACTTTCAAGATTCAGTTGGATTGGCATATCATTTACCGGTGTTGGAATCTTGGAGTCGTCATGTACACGAGATTGTTGAGGCGCTGTTTCATTGGTAAGTTTTCTTTCTGTTATTGGATGTTTTGCAAAATTTACAGGGTACCGGGAAAATGCGTCTGCATTACTATTACATTTTCCCTTTTTGTATTCAATATTATAGTCATACTCCTCTAATTTCAGTCTCCAGCGGACTAGTTTTGAGCCAGGATCTTTGCAGTTGAAAAGCCATTTTAGGGGCTTATGGTCGGTAACTATAGTGAACCTTCGCCCATAGAGATACGGACGGAAAGTTTGAGTTCCGAAAATAATAGCAAGACACTCCTTTTCGGTAGTGCTATAGTTGCATTCATGTTTGTTAAGGGTTCGCGAGGAGTAAGCAATGGGTTTGTCTTTCCCAATACTTCCTTGAGAAAGGATTGCGCTTATTGCGTAATTGGATGCGTCACATGTCAAAATAAACAGTTGTGTAAAATCAGGATAGCTCAACAAAGGAGCAGAGGTAAGTTTTCTTTTAAGGTTTTCAAATGCTAACTGCTGTTGGTTTTCCCACCTGAATTGAATATCTTTCTTTAGAAGACTTGTTAGGGGTTTCGCAAGTTTCGAAAAGTCAGGGATAAATCTTCGGTAATAAGAAACTAAACCGAGGAAGGATTTAATGTCCTTTGGACTTTGTGGGATAGGAAATTCTTCTACTGCTTTAATCTTTTCAGGATTGGGTTTTACACCATCTTCTGTTATAAGGTGCCCAAGGTATGCGACTTCACGTCGAAGGAATTCGCATTTATTAGGTTGAAGTTTTAGATTAAAATCTCGGAAGTTTTGGAAAATTTGGGATAAATTTTCTATATGTGAGGGTAGATCATGTGAATAAGTGACCACGTCATCTAAATAAACATAGCATCGGATGCCCTGTAGGCCTGTAAGAGCAGTGTTCATCAACCGCTGAAAGGTTGCAGGCGCATTCTTAAGCCCGAATGGCATACGTGTAAATTGAAAATGTCCTTGCGGTACATTGAATGATGTTTTAGATGCGTCATTTTCATTTACAAGGACTTGGTGAAACCCTGATGCAAGGTCTAGGGTTGAAAAATATTTACTTTGGCCGAGTTGGTCCAAAATTTCTGTTATTTTAGGGATTGGATAAGTATCACGAATAGTGATGTCGTTTAGTTTGCGGTAGTCTATTACTACGCGCCACTTTCGTTCACCGGATGCGTCAAGCTTTTTCGGGACTATCCAGATTGGTGAGGACCAGGGGGACACAGATGGTGTTATGATACCTTGGTCCAGCATTTGATCTGTTTGTTTCTGGACCTCTGCCTTGTGGACTTCTGGAAATCTGTACGATTTGGTGTGAATGGGATTGTCGGAAGTCGTTTTAATATTATGTTGCATGGCGTCAGTAAAGGTAAGTTTATCTTCTGGCAGATGGAAAATATCTGAATAATCTGCACAGATATTGTAGAGAGATTTCGCTTCTTCAGGGTTCAAATGGGATGTTCTTAGCTGATCAAGAACTTCTTGAGTACGATTTAGAGAGTAACTTTCAGGATTGCTTTTGAAGTTTGTGTATATTAGTTCTGCCGGGTCTATAGGGGTAAGTTCAAGGTTAAGGTTGGAATTCAAAATTGGATTTTCAGATATATTTACTACTGAAATATTGACCCTATTATTTTCTTTCACATTTACTAAACAATTTGCTACTAGAAGTTCTGGATAAAAATGCTTGTCTTCTATGATGCCTTCTTTTATTTCGGGATTAGCTACGGAACATTCAATTATTTTTTCAGATCTGGCAGGAATAATATATTCAGGAGCAGAAAATTCTAGTTTTATTTCTTTTTGTCCTATTTTTAGGACATCTAGCGTGTAGTCGATATTACAGCGGAACTTAGTAAGCAAATCGCTACCTATAATACCATCATATGGTAGGTTGATATCATTAAAGATATGGAAAGGGTGTGCTATTTTCAATCCCTGATCAAAATAAAGCTGGAGTTCGAAGCTACCTAGGCTTTCGATAGTCTCGTCTTTAGAGTCAATACCTTTTATACTAACTTTGGTATCACATAATGCTTGAGGAATATCGAATACGGTACTAATTTTCAAGACGCATATTGATGCGCCGGAATCTATCAGAAGAGTTAGGGGTTTTTTCCCTATAGACGCCTCTACTTGGACGTATGGTAAATATTTATCTTTAGAGACAATTTCAAACACTCGATTGTTACTAGGAATCAACCTGTCGTTTTGGGGCTGGTTACCCAGTCGCATAGGTTGCTGAGGGATCAACCTGTCGTTTTGGGGCTGGTTACCCTGTCGCATAGGTTGTTGAGGATTTATATTAGAAGTCAACCTGTCATTTTGGGGCTGGTTACCCTGTCGCATAGGTTGCTTAGGAATTATCGTCGTATTTTTTGGAGTGGTAAATCTTACATGTTTATTTATTTTGGTGTCTTTTGGAGTAACAGGTCCCGTACGACACCGATGCGAGACATCTATTGGTTTAAATTATTTTGATCATAGTCATTTTCGTAAGAAGATGAGGGATCTTGTTGACAAGATTGGTATTCATCATAAAAGATGATGCTTGGTTAATCTTGGTTAATGGGAGTAAAAGGTTTAGGAGGTGAGTTGGTTGAAAATCTTTTGTTGTTATGTTCTCGAAGAGCACAATTTTCAAGAACATGTCCGGGTTTCTTGCAATATCTGCAGAATGGCGAAGCCATGTTACGAGGAGGAAATGATCTGTTATTATTAAAATTGTTAGAAAACGGTTGGAATACGGGTTTGTTATAAGTTTTTCTAAAATTTGATTCAGTCGGTTTCGGTTTGAAATCGTTTGGAGGACGCTTGTAAATACATTGCTGAATACGTTCTTCGGAAATTGCTAAATTAATAGCTTCATTTAGGTTTTTAGGAGAACGACATCTCACTATGTTGGAGATTCTGGGATGTAATCCCATCAAAAAATGGTGGAGGGCAAGATCCTCCATTGCTGCGGTTCAACCGGGTATCTCCTTTGTTTTATAATTCGATAGGGAAATTTCAGTTAGTAATAGTGAGAGGTTGGTCTCCACACGCAAAGAGTATTGGTTAACATTCTCTTGAGGACCTTGTTTGCTTTCTTGTAAATCGAATAACAAATGGGAAAAGTGTTTTCGTTCACTAAACTGGGTTTTCAAAAATTCTTTTAGTTGGTCCCAGCAACTAAATTCCTTGATTGAGCAAGCAATTTTCGCTTTTCCGCTTAGTTTGCTTAAAATATATTTGAATAAAATGGGTTTCTGTGTCTCCGTTGCTAAATCATAGGTATTATTGCAATTCACAATAAATGAATTAAGGGTCTCACGAGACCCATCGTAAGGTTTAATAAATTGAAAGAGACTGCTCAACTCCATCTCTTTTTTTAAAGCAGATACAGCAGCCCTAGTAACGCGAGGAGAGCCAAGAGGACTTTTTGTTTGCTCGGATTCACTCAACTGAGACACAGGAATATCAATAGATATTTCGCTTCCTTCTTTGTTTGTTTTGGTCATAATAAACAAAATCTAATTTTATAACATTCGTAAATGGTTAAGGCAATTCGAATAAAATAATGCAGTCAGATTCAATTATGTTAAGCAAAAGTTAATAAGAACACCTGGTTATCTAAGTTAAATACTTTCGAGAATGCGTGGGCGCGTCGTCGGCCACGGATGTTTAGACTTCGAGACAAGTTATGAAATAACAATAAAATTATTCTACACTGCATTAAATTGATTAAGGAATTAATTAATTATTTAAGGTTACGGAACACTTCACTGGGTATGAATAATACGTAAGTTAGGTATGAAAATTGTAACTCACAGGAATATGTTTTTCATTTTCGCACTTCACTATAATCGGGAAATTTGAACTTTCTGGAACATTCGCTTCAGGAACATTCAGGTTCAGGAACACGGAGATCACAGCCTGTCAATTCTGGTTACCAGAAGCTCCCGGGGGACACGCTGGTTGCGCAACTGCTGGCACCGCTGGCAGGGCTGGCGACGATGGTAGGGTTCTGTATTCGGTGAGCCGGCTCGGATGATGATTGGTTTCCTTGTAGCCACTTCGATGGATATGGATAACAGGAGAGCATGAAAGGTCACTCTCAGGAAGTGCACTCAGGAATAAACTCAGGAACTTCACTTTTGAGTCACTTTTACAATATTTTCACAGAGACGTACCGGGGATCAGATTTACGATCCCTTTGCGCTGCCACCAATGTTGTATCGAGGAATGAAAAAGTCTTTTTAAAAAAATGAATTATTTAATATCTGGAAAATGGAGTACAAGAATATTATTATTTAATTAAATTTGGTAAACGTCTCTTTGGGAAAACGACGTGTTTCGCGAGTGGCGTCCCGATCCGAACTGCCGCGATCCCACTCTACAAATGCTAAGCGCGTGTAGGATATGCGGACCTCAGCATAATCCCCTACAGTACAGGGATGTAACAGAACGTCACACCGGTCTTTCATCTTTGGTTTCATTCCGTGCCAACAGATGGCGCCAATAGTAGCCGTAACAATCATTTTAAAGGCCTATCTATAGACACCCCACACGAATAGGTTTGATGAAAAAAATATTTGTCAGCTTCAGTTCCATGTATGCCCATGTATTTTCTCCTGATCCTGAGTCGACTAACAAGAACAATCGAATATCGCATACATAATTATGATTTCACGAGGACATGAGGTACATAATTATGTTTTTGTAAGATTATTAGTGATTTCGAAAACACTTTATTGACTTGCTGCACGGATACAGTGGATTTTGGCAGGTCAACTATAATGCGTTGCTGCACTGATACAGTGGATTTCGGCAGGTCAACTTTATTTTGCTGCATGAATAGACACAGTAAATTTTTGCAAGGCAACTTTATTGAATTGCCGCACTGATACAGTGAATTTTGGCAAGTGATCACTTGTAGAGGATTGGATTTGGGAGTTGACATTTTTATCGTGTGGGTTTTTTAATCGCGAGGTCCTGTACGACACTGGGAAGAGACGATTATTCGTTTTTTTTCGTTAGAGTCGCAGATATCATGACCCTCGAAAGGGTTAGTTGGATAATCTTCATCATTAGTATCGTCGGATATGAAATGCATACGTTGAGGCATAAAAACCCTTCCCTGGTTCTGGTCAAGGTTTTTTAATCGGTTGTTATTGAATTCTCTCTTGCGACATTGTTTTAGGACGTGACCAGGAGTTGTGCAGTATTTGCAAAAAGGAGTTGTAGGGGGGTTATTTGTATAAGATCGATTAGGATTAAAATTCGGTCTGAAATTCGATTGGTTAGGAAAGGATTGTTGACCTTGGTTACGACGGACAAATTGACCATTAGGTCTTGGCAAATTTGGTCTATCTTGACGCGAGTATTGAATTCTGGACTGGCTCGAGCCATGCTTGGATAACGCCTGTTGGATTCTTTCCTTAAGATATTGCTGTTTATGGCATCGTTCAAGGATCTGGCTGATTTACACCGAATAATATTGGAAATGTGGGGTTTCAGTTTCAGCCCCATTTGGAATTCTTTCTTTGCGGCCGTTCTTCCTAAAATTCCTTACTTTTGGGGCCATGTGAAATGGATATTTCGGAAAGTAACTCTTATAGAGATGCCTCGACTCTTAGAGCATACTGATTTAGAGGCTCATTAGGTTGCTGTTTGCATTCCTGTAAGTCAGTGAGTAGATGGACATAATCCTTCCTCTCGCTAAATCGGGTTTTGAGAAAAGTTGTAGCCAATTGGTGAATTCTTTGATGGAGCAGGCGGTTTCTGGCTCGCCCTCTAATTGACAGAAAAGATATTTAAATATTGTTTTCCCATCTTGCCTCGCTCGTTGTAGTTGTTGTTGTAAAGCCGTGTGAGATTTCTTAGAAAGTAATCTCTTCCTGATATCGCTTATAAGATCTGAAACAGAACTATAACTTTTGCACAAACGTAGTTTCGCGCTTTCCGACAACCTTGATGTTAAAACAAATTTAATTAAGGCTGGTTTCTCAGACTCGTCCAACATAGATTCATACAACTCAATATTCGAAATAAGTTGTTTCGTGACATTTTCGTCACCCGTCATCACTGGTATAAGAGAAAGAGCGGTTTTTAAATCGAATTTCGCCATATTGGTGTTTTCCTCACAATATATTTCGACTTCACTTTCGGAACACAATTCAAAAATTTTTGAATAAAATGTATTCACACTTTCATTTAAGCTATTTAAAAATTCAATTGTTTCCGACTTTCATTCCGACGTTACTAAACCTTTAATCAATATGTTATATTCTACATTAAAATCATTATATAAACTAGTGCTCTCCGAATACTTTTCTATCTGTAACTTACGTGTTCTACGCTTTTGGCCTATTTTTACAAGATAATCTCTAATATTTTTTATTTTATTATGTATTTCGACAATTCTTTCTGCCATAACATAGTAATATTAGAATATTACAGTTAAAAACTACGTTCTTACTACTAATAGAGTCCATTACTTGCAATAAAATAATTTGACATATTTACTCAATACGTACGCACTTACTCACTCCGGGATTATTAATATAGCACTTACAGATCACTGGCGGTCACCCATCACACAAAAAATTACACTATGTCCGTCTTGAATTTGTTTCCTTCCTGGGCTTGACGAGGGCGTCTCGAAAATAAAGATTGCAGAAAATGGTCATTTATAGCTTTCCGCGTCCATTTCCCGTGGCAGCGCTTGTACCCACGAAACGACAAGTACAAAGATCCAATGACAGCGATAATGGTCAAGATAACGAATACGATGGTGCTCACACTCATGTGGAAAAAAAGTTGATCAGTGGAGGCAGAGTTTAGGCCTCCCACGGCATTTTGCACGATCACGACTTTCTGCGACTCGACTTTGCTGCTTTGTTTACCCATTATTGTACGATAAAACGAAATAATTGCGTCTGAAGAATACAGTCTAGCGCCACTGACGGAGATGATTTTATAATTAAAATTATTTTGATCACTTTCACTGCAGTCACATAATGGTTTTTAGGACACACCTTATTTAGAGTATTGGACTTTGAACGCACACGCGGCCAACTCCAGTGGCAGGGTCGCCATGTAAGGAGTTGGTAAATCAAACAACTGAGCTCGATGAATCCCGTATATTAAGTGACCAATAATACTATATAAACTGCTTATATCTAACGGATAACGCATAAGTATTTGTTAAAGTATATGTGAGGGTTGGCGCCTCACACTCCTTAGATTACGAATCATTTCTTGTATCACCTTTAGTTACCAAATGTGTAGTCTTTGGAGCTAGCTGTTGATTCTCAGCAGTATTCTCAAACGCACAAGCTCGGCTCTCTAGAAATGAAATCAAATTATTTACTGAGGGCACTTTGAAATATGAACCATATATTTGTATTTCTTGGAAATGGCTCTCCCTTGTTGTTTCTTTTGGATTTATCGAAGGACTAATGTTGGAGCAATGCACTGTATTTACTATATTGAATTGTAAGGACTGATTTATCAATAAAAATACAGAACTTTTATATTACGCGTGTATTCGTCCCAAGAGACACGAGACAAGAGTCTCAATTGACAAATTAGAGAGCATACAATAATTCTAACTTACAAACAAATTATTATATGCCCGCTATAATAGAAAATGTTGGTATTCCAACAGTATCTGTGACAACAAGGACCGCACGCACTGAAGAAGGCAAATGATTTTGCCATAGAATAATTTAACGTGTCATCATTTATTTTGTCGCGCACTTACTCGCGCATGCACCGAGGAAATTGCAATGGCTTTTTATCGCCCGAATGCATTTCTCCGATCAATTTCTGAATCTGTCGCGATTCTGGCTCTTCGTAAATGGTTAAAATAATGGATTTTTGCGCGTCATATTTCCGATTTCTGGAGGATTTATTAGTAGGTCCGTTATATGATGTATCACCACCTGTTTCCCCAGTTTGGAGACAACCAGGTGAAATTTTGCAATATCTGCTATTTTTTAATTATAAAGCACTGATTCAATTTGTATAAACCATGTGAGCAGTTGATCCTCCAAAAAGTTTGGAATGCGGGACGATACAGTCACTTGTCCTAACTCGGAGAATTTCACACTCCAACCAACCACAGGATTTACTACTGCTGGTTGTACCATTTTTAATTAATTATTGAGACCGAATTACAAAAAAAATGTTTTACGACACGGCACTAAAACGTCGGAAAGTCACCAATGGGCGATTTTCTGAAAGCTCAGTCACTAGATGGCGCTTTCCCACCTATGCAGTTAGAAGGAACGGAACGTTATAAATTTTACCTTGACGCGACTTTTTTACGTAAAACGGAACGTCAGACAGATGTTATTTATTTACCTAAATCTTTAAATTTACCTATTTCGTTTCTGTTCCTCACAGTAGTACTTATTTATTATATTATTAGTTTCCTTTGGGTTTTTAAAAAGTAATTAATTTAAATTTGTTTCATACCAAAATATACCATAGACATGTACATACTTATTCAACGCCATCTAGTGAAGCAATTGGAAGCTTTTTTTTTAAATGGCCTCTCAGAAAATCGCTCATTGAGTAGTTGCTAGTTATGTCACCAATTTAATTGTATTTAATTGTATATGTGTATTTAGTGGTACCTAACTAGTACAGTATAGTTTCCAGCGTATAGTATTAGTTGCGGTATTGGAAACTATACGCGACAAGTGCGTAATAATTATGTATACTTTCTTAGACCTTGGATATGTTTTATGATTTGAAACTATACGTGAGTAGTCCCAGTCTATGCGTTCTAGCCTTGTATACTTTCAAAAGTCGCATCCTTACCAGGGGGATATGTCGGTAGGGATATGTGGAATAGGAGATATTTGTTGCCTTTCCTCCTCTGTAACCATTTTACTGCAATTGAACTTGCATGACTCAGAACAGTTCTTTTTAATTTGTAGGATTCACCAGCCTGATGTTTATTTCGCCTAATATTTCTTTTACATTCCGTTGGATTTCTTTTGCGTTTTCTTGATATTTTCTTTATTTCTTTGGTGGTACCATTACTGATGTCGGCACCGTCAGTAATAATTACAGGTACAGCACGCAACTCGCATGTGTTCTCATCCATTTCCATTGCTTCTTCATTTCTGAAAAGAAAATGTAGGTGGATATAGGTTTAAATCAAACGAAATTATCAGATTAACAACGAACAACCTTTTCAACCGTGTCTGTGGTCTAGAAGTTAACACCACCAATTTCAGACCAAGAGGTCCCGGGTTCCATTCCCAGTGGGGGTACATATTGTATTTGGTTCGGTTGGTGGTAGGACTTGTTCTTAGTCCGCCTGGCTAGCTACCACCATCTTATCTAAGTCTGACGCCATAACAATGATGTTTTCAGCATTGTTGTGTTCCGGCAGCTAGATAAGATAGCCAGTTCCTCAGTGATTGAGGATTCCGGGAGTAGTGCCTTCAGCCTTATCACTACTTTTTTTTGTTATACTATATAACAAAAAAAGTTTCATCAAAATCCGTGAAACGCGGACAACATACAGACAGACAAAAAATTCAAACGTTTAGGAAGACACCTGGAGGTATTTTTTTTCAATGTACAGAATTGGCTCGTTTACAGTTTTATTATAAGTATAGAATGGATATATTCTAAATGGTCAGAGAAAATGTAAATATCATTGAGCCGAGCGAGCAATTAGTCTCCTAAGCAGCGCAGTGCACGGTAGGTAGACGCATAGTCGGCACGCTTAGTGCGCGGTTGCTGGCAGCAACCGCGGCCTGCGGCGCGGCGTTACCGATCCATATTCATCACGTTGTATATTCATTGGAACTTGGAAAAGGAAAAAAACTACAATCTTAAACTTAAAAAAAACAAATTGAACTTTTTGAAAATTCAAAGTCAACATGCTATTTGGTGTCCTAGCAATCACCTTTATTAAAATTATAAATTAACAAAAACCAGATTAAAATCTTGTAAATCGCATAATCAACACGTATAAAATTTAAAGTAATCAAAAGTTCTAGGTATTTAGCATTTACACCTACTTTATCGAGAACATTCTCCTTAGAGATCATTTCATAAAATTATTTGCATGTTAATTTAACAATGCATAATAAAAACATAATTTTTGCAATTGTTTGTGTGTGTGTAGTTTATTGCGTTTCTTTGTCTACTGGGCGTTAATTAAAGAGAAAACTCTTTTGACGTTGGCGTTGTGACCTGGAATCGCAAAATAATATATCGGAATGATATTCTTCATAATCTTGCAAATAAGCAGTCCAGTTTTAATGTGCCAATAGCTTCTTAAAATCAGATTTCTCCTTGTGTTGCTGTATAAATTTTATGAAATTTTGCCACTGATCAAAAAGTTTACTATCATTGAACTGTACAATTTTTAGACAAAATGTCTAATGTTTTACTTACTTGCTGCTTGTTCCCAGCTTGGAACATCAGCTAAAGTCATCCGCTGAAAATGTTTCTATTCGGCAGTAAATGCAAGTGCATTTACTGCTGAATTTAAAGAACAAGTGTCCAGGAATTTAAGTGGTCTTTAGCAATATTGTACATGGTCTTCATGTTTTCTTTACATTCTTCCACTAGATCTTGATTAGAGTTCGATAAACGTCGTAAAATTCCAGCCACTTGGATTGGGCAAAAGTTTTGCTGTATTTCAGTTATGTTTTTTACTACTTGTGAGCGCAGGTCAATCACTTTATTGAAGGAAATATCTGCAGTTTCAGTGCTTTTCATTCGACTTTGGTATATGGACATGAAAGAGTGAAAGAGCCATAAATCGATCAATCAATCAATCAATCAGAGAAATCGTTTTCGAATAACATTTTCAATGGACTGAGCGAATTACTCAATGAAAGAAAATATGATTTTAATAGCTCGTACTATATATATGTCGCAGCCAACTGGTTGAATCCGCCTTTCAATTAAACGCCTAGGCCGATCATTTTTTCCGTAAACTATTTTATCTTCCCATAAGTTGACGGAGTCACAAAAAAAAATTACTACGATTTCTTCCTATTTCTAACCTATCACGTGTTCTACAGGACTTCCGAGGGTTACATACTTTATCTAATTAATCTTAGAACTTACTGATCTGATTGAAGTCAGTGCCAAGCCGAAAGTAACAAGAACAAAATATTTAGTGAAACAATAATACACAATATCTCATGCGCGGAGTGGTGTGATATACATAACAATAGGTAGGTAATGGCTTGGCACCGACTTCAATCAGATCAGTAAGTTCCAAGATTAATTAGATAAAGTCTCGCCCTTTTGTCTTTTGAATGGAATAATTCAATTTATTTTTTATTATTACGTTTTTTTAGGAAGTGAGTTTTTGTCGGCAGTTTTTTAGAATACGAATATCGTATTTGAATATTTTCCATTTAAACAAATATAAAGTTATGGACATTTCATAGCCAAGCATTGCGATCTTTTGTCTTTGCGAGCATCTTATAAAAATGTTTTTTTTTTATTCATGCAAAGTCAATTCAATTACTTACATTTAGAGAAACTTTATTATGGAACGCTCATAATAATGTGAAATAGGCGTCAAAGCTTTATAAGTTACAGAATTTATTACTATAGCAGTAAACAATTTTCAATAAAACAAGAAATTTTAATGACAAACGATGCCATTCATATTAAGATTAGATACTAATAAGAAAACTGAAAGCTTGAAATTATGTTTTTGTAATATGTAAGAGTTGTGCCGTAAATTCAAATATATAATAGTAATAAATAAAATACAAGAATGAATTTAACTACACTTTAAAACAAGCTGTCAAGAGTAGACCCATTCGCATTTGCACCCTTTCACGACCATGACGCATGAATCGGCCATCGCTTCGCCCAACCATATTTTAGGGAACGTACACAGGTAAAAAGGATTTCTTTGAATAAGACAAAGCAGTTTGTCAGAATATTTCGTAATTGCGATAAAATATATTCTAGGACAAAAAATATATTGTTGTTATGAAAAAACTGCTTATCTCTTTGTGATAGAATTTTGCTCTCAAAGTTTTTGTATTATTAAGAGAAATATTTTTGTTTCAAGATTCATATATAATTTGATTGATAAATTAAACTTCACTTGATTATAGAACTTTAAATTCTCTTGAATCAATAAATAACATCTTTTAATAAGATGTAAGTATTCTTAATGAATGATTAAAGTGTTTTTATCTTGAAATAAGAATTGTGTTGTACAGTAAGAAGAAAAAATATTTTCTGTCTAAGAATATATGGCTTTCTGAAATGTAATAATGTTTGATTCAGTTCCAGAATATTTTATTTACTGTTTATTAAATATTTCCTTGAGTCAAAATATTCATCATTAATGTTTAGAAATATTTTGCGTTGGTCCAAAATAACATTTTAATTAAGTTAACATCTTTGAATAAGATGTAAGTATTCTTAATTAATGATTAAAGTGTTTTTATCTTGATATAAGAATTGGATTGTACAGTAAGAAGAAAACATATTTTCTGTCTAAGAAAATATGGCTTTCTGAAATGTAATAATGTTTGATTCAGTTCCAGAATATTTTATTTATTGTTTATTAAATATTTCCTTGAGTCAAAATATTCATTATTAATGTTTAGAAATATTTTACGTTGGTCCAAAATAACATTTTAATTAAGTTTGTGTTATGAATTTCTGGTTTTGAAACAAATTTTTTCTCGTTTTGTTTTTTGTTTTGTTGGATTCAGAGAATTTAATTTATTAGAAAACAAGAGTAACGTATAGTCTAATATTAACACGAATTAATTTTGTTTTAACGAAAATATTTTGTTTTGAGATATCGATCCTTGAACTCAAGATTTTTTTTTGTTGGCAACTACAGGTACGGTAGTCTTGCTATTAGTTATTCTGTGAGGTGGACAAATTGTTTAATATAATTGTTATCAAAAAGAAGGCCACATGGATTCTGTTGTGGAAGTGCTCAGTTTGTGGGGAAAACGTGAAGAAGTATTAATTTTTTTTTTGGGTAAGTATGCGCTCATCTATCTAGTGCCTTACGTATAATACTTAAGTACAAACCGACCGTACTACACCGGTACGTGACGGTACGCCGCCGGTACCAGCGCCGGCGCTGCGCCTGTACAGCTGTTACGCTAATGCTTCATTCGAAGACTCACTTAGGTACATGTTTCACGTTATGCAGGCATAACAGATGAATACAACCGCCATACAGTCATAATCGTCTCGGGCCTGCATTATTGACTTATAAGTAGGCTATGTCCGGAGCCCTACACGCTATAAAAATTGTGAAGGAGAACAATTTAAGGAAACCGGCTTATCTAAGCTAAGAACTGTCCAAGAATCACAAAATTCAAGGACATGACATATGATATCCTCAAGCAGAACTCCTGGCAAACCAGCGACTGTTTAATTGGTAGGCCCAGCAGTGATAAAGGGCTGGTGGTGATGGTGACACTTCTATATGTACTATTTTTTTTTTTTCAGATAACGATATAACAGTTGAACACTTTTCAAAACTAACCCAGGAAACATTAAAAGAACTAAGGAGTTGCAAAGTAAGTAATTTAGAATGTTTTTATTTTTTTATATTTTAATACTATGTCCTATGATGGTCTATGTCCAGTACTGGACTAAGGCTGTTGATGAAGACTATGTTGCACTAAAAGTTACCGAACTTACTTCTTCTTTTTAAGATATACATTCTCAAGACATACTGTGGCTAAACTCCAATTCGGAACCTTGGGACCTTGTGCTACAAAAATGGAAGGCCACATTTAGCCTCAGAAGGGAAGGGGAACATAAAAGTGTTCACGAGTTCTTACAGGAACGGAAAACTTTGTCAGACCCTTAGTCACCCAGGAGTGACGTATTGGTAAGAAACCTTAAAATAGAAAATGTTATATGCTGCCTGTTTTTAAAGTTTTCTTTTAGAGTATCAATTCTAATTTACTGTATTAATTATTACCTACTTCCAGATAAATTTTGACTTCGACTTGCTGTATCCAGAAAAGGGAATAAACTTCTTATTAAACTGGAATTCTTTTTATGTAAAATTAATACAATTGAAACCAACACGAGATGAAGGAGTTATAAACCTTAAACAGTCATTGCAGAACATTGAAGAAGACCGTAAGTACAACCACTAAGATATATATAACTCAGTTTCATTCTCTGACAATGTTCACTCAGGACTCAGGATATAATATAAACTGTTTCTTGATTGTTTCAGAAAAACTTCCTGCTCAAATAAAGATACTTGCACATCTAGTGCCTCCTAGGGAAGGATCTCAAAAAAAATAATATTAGATTGTGATTCCGTTATATATTTAGTAATAGGTATATTATTAGTAAGTACCTAAATGAACATAGGAAATTAAATTTTAATTCAATATTATTGAATAAAAAATTTACCGATATTGATGATGAACGAATTAAAAATATTGATGTTTGTCTATTTTCGTATTTGCTTAACTTATTTTATATTAATATTATGTGTAATGAAGAATTTGTTTATTTCTATGAAAATAAATGCACACATAATTGAAAATTTTGTTTTTATTTTATAGTATTTTAGTAACGTTAGAGAAACCCTACTCGCTATTGATCTACAATGTTTCATTACTTATGTAACGTTTTAGAAAATAATATTATGCCAAGTTAATTTCTTGATATTAATTTCAATTTTTTTTTAGTTATGTACAAAAGTTTATTATCTAATATTATAAGAGTTTAGTCACTTCTCCACGTAAAGTCGGTATTTCTTTAGGCACTGTGCGGATGTAACAGAAATATAGTGTAGCATCCTTTTAGGGGGTGAATGTACTCATCTACATAAATCATATACTTATGTAAATGTGTACATTCATTTAAAAAAGTGATGCACATTCCTGTTACACCCGTATAATAGGTAATAGGTAGGTACTTATTTCCAAGAAATTACATGACTTGAATTAAATAAACCCGACTCTTTACCTAAGACAGTAAAATCTTATTTTAAAAATATAATCGTAATAATATAAAGAATAAAAATCCTTATTTCAAAGAAAAGATATAATTTGAATTAAGTGAACTCCATGCTGTAACTTAGACAGTAAAATCTTATTTTAATACTTTAGTCTTGTTAATATTAAGTAAAAAAATCTTGGTTTAAAACATAACCATTTTGGCATAATGAAATTTACAATTTTTTTTAAGACATTCTGTTTCAGTGTAAATAAAAATTATCTTAATTTTAGATTTTCAATGATTGAAGTCAAGAGAAAATAAATATAAATCCAATTAATGATCTCTTCATTTATCATTGCGCATTCTCAAACTTAGTCAGTGAATGCACGTAATAATGAAATATTTTCTTGAAACAAGAATAATGTATTTTATTGTAAGTAATTTGTGTCTTTAAGGAAATAACAAAAACATTTACTTGAACACTATTTTTTATTAGCTGCCAATATATCTGTAACTCTTGAGTGAATTAATTGAATTTATTGCATTAAACATTTTTGTCTGGTTACAAATAAACAATTTTAAGATATTTTTTTGCTGCTAACAAGTAAATATTCTCTAACGTCTATAGGGAGGAAATCGTTTTCTTGGAGTTAATAAATTTGCTTTAATGCAAAGCAATTTGTCTTATTCAAAGAAATCTGTTTTTACCGTGTAAGGACCCGCTTCATACGACACCACCGCAGAAATGTTTAAAGTGAGCATGATATACTAGAGCTACCTATCTTAACTTATTCTATAATAAGGAAAGGAAAAAACAACAAAACGGACAATAATAAAAAGAAAGAAGTTCTTTAAATTTATGGAATGGAATGGAAGAAATCATTAAGTCAAAGTCAAAGTCAACAAATTTTTATTCATATAGATTAAATAAAATTAATGCTTATGAATCGTCCAACATTTTTTTACCTATCACCTGTTGTGGACATCTTTTAACTGACAAGAAAAGCAGGCGAAAAAAACTCATCAGCTTTAACAGAAGCAACGCACTTACAAAATAATTATTTAGTTGCTAGACAAAATGGTACAATAATAAAATTTATACAAAAACCAATGCTGGGGGAAAGTTTTCTCATACTTATGTATAGGAATATTTTCCTTTTATACATTGTTTTTTTTGTACCTTCAATTTTATAATTTCAGTCCCCCAGCAGTGGGGACATTAAATGGCTGATGATGATGATGATGATGATACATTGTTAGTGTTACTATAATTATGACAACCATGCGTTGTGATCATTTAAATAATCTTCCAGTTTGTATATATAGCCATTGCTTAAGAGCGTCTTTTTAACATGTTTTTTAAATTTATTCAAAGGCAGTATTTTAAGTAATTTTAGTTCCCAACACCACCCAGAGATGGTGCTATGCCCCGCAGGATCGCGGTATAATATTGTGTCGCTAATTACCTTACATGCATTTGTTTGTGGTTAATAAAGTTGAGTTTATCTCGTAACATTTTGGTACTATCGGCCGGATCAAGCAAACCAGTATAGTTTCGGTCGGGTTCGCCGCGTTCAAAACTACGCACGGGTAACTGTGCAGGGATCGTGTACGCAAGGTTACCGGGAACAATTTACAATATCTGTACACCCCACACTATCAAATAAAAATAAAAAACAAACAAGGATTGCAGTGATTTAATTAGTGCAGTGACAGTGAAAGTTATAAAGTGCACACTTTTCTTTTGGATTGACAAACTTGGTAACCGTGAGTAATAGAAAATAAGAACAGTGCACAACATTCCAGTACTCCTTTCATCTGTCACACCTGAGTACATCGAAAAGTCACAGTACTTTAAAGGCGGAATATTTGATGATTGTTTTGATAAATATCTTGATTTGAAAACGCGCATGAGAGATAAATTAATTGAAATAGAAGAGAGTAAAACTGCAAATAGTCGCGTGCATAATGAGTCCATTAGTGAACAGACACCAACTTCATGTGCAAAGCTACCACCTATCCAGTTGAGTAGGTACCTTTTCGGGTGATTATAGAGATTGGCTTTCGTTTCGAGATTTGTTTAAATCGTTAGTCCACAATAATGAGACATTTACTCATAAAGTAAACAAATGTCAGTACCTAAAGTCCAGTTTGCGCGTAGAAGCAGAGATTTTAGTTAAACAAATACAGGTGTCGGAAGGCAATTACGATATCATTTGGGACATGTTAAACTGGCGCTATGACAATAAACGAAGTATTGTCAACACATACATAGGGAAACTATTAAATTTGAAACGCGTAACAACAGAGTCTGCCAAATTCATACGCGAACTTCTCGATGTCACTTCTGAGTGTTTAGCAGTTTTGAAAAGCTTAGGGTTGCCAACCGAATCATGGGATGACTTGGTAGTATATATCATCAGTCAAAAACCTGACCCAGAATCAGCTAAAATGTTTGAACAGAGAATGTTTGAACAGACAAGTGAATTAGTTTCGAAAGGTACTAAGAGTCCTGACTTATTTTCCCTTATAGTAGCTGGATAAGCTAGCTGCTCTTATTTTAAAATAGAATGTCTCGAGTAAAAGAGATCGAAAGCTGACCTCTCTTTTTCTGCGGTGACATCTGGTTTACAAGATTATATACCTTTGATCGTCTGAAAAACACATGTATATTTTTTTTATTTTTTTGTTTTTATTTTTCACAACAGGCACAATAACAGACAACAGACAGAACATAAAATACAAAGAACAATCATTTATGATAACTTCGGGCGTGTCTGCGCCCAATCTAATTCGACAACTTAAAGGTAAGGTAGTAACAATAGAAAAGAAAAATACTTTATAGTTATATAAAACAAACATAATTTTTACTGTTGCAATAACGTTCTTTTGAAACAATTTAAGCTACAATTAAAAATGTCAACTTTATTGCAAATTTCAATATAAAATGATCACATTCTCAGCAATGGACTATTCTGGCAGACGATTTACAAATAGTTGTTGATTACGCACTGACCGACCGGGAACTTTAAACTTTAACAACTCTAGTAACCTGCTGTCAGAGCGTCCATTGGCAATCGAGTGGATCATACTCAGATCATTCATTTCTTTCATATGATTAATCTTCTTCTTAGAATTATGGTTGTGGATGGAGAGTTGATAATCCAGTGAATTTTCTATAAATGAACAAGTGTTTTGACGACCTCTGTGGACGAGTGGTGTACGCACCGGTTTTCAAGGTGCCGCTATCTCTAGAGGTCCCGGGTTCGATCCCCGGTCGGATAAATGTTGAAAACGAACGAACCCGTCGTTGTTTCCAATTTCCATAATACTAGTGCTTAAGCTACTATACTTTGGTATTGGAATAATGTAGGTGATTGTGTCCAATATTTATTGTATTTTGACAAATTCACTACAGAAGGATAAATAAAACACAATGGACTAATATAATTTATTTGTTCTAATGTTTCCGAGGTCAGAAAGCGTACACGGGTCATTGAAGGGAAAAAGCGACAACTGAATAGAGGAGCACATTACCTACTCCCTCACCGATGCCTCGTTGTCAACGCCACTTTATCTAGAAGATTTCTGAGCCATCACTTATTCCTTGGATCTTCGTCCCGAGACGGGTGGATGGGCGGAGACTATACATATATAAATATAGTATCGGCATTGGATATTAAAACTTGATGGTGTAATTTCGTTAATTTCAAATAATGTGCTGTTTTGCTATCCGATTTAATCCTTGCTGATGTATGTGACTGTTATGTTTCGAAATCCAGTTTTGGCATATTTAAAACTAGCTACTACAATGACTATTAATTCGGAGTAGGTATCGAACAGGGAATGGTTTTAGTTGGCGAGTTTAATATTTATATTCTATTTATTTACTGGAAGACCAACTGCTTATTTTATTTTTATTTTATTTTATTTTTATTTATTTGGGAAACAAATATTTAAATAATATAAATAAACAAAAATCAGTTAAGTTTCCACCAAGAGTTAATACATGCTGAGCAGTGTAGAACAAAATATAAAAAGGAATCGCAACAATTAAATACTTACACACTAAAGTTGCTTAACCTAATACATTAAAAAGCTTAAGTAAACATAAAGCCGTTTACAGGTCTTTACAAATAAGACATTGGATACACATACATAACTTTGAAATATAACTAATATCTAAGTGACACATTGTAATTTATTTTTATTTTTTATTTTATTTATGTTAAGGAAAACTTACAGCTAGTTAACAGTGTAAATGAAACTATATTACTGAGGGCCATTTAAAAGTTTCCACAGATATTAATTAAATAATTAAGGACGGACATTAATTTTCCAAAAAACTGTAATTAAAATCTAATACCTAGTTTTAACAAATAAATATTATTTATTAAAAAAATTATTTGCTAGCATACGTTTTAAATGAGTAACGGACGTTTCGAATAAGTCGACGTCGTTATTTTTAGTTATTACATTGAAACACCTACTCGCCCTCGCAATGTATGAATTTTGCCTGTAATTAGTCTTCGCCGCGGGAATGTATAGCGAGCAAGATCTTCTGGCTCCAGCACTCGGAACCCGAAGACCAATGCGCCCCAATAACTCTGGACAGTCGACTGAACCACTTGCAATATTTTGCAGATAAGCAATATCAGCAATGTATCTTCTCTCGCATAACGGGAGTATGTGAAATTTTTGGCAACGCTGTTTATAATCATCTAAATAGGTTTTGATCCTAAATTGGAGATAACGTAAGAAACGCCTTTGTATCCCTTCTATGCGAGTGACATAGATATTATAAGATGGGTTCCAGACTTGTGACGCAGACTCCAAATGACTGCGTACAAATGCACAGTATAAAATTTTTAACGTCTTTATTGAGTGAAAGTCAGATGAGATACGTAGAACAAAACCGAGAGCTTTAGATGCTTTGCTGACAATATCATTAATATGAGTGTCAAAGAGCAATTTTGTGTCAAAGGTAACTCCAAGGTCACGAATGCAGCTTACCCTAGTGACGTTGGAACCGCAAAGCTTATAACTAAACAGAAACGGATTGGGTTTGCGCGTGAAGGAACATACGTAACACTTGGATACATTCAGTTCCAGATTATTCGCATCACAATAGCCTTCAAACCTATGAAGATCGTTTTGCAAAAGTTGCGCGCTAGATTCCGAGTTTATAGGACAGAGGATCTTCATATCGTCAGCGTATAGAATTATTTTGGAGTATTTAAAGCAAGCTGAGATATCGTTTATAAACAGGTTGAACAGCAGGGGTCCCAATAAGGACCCCTGAGGAACCCCAGAAGGGATGTACATTGTTCGGGATAAGTACCCGTTAATTGCAACTGTCTGACACCTATTACGAACATAAGAAGTAAACCATCTGTACAAATTCCCATGAATACCTAATGATTTCAGTTTTTTGAGCAGCAGCGAATGATCAATACGATCAAAGCACTTACTGTAGTCAGTGTAAATAATGTCAACCTGGGAAGGTTTTGACATATGTTCAGTTAAGTAGTCACTGCATAAGATAAGATTATAAGTAACACAGTAACACAGTATGCAATGACTTCTGTCAAAAGGAGTCATTAGGCCAAGCGGCTCAAGAGGTCTATTTACCAACCACACCTGAAATCTCTAACATTTGTGATAGCTTATTATTAAATAATAAAAGTAAATCCCCCACTAAAACTACTGACACCAAAACAATTATGTTCAGTGATGAGATTGGGAAGAATTTAGGCCAATTTTTACAGAAAGATTCAAAGGAAAATGTTATTAATTATTGCATGCCTGGTTCCAGTATAAACGAGATCATGAAAATAGTTGTTAAAAAATCCTTAAGTGAAAACACAAACTTGATAATTTTATTTGGGAACAGGGATAATTTAAATAAAAACCAGTTAATAGCCTATTGCAACACATTATGTTCATTAAATGTAAGGAAGGTTGTTATGTTTACATTTCCCTACAGTAAAAGTTTTTCACCGTTAGAAAATAAAATAAGGTATAATCTAAACTTAACTATGAACACATTAGCCTGTCATAATAAAGAGTTGCATATTATTGATATCAATATGTTGTTGAATAATGTATACTTGACTAAAGATAAATATTATCTGCCTAATTATCTTAAGCGACAAATAGCGGTATCGCTATCATTTTATTTTAAACAATTAGCCAACAACTTGGCTAGTATAACCTCTGCTTCTATTGAGCAGTTTAACTTTGATACTTCTAATGTAACTTTGAAATCTGTTCCAAATAATTCGATTCTTTTGAATCCAAATACTGACATGGTTAATTTAAATTACCATTAGAGACAACGGAGGCATACTCTAGCCCAGTATTGACAAGAGGAAGGCCTAAATGTTTAAAAATAGTACACCAGAATATCCAAGGCTTTTCTGCTGGCAAAGACCTAGAAATAAGTTTATTTTTAAATTGTGAAAATATTGATGTGTTATGTGTTACTGAACATTGGTTAAAAGAATATGAATTATTGTTAAATTTGGATAATTATAGTGTTGTAAGTTCATTTAATAGAAAAACTACAATAAGGGGGGGTTCTTTAATAATTTTACCTAATAACACACAATATAAAGAGCGAAAGGATATAGTATCCCTCTCTGTTGAACGAATTTGTGAGATATCATGCGTGGAACTTGAACAAATAATTATAATCTGTGTATATAGCCCCCCTGGAGCAAATTACACAGTCTTTGAGTCCACTATGGAGGATGTTTTGAAGATATGCTGTCGTAAGAATAAAAAAATTGTAGTTTGTGGAGATTTTAATATAGACATCTTAGATATTAAATTAGCACAACTCTCCAGTAAATTCCTTAATCTTTTTTAACCGACTTCAAAAAAAGGCGGAGGTTCTCAGTTCGGTTGAATTTTTTTTTTTTTTTTTTTTAATGTTTGTTACCTCATAACTTTGTCAATTATAAACCGATTTTAGAAATTCTTTTTTGGTTTGAAAGCATATAGTTACAAATTGGTCCCATTGTTATACGGTCAGGATCTGATGATGGCATCCTAGAGAAATCAAGGGAACTCTTCAAATATTATAGGCACACCTATAGCGATTTTGGTATTTTCTTAAGTAACTCGTGCATTTGCTTTCGGTAAGCACCATTTGGTGAAGAGTAACTGATGATGAAGACCACATATGGCCATCGAAAACATTAATTAAATACTAAATATGTTACGGGCGCAATACGATTCCTTTAAGGTTCATAAGTAATTTTCAAGTATTTGCGACTGGTAGTCATCATCTCACGATGATGAGCTGGTGATGGAAGGTACAACTCCTCAATAGTTAGGAGTTGGAGGATAATTCTTTAAATATCGTTGATACGTAAATATTTGTAGTTGTTACCTTTCAGGTTATTTAGTTAAGCTGATGATGGAAGGTAAAACTCTTTAACGCTTAGGAGTTAAAGTATGTTTTTAAGTACTACAAGCGCCAATAGAACTTTAGGTTGTATTCTTTCAAGTAATTTAGGTTAGCTGATGTTGGAAGGAAACTGCATAACAGTTAAGAGTTGGAGGGTGGTGCTTGTCTGAGTTCTAATTTAGATATGGGCTATAGTCGTTGCACATTGAGCTACCCTTGCTCATTATGCGGTTTCTTATAGTAGATTTCTTACACTAAAAAAGGAAAAATAAACAAAATTTTTCAAAAAAAATTAAACCGCCTTCAAAACAAAACTGCAAACAAAAACTCATTTCCCAAAAACACGTAAAAGTGAAAAATAAATTGAATCATTCAATTCAAAGTACGAAAGTGCGGGACTTTTTCTAATTAATCTTGAACTTACTGATCTGATTGAAGTCGGTGTCAAGCCGAAAGTAACAAGAACGAATACTTAAAATTCAATTTCATTTCATTTCAAAATAGTGAAACAATAATAAACAATATCTCATGCGCAGAGTGGTGTAAATTGTAACCTATCAAATACATATTAATATTAATATCTATTTGGCTTGACACCGACTTCAATCAGATCAGTAAGTTCAAGATTAATTAGAAAAAGTCCCGCACTTTCGTACTTTGAATTGAATGATTCAATTTATTTTTCACTTTTACGTGTTTTTGGGAAATGAGTTTTTGTTTGCAGTTTTGTTTTGAAGGCGGTTTAATTTTTTTTGAAAAATTTTTAAATCATTTAATTTGCTTCACACTTTTAATGAACCGACGCGAATTACGCCAACATCGGCTACTTGCTTAGATAACATCTTTTCCAACTGTAACTTAATTGAGAAATCGGTAATTAATATTATTAAATCCGACCACAGTGGACAACTAGCTTCTTTTGAGCACTATAATGTTATTCCTAAACGCGAAGTAATTTGCAGGCCAATACCGAAACGTGGTATTAATAAATTTAGAAATAATGTACACGATAAAATTCAATGTTTGCCAGCTTCTGCTGACGCTAATAACTCTTATCAATCATTATTTGATATTGTTGAAAAAGAATTTAGTAACAATTTTAAACAAAAAGTTATAAAGTGTAATGATCGTAAGAAGTTTAGTGACTGGGCCACACCTGGTATTTATAATAGCAGAAGAAAGTTATTTGAACTCTATGCACAAAAAACGACTTCCTGTGATCCTAGCTTCATTGAATATGTCAAGAAATATTCAATAACATTTAGGAAAGTATGTGCTTTGGCAAAATCAAGGTATATTTCAAATAAAATTAAATCATCTGAAAATAAAATAAAAGCTACCTGGAGTATTATAAACCAAGAAACTGGCAAAACAAAAAGCAAAATTAATTCATTTAACTTAAAAATTAGTGATCAGACTTTTGAATCAGATATTGAGGTGGCTAGTGCTTTTGAAGGTTTCTTTGCTCGAATACCGTTAGAAACTACTAGCAGACTTAATTCTTGCCCCAACACCGCTGTCTCTCTTATGGAATCTAGTGTGAACAAGTGCCAGGAAACATTTAGTTTTAGCTATGTCACTACCGAAGATATTATTAAAGCATTCAAAGCAATAAATATTAAGAAAACAGAAGATCTCTGGGGCATATCTACAAGTATCATCAAATCAATAATTGATGTGATAGCTCCATCATTAGCAATAATTTTTAACCAATGTATAAGTGAAGGGGTCTTTCCTAATTTAATGAAGAATAGTAAAATTATTCCTCTGTTTAAAGCTGGTGACAAAAGTGACCCAGCAAATATTAGACCTATATCCATACTACCAGCAATAAGTAAAATATTTGAGAAATTAATTTATGCTCAACTTTTAGAATATTTTAAATTAAATAGTATACTGCATGAGAAACAGTTTGGTTTTTCAAAAGGTAAAAGTACAACTGATGCTGGGGTTGCATTTCTAAAACATGTACTTGATGCCTGGGAGGACAAGCAGGATGTAATCGCTATTTTTTGTGACCTTTCCAAGGCATTCGATTGTGTTGATCACCAAACACTATTAAGGAAGTTAAAACATTATGGTGTTTCTGAAATGTCAGTAAGCCTTATGCATTCATATCTGTATGAAAGAACTCGGAAGGTAGTTATTAATAAAACTGAGTCTACCGGAGCTCCCATTACTATGTGGCTGCATATAATATGATTGACTTTTGCAATTTTAATTCAGATCGGTTTGAATCATTAGGAAAAAAATGCAGCTGTAGTTGTACCAAAATAAATAGTCATTCATGTCAAAATGAGACATTAGACCTGACTCCGCAGGAGGTTATTTTACCAACCAACCCTGAAGTCCCTAACACTGATACTATAGATTATATTAATAGTTTATTGCTGAATAATGAAAATAGCCCACCTACTAAAACTAATGACACTAAAACAATTATGTTCTGCGATGAGATTGGGAAAAATTTAGGCCAATTCATCCAGAAACACTCTGAAGAAAGCATTATTAATTATTGTATGCCTGGCTCAACCTTAAATGAGATAATGAAATTAATTGTCAGAAAATCTTATGATGAAAACACTAATTTGATAGTTTTAATTGGAAATAGAGGTAATATTAATAAAAGCCAATTAATATCATACTGTAACTCATTATGCTCTTTAAATGTAAAAAAAGTTGTTATGTTTACATTTCCTTATAGTCAAGGTTTTTCACAGCTAGAAAATAAAATTAGACATAACTTAAACTTAACCTTAAGCACAATAGCTTATCATAATAGTCAGCAGATGCATTTAATTGACATCAACACATTGTTATACAAATTTAACTTGACTAAAGATAAATATTATCTGCCTAATTATCTTAAGCGACAAATAGCGGTATCGCTATCATTTTATTTTAAACAATTAGCCAACAATTTGGCTAGTATAACCTCTGCTTCTATTGAGCAGTTTAACTTTGATACTTCTAATGTAACTTTGGAATCTGTTCCAAATAATTCGATTCTTTTGAATCCAAATACTGTCATGGTTAATTTAAATTACCATTAGAGACAACGGAGGCATACTCTAGCCCAGTATTGACAAGAGGAAGGCCTAAATGTTTAAAAATAGTACACCAGAATATCCAAGGCTTTTCTGCTGGCAAAGACCTAGAAATAAGTTTATTTTTAAATTGTGAAAATATTGATGTGTTATGTGTTACTGAACATTGGTTAAAAGAATATGAATTATTGTTAAATTTGGATAATTATAGTGTTGTAAGTTCATTTAATAGAAAAACTACAATAAGGGGGGGTTCTTTAATAATTTTACCTAATAACACACAATATAAAGAGCGAAAGGATATAGTATCCCTCTCTGTTGAACGAATTTGTGAGATATCATGCGTGGAACTTGAACAAATGATTATAATCTGTGTATATAGCCCCCCTGGAGCAAATTACACAGTCTTTGAGTCCACTATGGAGGATGCTTTGAAAATATGCTGTCGTAAGAATAAAAAAATTGTAGTTTGTGGAGATTTTAATATAGACATCTTAGATATTAAATTAGCACAACTCTCCGGTAAATTCCTTAATCTTTTTAAATCATTTAATTTGCTTCACACTTTTAATGAACCGACGCGAATTACGCCAACATCGGCCACTTGCTTAGATAACATCTTTTCCAACTGTAACTTAATTGAGAAATCGGTAATTAATATTATTAAATCCGACCACAGTGGACAACTAGCTTCTTTTGAGCACTATAATGTTACTCCTAGACGCGAAGTAATTTGCAGGCCAATACCGAAACGTGGTATTAATAAATTTAGAAATAATGTACAAGATAAAGTTCAATGTTTGCCAGCTTCTGCTGACGCTAATAACTCTTATCAATCATTATTTGATATTGTTGAAAAAGAATTTAGTAACAATTTTAAACAAAAAGTTATAAAGTGTAATGATCGTAAGAAGTTCAGTGACTGGGCCACACCTGGTATTTATAATAGTAGAAGAAAGTTATTTGAACTCTATGCACAAAAAACGACCTCCTGTGATCCTAGCTTCATTGAATATGTCAAGAAATATTCAAAAACATTTAGGAAAGTATGTGCTTTGGCAAAATCTAGGTATATTTCAAATAAAATTAAATCATCTGAAAATAAAATAAAAGCTACCTGGAGTATTATAAACCAAGAAACTGGCAAAACAAAAAGCAAAATTAATTCATTTAACTTAAAAATTAGTGATCAGACTTTTGAATCGGATATTGAGGTGGCTAGTGCTTTTGAAGGTTTCTTTGCTCGAATACCGTTAGAAACTACTAGCAGACTTAATTCTTGCCCCAACACCGCTGTCTCTCTTATGGAATCTAGTGTGAACAAGTGCCAGGAAACATTTAGTTTTAGCTATGTCACTACCGAAGATATTATTAAAGCATTCAAAGCAATAAATATTAAGAAAACAGAAGATCTCTGGGGCATATCTACAAGTATCATCAAATCAATAATTGATGTGATAGCTCCATCATTAGCAATAATTTTTAACCAATGTATAAGTGAAGGGGTCTTTCCTAATTTAATGAAGAATAGTAAAATTATTCCTCTGTTTAAAGCTGGTGACAAAAGTGACCCAGCAAATTTTAGACCTATATCCATACTACCAGCAATAAGTAAAATATTTGAGAAATTAATTTATGCTCAACTTTTAGAATATTTTAAATTAAATAGTATACTGCATGAGAAACAGTTTGGTTTTTCAAAAGGTAAAAGTACCACTGATGCTGGGGTTGCATTTCTAAAACATGTACTTGATGCCTGGGAGGACAAGCAGGATGTAATCGCTATTTTTTGTGACCTTTCCAAGGCATTCGATTGTGTTGATCACCAAACACTATTAAGGAAGTTAAAACATTATGGTGTTTCTGAAATGTCAGTAAGCCTTATGCATTCATATCTGTATGAAAGAACTCAGAAGGTAGTTATTAATAAAACTGAGTCTACCGGAGCTCCCATTACTATGGGCGTACCCCAAGGATCAATATTGGGCCCGCTGTTGTTTTTAATATACATAAATGACCTTCCTTACTACGCGAAGAATTTATGTGAGACGGTGCTATTTGCCGATGATACATCTCTAGTCTTTAAAGTAGATAGAGGTGATGACTGTTCTGACGAAGTAAATAGTGCTCTTTCAAAAGTGTCACATTGGTTTAATAGTAATAATTTATCATTAAACTCAAAGAAAACTAAGTGTTTAAAATTTTCGTTACCTAATGTAAGACAAGTTGATTTTCATATTAGACTAGACGGCGATACGGTCGAATTCATTAACAATACAAAATTTCTAGGTATTATATTAGACTCGCGACTACAATGGGATCCTCATATCGAAGCCTTGGCGAGTAGACTCAGTTCGGCTGCATTCGCAGTTAAGAAAATAAGGCTCTTAACCGATATTGAAACGGCTAGAATAGTCTATTTTAGTTATTTTCATAGTGTTATGTCCTACGGCCTTTTGTTGTGGGGCTCAGCCGCTAACATCCAAAGTATATTCGTGCTCCAAAAAAGGGCTATTCGCGCCATTTACAACCTCCGATCGAGAGATTCTTTAAGAGATCTATTTAAAGAAATAAACATTTTAACTGTTGCAGGACATTACATCTATGAAAATATAATTTATGTGAAAAAGTATTATAATACATTTGTAAAGCAGAGCGATATTCATCGCTTTAACACAAGAAATAAAGATAAACTTGTCGTTCCCAAGTTTAGGCTAGAAAAATCCAGAGCCTCATTTCTGGGGAAAAGCATAGCCTTTTTTAATAAAGTTCCACAGCATATAATTGAACTACCATTGCATAAATTTAAATGTTACATTAAAGAGTCGCTGATGAGCAAAGGATACTATAAAGTAGACGATTATTTGAATGACCGCAATGCATGGTCATGATGTAACACATAACATAATCACTGTTTAATATGATGTATTTTTATACTAAGCAATTGTTGTATTAGTAACGATATGTTTTTTTTTTTTGTAAATGTCGTTACCTAACTAAGAAACGCTGGCAAGTTTCTTGCGCCCATTCTTCTTGTCAGTTAAAAAAGTCTTGAATGGGTGGTAGGAAAATATTGACGATTCATAAGTACATATTTATTATGTCTAAGTGAATAAAGAATATTTTTATCTTTATCTTATCTTATCTTTATGGGCGTACCCCAAGGATCAATATTGGGCCCGCTGTTGTTTTTAATATACATAAATGACCTTCCTTACTACGCGAAGAATTTATGTGAGACGGTGCTATTTGCCGATGATACATCTCTAGTCTTTAAAGTAGATAGAGGTGATGACTGTTCTAACGAAGTAAATAGTGCTCTTTCAAAAGTGTCACATTGGTTTAATAGTAATAATTTATCATTAAACTCAAAGAAAACTAAGTGTTTAAAATTTTCGTTACCTAATGTAAGACAAGTTGATTTTCATATTAGACTAGACGGCGATACGGTCGAATTCATTAACAATACAAAATTTCTAGGTATTATATTAGACTCGCGACTACAATGGGATCCTCATATCGAAGCCTTGGCGAGTAGACTCAGTTCGGCTGCATTCGCAGTTAAGAAAATAAGGCTCTTAACCGATATTGAAACGGCTAGAATAGTCTATTTTAGTTATTTTCATAGTGTTATGTCCTACGGCCTTTTGTTGTGGGGCTCAGCCGCTAACATCCAAAGTATATTCGTGCTCCAAAAAAGGGCTATTCGCGCCATTTACAACCTCCGATCGAGAGATTCTTTAAGAGATCTATTTAAAGAAATAAACATTTTAACTGTTGCAGGACATTACATCTATGAAAATATAATTTATGTGAAAAAGTATTATAATACATTTGTAAAGCAGAGCGATATTCATCGCTTTAACACAAGAAATAAAGATAAACTTGTCGTTCCCAAGTTTAGGCTAGAAAAATCCAGAGCCTCATTTCTGGGGAAAAGCATAGCCTTTTTTAATAAAGTTCCACAGCATATAATTGAACTACCATTGCATAAATTTAAATGTTACATTAAAGAGTCGCTGATGAGCAAAGGATACTATAAAGTAGACGATTATTTGAATGACCGCAATGCATGGTCATGATGTAACACATAACATAATCACTGTTTAATATGATGTACTTTTATACTAAGCAATTGTTGTATTAGTAACGATATGTTATTTTTTTTGTAAATGTCGTTACCTAACTAAGAAACGCTGGCAAGTTTCTTGCGCCCATTCTTCTTGTCAGTTAAAAAAGTCTTGAATGGGTGGTAGGAAAATATTGACGATTCATAAGTACATATTTATTATGTCTAAGTGAATAAAGAATATTTTTATCTTTATCTTATCTTTAGTAATTTAGCAACTATCACCGTAAAATAAGCGGCTTACAATACGCTTTATCGACGCCTCGCTATAGTGTTATAGAGATGAAAATTTATCTGTTTCGAAAGTATATTAAAACTATTACCTACTCGCTCAGTACCTAATCATTTCCATAATTGTTTAGATCTGGTCAGACGAACTACTTAATAATGTATTGATTTGCTTTAATATGTGTGTTGTGAGTTTACTGCTTCCAGATCCCAATTTTAGCATCCAGTACTTACTGGAGGCAGCAAAGTGTACGTGCTGTGGCAATGAGAGAAGATAATGATGCTGAAGCTGCAGACCCTGGGGTGATCGTGCCGCGCCCGTGGGCTGTGGTTAGGCAAAGAATAATGCATTTGGGATTTGGTGCTGGAGAAGAATGCTCTGGAAGCCCTGGACGACTGGTTGACAAGTTGAAAAAGCAGATAGTTGTTATGACGGTTCAAATTGTGCCTACGGCGGCATCTTCATTAAAAGTGTAACTTCCTTGTAAGAATATTATTTTCATTTAAAAGGTAATAATCCCTATTACGAATATGCCTTTATCTTATAATTCCTATTGTCCTCATCCATATCTTGATATAATTAAAATTGTGTACTATGGCAAATATGTATTTATAACTTGGTTTGTTGCTCATATCTGGTTAAAAATTGGTAACTGTGGAGGGGTCTACAGTTGTACTATTGTTAGATTTTTATATATTGTAAGGAGTAAACTATGTCAAACTTGGCGATGATTAATTTCATGTAATTTTAGGACTGTGATCCTTTTATGACTCGTAGTTGCTTTTTCCACCATTTGGGTGAAGTGTTTTATAAGAGTTTCTAGTTAACAGACTACAGCAAAATTCTGTACCTATTCCTATTCTAGCATCCTTGGGGATTTTGCTTTTGACACCGTCTTAATAAGACAGGCATTAAGCTGAGAGGCATTAAGCTGCAAGTGCCAAAACCATAATTTTACAGTAGAGACAACTTTGTGAAAAAATTGCTGTTGTATGGACTTTATTCCTAAGTTACTAAGAAAAGCAAAAGTTTTAGCAATTTGTTTAATAGAATAACTATCATAGATTAAGAAATGCCACAATAAGAGATCATCTTTTCGTTTAATTTAATAAAATTTGAAGAAGTTTGTTAAAACTCCGTTACATACAGTTTTATGTGTCATGTTTTTTATAGGAATCGCGACAGGACAAGGTAGAGGCAGAAGTATGTAACTCCGCACTTACGTTAAAATGCCAGTTCATTATTCCAGATACAATATTGGTAACGTACAAATATTTTACTGTATTATCTATCACTTGCGACACTATGCCTCAAGGCCATAACGTCTGTTACGTTGTTATACAATTATAAAACTCTGGGTTCTGACCGACTTTTTGAACATACAGTTTTATCGCTGGAAAGAATACGGGATTTTATATACATTGGGCTTAAAAAGCAAAAACCGCTAAAAATGGACTTACAGTGTTATGCTTCTCAGGTCCAGTTATATTCTCGAATGTAACTTGACAATGCGTATTGATGTATATTGTATACTACCTAGTACCAAGCTAATTCATTTTTATTTTATTACCCATAATGCTTATATAGATTACAACCAGACTTTACTTTAATCATTAAGTAATCATAATACACATAATTAAGTAACAAATATATTTCCAAAATAAGTTTTCTATTAATAATAGTCGCTTGCTAACGAATGTCATGATTACATTAATTTGTACATTGATTCGAATACGTATTGAATAGTTTATTGTTGATAATTTATTTGATTTGATTATGTATTAATTTACGATTTACATATAACAATGTTTACACGGTAAAACCTAATATCTATATTGTAAACAAATCACCGTCTAAATATTATGTAGTTGTAAAAGATTATTGTTGAGCATTGTGAAATATAATGTATTTGTTTCAATTAAGTATGTTTTAACTTAAGATTTACACGATCTTTTAATGCCACTCTAAGATTAATCTAAATATGTATATAGTTGTAAGATTTTACTTTTTAAAATAAGTTGTGTAATTAATTGATTTTAAATACTTTTTATAATGTGCGTCGGGAGACAGCACATTGTCGGATGGCCGAATGTCATGATTCTAGTAGAATTTTCATAATTCTTAATGGCAATATTGTCACTCGGTGGCGCGGTTTTGCTGCGCTGTGATTGGTCAACGTATTATTGGGTGGAGCAATCACAGGGCTTGCTTTTCCCGCTAACAGGCGACATTAGCAGGGAGGCTTGCTTGGTTGAGGCGTCGGAAGAGAGCGCAGTCTTGTCTTGGCGGTTAAGTGTGATAGATAACAATTGAATTAACGCCCTTAAGCAAAAGTGTTTGTATTCTATTCTTTTATGAAAAACTAGCTGTTGCCCGCGACTTCGTACGCGCGGTGTAGTGACTTTTGTGTTAGTTTAGTTTATGTGTGGATGTTGGATATCGAATTTATTTTATTTTATTAATGCATAGATGGGACATTTGCAAAGACGCAATCCTTTCATATATTCCATCCTACTCTCCCGCACGCACTATGAAGATGTTTCCGTCTCATGACTGCGATTGACATTTGAAGATATGTGAATTAGCTTACTTGCTTACTTGCGGCTCAGTGGTTTAGTAGCGCGCCCGCTGCATACATCATTTTTTAATTGATAATTAATTGCTGTGTGAACTCAAGGTGCCGTGTGTGAACTATTATTATTTTGTTTATTGAACTTATTCTACGTGATATTGGTGCCTAAGAAAATCCAAGGAAAACTGCTATTGAAACAAAAAGTGATCACGACGTGTCGTGAGGAACAGGTGAGTGCGTGCATCCTTCATTTTAATCCTGCTCCATAGCCGAATTTCTTCGTCCAAATGTGTCCAAAGCGTTTTTGCAAGACCTAAATTAATCGAACACCAATATTGCATACGTATTTTTATTTTTTTAACCAGCTATAATCCTAAATACAGTCCACTTTCGAACCTCGTGGTAAACCCACAGAAGATATCCACCATCTTTTTTTGGTCCTTCGAGCCGGATAATTTATATTTATTCCACCGCATAATACGTAAAAATATTATTTAATTTATTTAATTATCGCCCCGCTAGTTATAACTGTTTCGGTCACTGTACTACGTAATTAAATAGATCGTCGTTTATTTCTTTATAAGTATTTTCCCCGCAGCGACTATCTATTTAGTTTATTTTTATTTTTATTACCGCACCGCATTACATAGTACAACACAACGTTTAGTTATTTCTAACAAAACCGCAAATCATTCCATATTTAATTCCGCCATTTTTACGTATTAGAAATTTGTTCGTTCGTTCGCACGACCTTGACTCAGCCAGCGCGCGACTACCGTTTTTATTTTTCTTCGCATTTTTTTTTCATTCACCCGCGTTATTTTAACCCGCATTATAGTTATTTTAATTTATTTACCGCATATCATATTTACATTTCGATTACCGCTAATACATTTATAACTTTCAAAATGGTTAAATCAAGAAGGAAAGGCAGTGATGCAGAGTATTTTGATACTGATATTTCTACAAATAAAAATCAATTAACGATATATATTTGCAAGCGTGATGTATTATACAAACGCGTTGAAAATATTTTTGATCTTGCACAAAAGACGATAAAAGATTCTCAGTTTTATAATTCATTTTGTTCTAGTGCTTTGAATATAGATACATTACGTAATGAATATCAAGAAGTTTTAGATTCTTTTAATATGTTAAATTTGCAATTACACCCAGGCACTGAGGTCGATTATGATTCTTGGTTGTCATTTGAAGAAATGTATTGTTTTATTAAACAGGTTTTACTCGAACATAAAAACGAGTGTCCTGTACCGCAAACTTCCTTTAAAAACTCAAGTCCGCGCCTTCCTCCCATCGACTTAATGTCATTTGATGGTGATGTTAAGAAATGGCCTTTGTTTTACCAACAATTTAAGAATATGATACACGATAACGCATCGCTAACAAATAGTGAAAAAGTATTCTATTTGGTCGGGAAACTGACCGGGCAGGCATCGTGCGTTTGCGCAGGGCTGGCTCCAACCGCTGAAAATTATTTTGTTATTTGGGAGGCACTCGTGCAAAAGTATGACGACCCTCGCTCACTCGCATCCGCTTATTTAAATCAATTGTTGCATTTTAAACCGCTAACCCTTTCTAGTTCCAACGGGCTGGATTCTTTTATTAATAATTTTGATTCGTCCGTGGAAGCTCTTAAGCAGCTCAAACTTGATAATTTAACCGATTTTATTTTCTTACATTTAGCTTTGCAAAAGTTAGACGCAGATACAATTAAATTATTTGAAACTACTTATCGTAAGGAAAAAATACCTTCTTATCAACAATTAACGGAATTCATAAAAGAACAGACTAAAGTTTTGTCGCGTTCGCCAAACATTAATAAATCGGTTGATAATTCGCATAATAAACAACAACGTTTTGTAACGCACGCCCCTAAGCCATCCAAGTCTTTTATAAACACGGACTTGGGGCGCAAGGCAAACGAAACATGCGGTTTGTGTAATAGCAAACAACATGAACATTTATATACTTGTGCATCTTTTATGCAAATATCCCCGCACGAAAGATATAATTTCATTAAAATAAATAATTATTGCAACAATTGTTTAAGTGTAAAACATAAAACTTTTTCGTGTACGTCTAAACATAATTGTTCTCATTGTTCTATGCGACACCACTCATTATTGCACTTTAACTTGCCGCAAAATATTAAATCTAATTGTAACGTTAGTGCAGTGGTGTCCGAACCCGCTAATTCCGCGATTATTAATCCCGCTATTTACGAACCCGCTAATTCCGCTATTTATGAAACCGCTACCGCTCCTGGCTCGCCGCCGCGTTCTACCGCGCGCAGTCAACCCGCATTGAATTTTCCCGCCGCTTCTAATAGTGCATCGGTCTGTACAGTTTCGTACGATCGAGTAGATCGTTGTTTAACGACTACGTTGCTAGGGACCGCTAAAATTAAAGTTATTGATACTTTTAACCGCACTCACTATTTGAGATGTCTAGTGGATCCTGGCTCTCAAAGTGATTATATTTCCGCATCTTGTTGTAAGCGACTGTCGCTTCCAATTTGTAAACAAACCCGCTATTCGGAAGTTCAAGGTATAGGAGGAGCCTCGCAAAAGATTATCGGCGTTACTTCGTTTAAGTTTTCGTCGCGCTTTGACGACCATTGCGAGTATTCTATTAAACCCATGGTCGTGGAAAATATAACGTCGCAGCTACCGGACACCCGTGTCGATACCGCGTCTATCGAATTCGTACGCGACTTACCGCTTGCTGACGATGACTTTTCTAAACCGGGACCTATAGATATTTTGTTAGGTGTCAAACTTTATTGTGAAATTTTACTTTATAATAACATTAAAAGCCCGTCAACCGGTATGCCCTCCGCACTTGAAACGACCTTAGGTTACCTAATTTTAGGTGACGCGCCTATTGTTTCCCCGCAACCCGCTACCCGCACATTGTGTGCATTTTCTTCGGACCCGCTAGATAAGATTGTCGAAAGATTTTGGGCAGTCGAGGAGTTACCCTCACGGACGTTTTTAAGTCCTGATGATCAACAGTGTGAAACTATTTACACGTCTACCACTGTACGTAACTCTGACGGCAGTTATTCTGTTGACCTTCCTTTTAAAGAAGACCCCAATAATCTAGGCAATTCTTATACAACCGCGAAAAAACGTTTTCTACTTTTAGAAAAAAGGTTCTCTAAGGATCCTAATTTAAAACTTATTTATGATGAAATCATTCGTGAATACCTCGATAAAGGCATTCTGTCTCGCACCGCACCCGAGGAAATTTCTACCCCGGGTTTTTATATACCGCATCACCCAGTAGTTCGCAACGACAAGGCGACCACCAAGGTCCGTCCCGTGCTGGATGGCAGCGCCAAGACCGATACAGGGTTGTCACTTAATGACATTCTGTATACGGGTTGCAATCTACAGGCTGATATTTTTCATATACTTTTAAATGTTCGCGTTTTCCGTATTGCCTTTTTTGCAGACGTGAAACAAATGTATTTATGTATTTATACAAATAATCCGCACCGCAGGTATCAACGAATCTTGTATAGATTTTCTGATACCGACTCGCTCGAGGTTTTCGAGTTCACTCGAGTTACATTTGGACTTCGCTCTTCTCCTTTTATGGCGCTCCGCACGCTACATCAACTTGCTAGCGATGAACGGCACAATTTCCCCAATGCGGCAGCCGTACTAGAAAGAGATATGTATATGGACGACCTGGCTTCGTCTGCTTCTTCCCTTGAGGAAGCAGTCGAGACAGCCACTGGTCTAATCCAGCTTTTCAAAACTGGTGGTTTTGACTTGGTCAAATGGACGTCTAACTCGGTCGAGTTGCTTGAAAATATTCCCGAGTCGCACCGTCAATCTGAATGTATTTCGTTTGATGACGAAAACAGCTTTAAGATTCTAGGGCTGCGATGGTTACCCGCTCAAGACGCTTTCATTTTTGAAGTCTCAAGTCCTCCGCCTCTTTGTACTAAGCGCGCCATTTTATCCGCAACCGCACGGCTGTACGACGTCTTAGGGCTCGTCGGCCCGATAATTTTATTTGCTAAATTATTAATTAAAGAACTCTGGCTATTAAATCTCGATTGGGACGATGTTCCCCCTCCCGCTATAATTAAATCGTGGCAACGATATTTATTAGAACTACCGCAAATATCAACATTAACGTTCCCGCGTCATTTTGGTATAGAGACCGGTTCTATGGTTTCATTAGTCGCGTTTTCCGACGCGAGTGAATCCGCATACGGTTGCGTTATATATTTAAATGTTGTAAATGGCGATCAGCCACCGATCGTTTCGCTTGTTTGTTCTAAATCGCGTGTCGCATCCGCTAAACCAAAAATTACTCTCGCCCGCTTGGAGCTGAACGGTATACTGTTAATGTCGCGACTTCTTAAAACTGTTTATGATACTTTATCAATGCGACATAAAATTGACAATATATACGCGTTCTCAGACTCTGAAGTAGCTCTGTGTTGGTCAATTGCTTCGCCACACAGATTTAATACTTATGTTGCTAACCGCATTTCTCAAATCCAGGATAATATTGCACCTGATAATTTGTATCATATCGCCGGTTTACAAAACCCCGCAGACTGTGTGTCTCGTGGACTCACACCTTTACAGCTCATTCAGCATGAATTGTGGTTTAAAGGACCGTCTTGGCTTTCTCTGCCTAAACAAGATTGGCCCATACAATGCTTTTCACCTAATCGGTCTTTATTACCGGAGGAAAAAACCGCTTCGCATGTAGTTAAAGCCAATGAAATTGATAACCCGCTTATTAAATTAGCAGCAGATTGTTCCACTTGGGAAAAACTGCTCGAAAGTACCGTTTATTCGCTTAGATTTATAAAAAAATTACCGCAAAACGATATAATTACCGCAGATGATTTAAATACCGCAGAATTAGAGATTATTCGTGCTTTACAATCCAAACATTTTTCTGAAGACATCAAAAATATTTCTAAAGGCCAACCATGCTCGGCTAAGTTACGGAAATTATTTCCATTTGTATGTAACGGTATTTTACGCGTCGGAGGTCGCTTATCGAACTCGACGTTAGATTATTCTTCTAAACATCCTATTTTACTACCCGGAAAAGGACACATTGTTAAATTGCTTATTGAATATTATCATCGCGACAATTGTCATGCCGGACCGCAATTATTAATTTCGATATTAAGATCCAAATTCTGGATTCTCTCCGCTAGGCGTGTTGTTCGTCAACATATACATAAATGTAACGATTGTTTTCGAGTTAATCCGAAACCTACGTTCCCGCTTATGGCTGATTTGCCAAAGTGTAGACTAGAGCAATGCAAGGCGTTTCTACACACGGGCGTTGACTACGCAGGCCCGCTGTATGTTACTCCTTATCGCAAACGCGGAATTCGAAGCGTGAAAGCTTATATTTGTATTTTTATTTGTTTTGTAACAAAAGCGGTTCATATCGAATTAGTTTCCAATTTAACTTCAGCTTCATTTATTGACGCATTTAAACGATTTATATCTAGACGTGGTCCTTGTAATTTTTTATATAGCGACAACGGGACCAATTTCGTCGCTTCCAAAGCCTACTTTAACGAACTTCACGAGTTTTTACGATCTGTTGATTATTATCGAACTTTTAGTAGTGAACTCGCGAAGAACCGCATCACTTGGCGAATGAATCCTCCCACAGCAAGTCACTTTGGTGGAATCTGGGAAATTAATGTTAAGAGTACTAAGACATTATTGTTTCGCACGATCGGTAATCAAGTCCTCACTTATGAAGAGATGTCGACCGTGCTTACACAGATTGAGGCCGTGCTAAATAGCCGTCCGCTTTACGTTTTAAGCTCTGATCCTTCAGAGCCGCTCGCGTTGACCCCCGCTCATTTTTTATCTACAGCTCCGCTAGAATGTTTGCCTGCGGCCGACTTATCGGAAGAACGAACAAATCTCTTGTCGCGCTTCTCTTTACTCGATTCGCTAGTCCAATCATATTGGAAAAGATTTAGATCGGAATATTTGCACAATCTTCAACAGAGAGAAAAATGGAATACTCCATCAAATCCTATAACTGTCGGTACCGTTGTGTTGTTAAATGTAGATAACGCGCCACCCTTACAATGGCCATTAGGAATCATTACTAATTTATATCCTGGTAAGGATGGAGTCGTCCGCGTTGCGGAAGTAAAAACTAAATCTGGCACTTATAAGCGTCCGGTAGTGCGCTTATGCCCTCTTCCCACGCAGTGATCTTTATATATTTATCTTAGTATTTTATTTTTAATTTATTAGTTTAGTTTTTATTACTTATAACCAAATTTAGTATTTGTATTTACCGCTATAAGGCTTTTCTTTGAAGGGTTTCTTCAAGGCCGGGGGGATGTTGGATATCGAATTTATTTTATTTTATTAATGCATAGATGGGACATTTGCAAAGACGCAATCCTTTCATATATTCCATCCTACTCTCCCGCACGCACTATGAAGATGTTTCCGTCTCATGACTGCGATTGACATTTGAAGATATGTGAATTAGCTTACTTGCTTACTTGCGGCTCAGTGGTTTAGTAGCGCGCCCGCTGCATACATCATTTTTTAATTGATAATTAATTGCTGTGTGAACTCAAGGTGCCGTGTGTGAACTATTATTATTTTGTTTATTGAACTTATTCTACGTGATATTGGTGCCTAAGAAAATCCAAGGAAAACTGCTATTGAAACAAAAAGTGATCACGACGTGTCGTGAGGAACAGGTGAGTGCGTGCATCCTTCATTTTAATCCTGCTCCATAGCCGAATTTCTTCGTCCAAATGTGTCCAAAGCGTTTTTGCAAGACCTAAATTAATCGAACACCAATATTGCATACGTATTTTTATTTTTTTAACCAGCTATAATCCTAAATACAGTCCACTTTCGAACCTCGTGGTAAACCCACAGAAGATATCCACCAGTGTTTGTTGCCCAGATTTCATAACGCTCTTCTTGAAATCCTATTCTCTACTAAAAGGGTCTAAAGAATATCGAATATGCAGGCTAGGGTATGAACATGGTATGTTGTTATCAAATGCTGCATGAACATAGTTGAGCCCTCATTCATAGATCTGTCCGTCTACCTATCAAGAAACTTTTTCTCAAGTATGCGTGGGAGGTATCAAGCTAAAATTTATGTTCTTACTTAGTAATGCATAATATCAGGCCAATCATATTTTTACTATAAAATGAAAAAGAGATTGTGTGTTGTGTATCCATACTAATATTATAAATGTGAAAGAGGGTTTGTTTGTTTATCCGTCTTTCACGTCAAAATTGATGCAACGGATCGACGTGACTTTTGGAATGGGAATAGTTTGGCAGCTGAAAAGTGACATACTTAGGCAGCCATTAGACAGTCAATCTGGATCGCGATCCGCGATCAAAATCAATGATCGCGATCCAGATTGACTGTGTACGAAGGTGATTGACGGCTCGCGATCTTGATCGCAAAATATCTACATAGTAAATCTCGATCGCGATCAAGATCACGATCAGTGATCGCGATCTGGATGGACTGTGTAATGGCTGCCTTAGACTACTTTTTATCCCTCAAAAATATCACATTCCCGCGGGATAACGTCGTCGTTTAGTCCGAGCTTGCGAAGTCGCCGGCGGAAGGCTAGTATTTTGATATGGAGACATTTCCTATTTGTGATAGCTTGTAATTAACTTTCCATATACCATTTAATTATTTAATTTAACATCATTTATGTAAGCTTTCCTAGTAAATAAATGAATAAATAAGTTAGATAGAAAACTATTTTTAATATTCCTTTATTTTATTGGATGGTACCTACGGCTGAAGGCCTAAGTAGCCAGAGCCGGTTAAATGACATAAAAATGGTAGGTAGGTGTCGGTATCTACGTACTGGCCACTTAGCGTTTATGAGCAAATTTTTCAAAATTACATTGGTGACATTTTGTCTACATTGCGACAAACTTATTTCACACAGTGGTAAGTTTTTGGTACTAAATATACTGTTGACTGCCGGCAGTCCATTTTGACAGTTAATTTTGTATTGCTAGTGGCTCCTCCACGACCACTGTCACCGGGTCAGATATATTTGTGGCACCACTATACTTACTGTAGCGACATCTAGCGTCGAGTGGAAATGCGAAATAGAAATATTACATCAATAGGGTGAAAACTTCAGTTTTGGCCACTGCCCCGAGTGCTTACTTAGCTTAAAACATTTCGTTAATAACTTTTGCTTGATAATATACTTTTTATCTATGACTTTTAAGTCATAATAACAATAGTAATAATTCAGTTTACATCGAATTAGATGTTTCTTTTATTTTATCTAAGTTAATTAAGTATTGATTTCTCGATGTATCTTTTAAAATTTGATTAACAAAAACACATCAATCGGCAACCTTCGCACATTTTAAGTTTAAAAAATAGGTTTTTAATTTACTAAAATAAAACTAAATTTCGTAAGTATATAATAATAATAATAAATAAATAATAAATATTTTCTTACAATCACACCAATTATCTAAGCCCGTAGTTAATTTCTTAGGAAACTGTGTCTACGGGAACTTGATAACGGATAAATATATACTTAAATACTTTTTTGTTTGTAAATACATACTTAATATACATAAAAAACACCCAGACAAAGACAAATAGACATGTTCATGCACACAAATATTTGTCTTGCTCGGGAATCGAACCCGAGACCTCTGGCGCAGAAGGCAGGTAGATTACCCCTGCGCCAAATCGGTCGTATATGAATACTTAGTTATATGTTTTTTACTATGTTTGTCCACGAATTTCTCGAAATCTTAAGGCATATTGAGATGATTCTATTTAATTTAAATTAGGTGTATTCTAACTTTGGGAACAGTCTAAGATTCATCAAAATCAGTTTAGTAGTTTCCGTGGGTATGTTATAGTACAATTCACTAAAACTTATTGTTATTGTAAACTAAAACTTAAGAAATAAAAAGTAATTAAAAAAAATAAACTGACTGGCACCGACCTCAAAAAGGTACCTAAATTATAGATATTATATTTTTCCTTTTCAGTTGACAAATAGTTTTTGGAGTCTGTAAAATTTTTTTAAGTAGTTTTTTTGTATTGTAAGAATTTAAAAATGTAAAGAAAAGTATAAGATACATTCTTGACAATTTTAGATATAAATTTTGTATTTTATAGATACCTACTTAAGACCATAGGCGAAAATAGTGAAAAACATCTTAAAGTGGCAACAGCGGGGACTTTCATCCTACTTAATATAATCATTCGAATGTACATTTGTGAAAGGTATATCGTAATCTTACTGACTTCCTGCGCCATCTATTGCGTAGTAGTTATGATGCGAAAGAAGTGAAAAACATCTTAAAGTGGCAACAGAGGGGGCTTTCACCCTAATTAAAATAATCATTCGAATGTACTTTTGTGAGAGGTATATCTTACTGACTACCTGCGCCATCTATTGCTTAGTAGATATAATGACGTCAATAACATGAAATTATTTTTATGATTTTATATGGGCCTGGATGGGTTTCAATTTATATTATGTTTTGAAGCAGGTAAAAAAAAATAACATGATTCATTATTAATTGAGACAGCGATTAAATATAACGTATTTTCATAATCATGTGGCGCCATCTATCTTAGTAAGAATCAGTCTTTGTATTTTCCCGTAGGAATAAGGGGTTTTTATTAAATAAAAGGTACCCTATATGTTGACCCGGGTTATAAGCTATTACTTCACAAAATTTGGTAAAAATCCGTCCAGTAGTTTTTGCGTGAAAAGCGAACATACAAACAGACAAACAGACAAACAGACAAACAGACAAACTGACAAACAGACAAAAATTTTAATATCTATCGTTTTGGGGTCTATATCCTGTACACATCACATAGCAGTTTTTTTTTTTTAAATCTTTCATGTACAGACTTTTTTTCCGTTTCTGTTTTATTATATGTATAGATATACATACAATCCTTATCGAAGCATTATCTTTCATTCATCTGCAGCAGACCTACCATCCTGAAGAGTAGTCACCACACCTTAATCAATGGCTTTCGTGTGGTCAATCAATGGTTTTTACCCATTTGATGCAAACAATGTGGACTACAGCAAATGTTTACCATCGCATACTGAGCACAACCCATCTGAAATAGAAAAAGAGAACACTGAAATCAATTACAAACTAAGTTTTGAAGATTTTTACAACATAGTAGGTTCTTCTATAAACCGTCAGTGTGATGACTACAATAATACCTCGCCAATAAGTTTTGAGCATTTTAAAGCGATAGGTACTTAAAATCTGGAAAAAATTCAAAGTGCTCGAGGAAACCAATGAAAGTGTTCTCTATTCACAACAAATAGCCACAGACGAAGTTTGTAAGCCAAATAATTACTATAGTGATACTTATCGTGTTACTGAAGAGATAGTTTCAGATTTAATACTCGATGAACGCACTGGAGAAATACAAATACAAATAATTTATTGAATCATATGAAGAAGTTAAGTACAAATTGCATACATACAAAAAACTTTTTAGAAAATGTGTAAAACGTGGGGTACATTTGCAAAAATACTAACCAAGTAATTTATTTTCGCTCACTACCGCAAACTCGTCACTATACCAACGCAAGGTTTTAACCAGCGCAGCGGCGACCGCGCATCAACAGGTAACGAAGGTTGATAGTGTGTGTGTGTGTGTGCAGTAGCGAGACGAGGGAAACGAACCACAAAAACTATGAACTTAAAAGTTTTTTGAGTTTCACAGCTCACTGGTTTGATGACAGTTTTAAATGTCACCACGCAGTACTACAAATGAAACACTTCCAGGATCACACACAGCCATGAATAAAAAAGACTGTTTAGACGAAATTCCAACTTTGTGGAACATAAGCTCAACAAAAGTTCACGCCATTGTGCGAGATAATGGCAGAAATATAGTGAAAGCTATTGATGATTCCGTTTTTAATGGAGTTCCTTGTTTTATACACACTTTGCAATTGGCGGTCAATTCTGCGTTGAAACATGACACTATGGCCCATATACTCGCAAAATCCAGATGAATTGTCACACATTTTAACCATTCGTCCCCAGCTCAGTCAAAACTTCGTGATTTGCGACAACAACTTAACTTACCAGATCACCAGCTTGTCCAAGACGTATCTACTAGGTGGAATTTATCGTATTATCATTATCATTTATTTATTGCATCTTGTTGTATACAATGGTGTTACATAAATTGTTTAGTCACAAAAGCAAGAGCCCTGTAAGGGCATGGCAAAACACTTAATTTTAGTATATATATACATTATGCATACTTAAACACAAACTACATATTAATTAATAATTAACCATTATTTACTTAATACATTTAAATTAATAATTACATTACAAAATAATTAATAAATAATACCTAAGTACATAATTATATAATATCTTATCTACTTATTCAAATATATCATTAAAAAAATCTTTCAAACAATAATAACAATTTTTTATTAAATTTTAATTATAATATAATATATGATGTCTCGTCTTTTAGAACAAAAGCGGGCTGTTTCTTGATATCTGGCTAAAACATCTGTAAATTTCGAAAATTTGTCAACAGAGGAGTGGAAAATTCTCGGAAAAAGCCTTGAACTGCTTAAGCCATTCGAGGAGATCACCAAGATTATAAGTTCAAATTGCTCCTCGATATCAGAAGAGTGGAAAATTCTCGGAAAAAGCCTTGAACTGCTTAAGCCATTCGAGGAGATCACCAAGATTATAAGTTCAAATTGCTCCTCGATATCAGAAGTAATACCTTATGTTAAAACCTTGCAGAAATACCTAGAAAGTTACTGTGATGAGAACAATGAAATCATCATGCAAATAAAAAATCTATTAAAGAATGATTTGAAAAGCAGGTTTTAGCTAGAGCACAACAAACTCTTCACTTTGGCAACATTGTTGGATCCACGATACAAGCAAAAGTTTTTTGATGATGTGGAACTCGCCACTGTGCGTTCTCAATTTTTATTGGAAGCTCTGAAAAATAGCATGAGTGATGACGAGAGTGATCCTGACAACGACGAAGAACATCATCCTAGCACCACCAATAATATTAAAACAGCAACATACATTCATACTTTGCACTACCGGTGATAAATCGCAACAATGATCCATTTGAGTGGTGGAGCTACACGGTGGGTCAAAACTTGTATACGAGGGACATAGTTTTTTTTACAAAATACCTATCGAAAGATCTTGCCATTTTGATGAATAATTGTAATTAAACATTTATTCATTGGGCCAAGAAACAAAATTATCTGTAGATTTCTGTAGTGCATCAAAATCTCTAACAATTTTTTTCAGTTCCGAACAAGATTCTGCTACATGAACATTGGTTCATAACGTTATTTTTGACACAGTTACGCAAAGCATGGATCGCCGTTTTCTTACAAATGTTAACGTAAATGTAACAAAAATAAAAACGTTTCCCAGACATACGTAATAATAAACTTCAATCCAGCGAACTAGATGAGTTAAGTAGATATTTATTAAAAAAATGATAAGACAGCTACAGGTGCTGCGGATTGAATTGAAACATTTGGCATTGCATTAGGATAAACTTAAAACCACTGAATTAGAAGATTATAAAATATTCATGGATGAGAATGAAAGTGAAGTAGGTCAAGTAGGTATAGGTGAAATGCCTTTACAAATAGAAAACCAAGAAGAAGAAAGTTTGTACCTTGTATGAAACGCCGCACATGCAAAATTTGCGCCATTTGCTGCTATAAAATTTTGCACAGTTACAATATATTGACCAACGCAATAATTAATTTAGTTGGTCTAGCTTTCAAATATCTTCTAACGTTATAATTGAGTCAAGTTGCTTGTGAAAGATCTTTTTTTACCCTTAAAATTATCAAAAATTGCATGAGGAGTAAGTGCCTTATCCTCTGATAATTTTAATTCTTTTATGAGAATGGCGGTTAGTTATATTCGTTCACTAATGGCGGTAGAAAAAGATCTATTGATGAACTTGGATAGCGACGACAAAATTGATAAAGTAGCTGAGAGGAGTGAGCTTCTTCGGAAGTCATTGACTAATGATTAACTATGCCATTGCTTAAATTGAAAATATATGATTCAAAATTTACATAAGTAAGTAGTTTCCTTTCTCTTAAGAGCGGAGGGCCGACCGTCTTTAAAATGCCCGGGCCGGTTTCGGGTCCCAGTCCGGGCCTGTAGACAAATATAGAATTCCCGTTACGAATAGTACAAATCTTGCATCGAATCAGATCAGTTTAGGTCCTAAACAAAACCGCAATAAGAGTTAATGGTAGGCACCCTGAGCTCTTGTATCATTAAGACAAACCTATTTTATGTGCTCCTGTTGCTCGAACGAACTTTTGCCAAAATACTTTCATCATCAGGTCTACAAACAGCTTTAATAAGTTTGCTTACGATATAGACCCTTTTTGATAGTACTTCTAAAGTAAAGAGGATATTAATTGATCATTACATTAGTTACTCATAACATTGTAAAGTTAGTCAATTACATCTACTTACAGAATATTTGTTGTGTATATAACGATTCTTATAGCTGTAGCATACTGCCGTAATGCATTACATAATATATTTCTTTGTGTGGATTTTTTTTGTTAGACTAAGGTTAACTCAGTTTAGGCCCTTAGACTATTCATAGTACTGCCTATCTAATTAAAAAAAGTCTGTAAATTTCCTAAAAAAGAGAAATACAGAACTGGCTCTCATGTACATTGGAATAGAAGAGATTGATCCTTCAGCTCGAAAGGCAGCGGAATTAGTGAAGATTAACTTGTAAACTTCCATCAAACGATTTAACTCCGAACTTCACGAATATTTTCGCATCAGTCGAGCGAGACCCATCACCTGATGTTATAATATACCAATTAAGCGAATTACAACTGAATGGCAAAGAAGTGCTAAACGAACTTGTTCTAAAATGAAAACCACAACAATGTACTCCACTTCACAACAATGACTCTGTTTTAACGGCCAAGTTACCAATGCTGGAGCTACCCTAATTCAATGGAGATCCACTAGAGTGGCTTAGCTTTTGGGACACATTCGTATCGAATATAGATAGTAAGAAGTTATCCGAGGTGGACAAGTTGTTAAGTCATCGCTACAGGATGTAGCAAGAGAAGTTATAGACGGCTTAAAAATGCGCAACCTGAACTATCAAACAGCTGTCAGTAATTTAAACGAAAGGTTCGGGAAAAATATGCTAATAATAGATGCACATTAGTAGGTTCTCCATAAAATCAAGGCTGCTGAAGCTAACCCACAAGATTGTAGACAAATACTCAACGAAATTAAAAAGCATTTGAGAATCTTAAAATCTCTTAAAGAAGACGTTAATCACAAGAACTTGCGGTTCATAATAAATTGAAAAAAATTCTGAAGACATAAATTACGAAGTAAGATCAAAAAGCACTAATCACACAATAGACGAGATGCGAATAAACTTAGAACATATATTATATCGGCGAAAGAGGAAGCTAATAACATAAAGGAGAGAGAAAAGAAAGAAGAAAGAAAATCCGTAAAATATACGACTGAAACACTGTACAAAAGAAGAGAGCGAAAAAAACGGTGAAAGCAACTGTGACACCTGAGGATGTTGTCCAAATCTCAAATGTGGCTAAAATGAATAAAGACGACGGCCGACCACGCGCAGTAGTTGTCAAAATGACTTCCATCGTGACCACGACCTCTCGGCTGTAACGAGCTTCAACAAAAGACACCCGGAAGACAAGTTAAGCACCAAACATCTGGGCTATGGAGGTCCACGATTCGTCTTTGTAAATAAACATTTGTCACCTCAAAACAAGTCACTTCATGCGGCTGCTCGTCGCAAGGCCAAAGAATTCTCCTACAAGTTCACGTGGGTGACGAACGGTCGAATTTTCGTCTTATTCTTCTTCTTCACCCACTGCTGAGTGTAGGCCTCCTCAAACGCAAGCCATCCTGATCGATCTTGGGTTTCCTGCATCCAATTCTTTCCTGAGATCTTAGTTATGTCATCTGCCCATCTAGCCTTCTGGCGGGCAACGCTCCTGGTGCCGGTCCGTGGTCTCCACTCTAGCACCTTCCTGCTCCACTGGCCATCGCTTCTACGACTTACGTGTCCCGCCCATCGCCACTGTCTTTGCACAATGATACGCCCCACGTCAATTAATTTAGTGCGACTTCGGATAACCGAGTTTCTTATTTTGTCGCTTAGTGTGATACCCGAAATGGCGCGTTCCGTTTTTCTTTGGGCTATTTGGAGCTTTTGGACGTGTTGTTGTGTTAGGTAGGGTCCAAGTTTCTGCCCCGTAGACCATGACCGGCTGAATGCACTGCTCGTATGCCCATCGTTTAAGAGAGAGGGGCACTTCCTTTCATTTGAAAGTTTCGGGCAGCTTACCGAATGCCCCCCCTACTGTGTCTAATGCGGCTTTGTATTTATTGAGCCTGTCTGTCCTTTCCAAGAGTAATAAGCCCCAAGTAGATATATTCATCAACCAGCTCTATCCCTTTACCGTTCACCATAATGCTGTCTACGGTGGGATCAGTGCTCATGATTTTTGTTTTTTCGGTGTTCATGCGTAGACCAACATTTATTGAGGCTAAGTAAAGATCTTCCATCATTCTTTAGAGTTCTTCAGTAGTTAAGGCCAAAAAAAAATAATGTCGTCGGCGAAGCGGAGGTGTTTGAGGTTATTTGTTTATCCCGAAGCAGAAAGATCTATCATCATTCTGCTTATTAAAGACGAGAGTACGGGAAGAGAAATTTCTCTAAATTTAATCACGGAATAGTATGAAAGAGCGCAACAAAGTACATAAGTTTATTTTCAACTTACAAATATAAATTTTCCTGTCCTTTCACAATTCTGATTCGTTATTTGTCTGTAATTTTAGATCCTGTGTATGTTCAAGAGTTAATAACAGCCTACGATATAGAAAATAATTTGCTCAACCTTGCAGTTGTCCCGGACCAAACAGATTCACTTACGAACACTGAAGAAAATGATGGTGAGTCTTATTTTATTATAATTTGTAAAATCTGAAATAAATAATACTTATTTCATTTACATACTAGCTTTCTGCCCACATGAAAAATGTTTGCAAATCCTTGATCAGAGCTTGGTACTTGTTTTTTTATTATCTTACAGGAACCAAACTTTTTCTTGGATAAATTGTATCGTAGATTTTGACCCGGCTCGTAAGGTAGCTACATGCCAAATTACAAGAAAATCAGTTCGGTAGCTTTTACGTGATACATGCACAGTATACATTCGTAGGGACAGACAGGCAAGAGTTTTTCTAATCAATGTTTTGTCCTGAATATTTATTTTAATGTTCAGTTAATTAAGAATTTTTGAAAAATATTCAATGTACAGAGTCAGTCTATAAATTTTGCCTAGCAAACACTCATAAATGCTCCCCTGCAGTAGCATAACTAATTAACTATCATATCTTTTACCTATCTCATGAATTTTTCTTAATTTCAGTATCAATACCACTGGAAAGCATCAGTAATGAAGAAAATGAAGGTAAGATTTAGCAGTATGTTTTGTAACGATGTCGATTCGTACCAGTCATTATGGATGGTTAAAAACTCTATGATGACTGGAAACTCCATCTAGTTCTACATACTGGCCATTAATTTTATCGAATCCTATCCTGTTCTTTCAATTTAAATTCAAAATCTTCGTCTCACGTGTCCTGTTCATCATTTTTGATTCAGTTCTACTAAAATCACCAAGCCGTACAGAGCTCTCGGAGCATTACCAGTTTTTTATACCAGTTTGAGTTGTTTGTAATAGTATTAAATAAGTGGAACCCTTGACCCTTGGAAAGGGTTCCTAATCTTCCTAATCTTCCTATTCTTCCTATACGTTTCTTTATTACTACCTTTATAAATAAAAGTCAAGTCCCTATAAACATCATCTTTTTATTCATCTATTATCTACAAATTAAATACTGGGCGGTGACTTCCGACGTTCCGGCTAGTGTACCGCTGGCCGACGAGGACGTCCCGTCGCACTGGCTCGACCCGTCGATGACATAATAATCGTAAGTAAAACATTTGACGATCATATTACCCAATTAAATAAAGTTTTCAATAAACTAAAATCGGCTAACATCACTATCAATTTTCCAAAATGCGCGTTCTTTCGGAGCGAACTTAAATATTTAGGCTATGTAGTTAACGACAAAGGTTTACATACCGACCCCGACAAAATAAAAGCAATTCTAGAAATACAACCACCTAAATCTAGTAAAGAAGTTAAAAAGTTTCTTGGTACAGCGAGCTGGTACCGTCGTTTTTTACCAAATCTCAGCACTTTGGCTGCCCCTCTCACAAAGTTAACTTCAACCAGTAAAAAAGCACCTCCTTTTAAATGGAGTTCTGGAGCAAATGATGCATTCAATTCAATTAAACGAGCTTTAGTTTCTACTCCAATTTTAACTTGTCCTGACTTTTCAAAACCTTTTGCTGTTCATTGTGATGCATCAGCATACGGGCTGGGAGCAATGCTTACACAAGAATTTGATGGCATAGAAAAACCTATTGCTTACATGAGTAAATCCCTTACTCAAACTCAAAGGAATTATTCAATTACTGAACGTGAATTATTATTAAGTGTCATAACTGCTCTAGAACATTGGCGTTGTTATGTGGATAACGGCCAGAAATTTACTATCTACACAGACCATTCTGCCCTTCAATGGTTTTTACATCTCGATAATCCCACAGGTCGATTAGCCAGATGGAGTATTCGTTTATCCATGTTTAATTTTGATATAAAACATAAAAAAGGTAAAGAACATCTTGTACCCGATACCCTATCTCGTATTAAACCCATTAACGCCATTAATATTAATATGTCCAATTCCAATGACGATTGGTATAATACCATCTTATCAAAATGCAAAATTAATCCATCTTCTACCCCTGATTATTCTATTAAAAATAATAACTTATATAAATATACACGATCTAATACTCCATATCATTCTGAATTTTCTTGGAAATTAGTTGTTCCTTTGGAACTACGGGATTCCGTCATTACGGAAAACCATTCTACACTTACAACAGCTCATTTCGGTACTTTTAAAACATATCACCGCATTAAAAATAGCTACTTTTGGCCTGGCATGTATAAAGACATAGCAACATATATATCCAAATGTGAAACTTGCCTTGCGTACAAACATCAAAACCAGCATACAATTGGTTTGATGGGTAAACCTAAACATTGTTCACGTCCTTTTCAATGTTTATCAATTGATTTAATTGGACCATTACCATTATCTCGCAAACTTAATAGATTTATTTTAGTAGCAACTTGTTGTTTTTCCAAATATTGTTTATTATATTCGATTAAACGTGCTACATCTTCAGTCATAAAACATATTCTTGAAAATCTAGTTTTTATGACATATGGTATTCCTGAAACAATTATTTTAGACAATGGCCCACAAATGATAAGCAATGAACTTACAGACTTATTTAAATTTTACAATATACCCAAGGTACACTATACTCCACGCTATTGCCCACAAGTAAATACAGTAGAACGCTACAATAAAACCATAATTACCGCAATCGCTTCATTTGTCGATGACGATCATAGAACATGGGATATTCACCTCAATAAAATTCAGTTTGCAATTAATTCTGCCGTAAATGAAACGACCCAATTCACGCCATCCTATCTAGTGTTTGGTCGTGAACTTGCCACATGCGGTTCCATTTACAACGCCGACACAACTGAAGATTCTATTCTAGCACCTAAAGATAAATATTCTGAGAACATTGGTTTACTTAGCCCAATATTTGCAGAAGTTCAAGCTCGTCTTTATAAATGTCACCAAACTAATGCTCATTATTATAATAAGCAACACCAACAGTTAGAATTTAACCAAGGTGATATTATCTGGAAACGGAACTACCCCATTAGTTCATCAGATAAATATTTTTCGGCAAAATTAGCACCTAAATTTATTAAATGTAAAATATCAAACAAAGTTTCACCTCTTATTTATGATTTATCGGACATGTCCAATAAACCTTTAGGTCGTTGGCATGTCAAAGACATTAAACCCATTCCTAAGTTAAGGTAATTACCCTACTCTTTAATTAGAAATTTTATTTGTTTAACTACTTTAATTTGTTATTTATTATTACTTTAAGTGACGCGCACACTTAGTCTTATGATTTATATAGGTACTGTTTTTATATACACCTCCATCCCTTCGGCTGACCCATCAACTACTTTATCAATACATAATTTTGTACATACATATAAGATAATTACATTTTTTTTAAATTTAATTACAATACTAAATCGTATAATTACGATTATTATAATAAGTTGCCTACTGCAACATATTTAATTTTAAACTATAATATTACTTATTTATCTAAATACTTACGTGTAAGTTAGTAACTTACTTATTTTAGTACTTTAACAAGTACCTACTTACTTATTAGTCTCTAACGAGATTAAAGTCTTATTTTCTAGCCATTTGTTAAGGCTACTAAACTTGTAAATTTTGAAGACACTTTACATAAACATTTACACCTGACATTCATCACACACATAAACACTAAACATGATCACCAAAAGCCAGCGGGTTGTGACTGGCATATTTAAATAAGCCTGCACTAATCTGGGTTGGTTTCATGAGAAACATCTTCTATTATAAAAGATTTCTCTACGTTACTGATGCCTTAATTCTAAAACTTATGGAATTAAGACTTTGTTAGATACGACGGATGTTAGTATTTGTATGGAACCGAAACCAACCTAGTGTAAATTTCTCACTGTAAAAACCATTCATACAACCATTCATTCAAAATTCTATCATGCACTTTCATTAAATTAGTTAATATGTTTTTATTTGATCTGTATTTACTTTTATAAGGGACTTGTTTGTAAATACCTACCTATCTTCTAACTAAAAAAAAAAATCCTTAGAGATTTTTTTGCCCCGGCCGCCCCGGTATTGTAACGATGTCGATTCGTACCAGTCATTATGGATGGTTAAAAACTCTATGATGACTGGAAACTCCATCTAGTTCTACATACTGGCCATTAATTTTATCGAATCCTATCCTGTTCTTTCAATTTAAATTCAAAATCTTCGTCTCACGTGTCCTGTTCATCATTTTTGATTCAGTTCTACTAAAATCACCAAGCCGTACAGAGCTCTCGGAGCATTACCAGTCTTTTATACCAGTTTGAGTTGTTTGTAATAGTATTAAATAAGTGGAACCCTTGACCCTTGGAAAGGGTTCCTAATCTTCCTAATCTTCCTATTCTTCCTATACGTTTCTTTATTACTACCTTTATAAATAAAAGTCAAGTCCCTATAAACATCATCTTTTTATTCATCTATTATCTACAAATTAAATACTGGGCGGTGACTTCCGACGTTCCGGCTAGTGTACCGCTGGCCGACGCGGACGTCCCGTCGCAGTTTTGTTAACCTTTTGAATGCCACGGTCTGCTATGGCCGACAAATGAAAAAATGCCCAAACAAAAGTTTTCTTGTCGGCTTTATTTAAACGACGGTGGCGTATTGGGCACGTTTTCATTTGTCGGCCGTAGCCGACTGTGGCATTTATACGGTTAAACAGAAAGTAAGAAAGCCATGATAATTTAATTGCATGTTTTTATACCTTATAAACGCCACAGTCAGCTATGTAATCTAAAAAGAATTATAATCTATCTATCTAAAAAGGTTAATCTATTTATTTCCAAGCTTAGATGATAGGTTCTGACACAATCGCAAAGCAGGTGAAGGTCTCGCAAAACATCTAGCCCATCTTGAACTTATTTTGCCATACACACACATATTTTTAGTTCTAGTATTTAACTATTAATCTGCCTCATCCTAGTGTTCAACTTGCTATGCCTAATATCACTCTCATAAAGATGATCTGTGTTTTTTTTTAAATTTAACCTATAAATGTGTTTATTTCTTGTTTACAGAGAACTTGCAATAAACTTCGTTATTTATTTGGAGTGATTCATGTATATTACTACTATTAACTTTATATGAAGAAAAAAAAGAAGGTTTTGGTAACAAAAGTCACAAAAAAATATATGATGAGATTGCAAAGAAAATGCATGAAACCAATCCGGCCCACATAATGACTAGCAATCAGTGTCAGTCTTAAATAAATAGCCTTAAAAAACATACAATTTTTTTTTAGATCATAATAATATTTCTGGAAATGACAGAGTGACATGTCCTTATTTTGATGTACTTAAGTAAATATGTAATCTTCTATAAAAATAAAGATGAATGTTGCCACCAATTCGGCTAATATTTTTTTCATATGTTCCTAAGGAACATAGAAGGTTTTTATGGAAAAAAAAATACAAAAATTGCATGGAAAATAGTTAAAAAAACACTTTTCTTTTCCCATACAAACCAGCTGTCAAACTGGACGTAAATGTATATCAATGGTCTTTCACGTCAAAACTTGTCAAAACGGAGCAACGGAGATGGGGATAGTTTAGGAGATGGAGAGTGATATAGGCTACTTTTTATCCCGGAAAAATTAAACATTCCCGTGGCATAACGTCGTGTTGGCCACGCGGGCGAGTCGTGGGCGGAAGGCTAGTAGTGTTTTTTTCCAACAGAGTATGTTGGTTTTGCTAGCTACGCCCCACAACTTTGCTACAACTGAATGCCGTATGTCTAGATGGGCTTGACTACTGAGTAGTGAAATAAAACTGTTAAATATACTTTTTCATCCCATCGATTCGACAAGCGATGATTGTTTATCTAATCACAGGGCCCAAAACGATTCATTACTTACCTGTTATGACAAGAGGGTAACAATGAGATTTGAATTTTGACCAGCTTCATAACAGGGCCCAAAACATTTCATTGTTAACCTGTTATGACAAGAGGGGAGATTTGAATTTAGAACATAATTAAAAAAGCATTGGTTGGAGTGTAGCAAAGGGTGTGCAGTACTTTAAAAAAATCAACTGATTTTGTATGGGGACTTGTAGAAATTTTCAAGGGAATTTTATAAAATTCTCTCGAATATCTCGTAAACGGTGCGTCGTAGCTAAAATCTAACAAAATTTTCAACCCCCCTACGGGGCGCCCCCGGAGATACATATAAGGAATCAGATGGACAAAAAAAACAAAAAGGTGTGCCTTTGTCCGACTAGCGCTCTGATGTATCCGAACGCCAAAGAAAGACTCATTGCTTTTCTTATAGAGGGGGATGAAAAGCAGAGTGTATTACTCGGCCGCAAAATTATTTTCACCTTGGGCGACGTATATTGACGTAAATATATTATTTTTCTCCCTTGTAATACAATCTACTATTATTCAATGTCCCAGTCAGAGTACTGTGTAGCTTCGCTCTCTGTGAAACCAAGGTTCATGGGTTCATCGCCTGTATGAGTCAAATATAAGAGCGATCTGTGGCGCTGCATGTGACGAACCATGTGCACCATTATTTCGATATCTAAATATCTTACCACTTCCATGTCTGTATATCTATGAAATTTCCAAATTTGCCAAGCAAAACAGACAGTACTTCAAGCAGGCTACAGATATATATCCACGGAACACACGAAATGGAAATAGGTTAGTGTCAGCTATTACTCCAAGAAGTACTCGTTTACAAAACAACTGCTCCTGGATGTGTGTAGTCATCTTTAACCAATTACCTGAAAAGTTTAAAGAACTTAATTGTAAGATATTCATTAGCCATTTATATAAATGGCTTGTCGCACATACTTTTTACTCCATACAAGAATATCTTAAACATAAACAATGTAAAATTGTACCACTTAAATGATGATAATTTTCTTTGGTTTTAATTTTATGTTTTGTTCGTTTATGTGACTGACTATCTCTGTACTTTGACATCCAAAATAATTTCTAATTGTAATTTTCTTTGCACTCTCCACTTGACATTCTAAATTTAATTATATAATTAAGGTTGACATTTTTAACTCTAAATAATTTACTAACAATGGGAAAGAAAACTTTAACTTTTCTTTTTCCAAAATGGACGACGACGCACAGTGGGGCCAAGGTGACTGATTTGCGGCGGAAATTATAATTATTTATAAAAACCCTTTTAATGCGTTGAAGATCTTAGAACTGTTGTTACCATAATAATTTTGACCCCACTAGCAAACGCACCGCGGTTTTACCCATGTGCTTTCTTTGTATAAACTTTACAAATAAACTTAACACTTATAATACTTATTAATTTTATTTTTATAACAAACAGTATCTATTTATATTTTATTTATTGTGCTCTTTACTGTACTGAATTAAAAATAAGGAAACTTTCTACGAAAAAACAAAATTCAGAATCTTCATCAGTTATCACGTATTCTGAATGGTTTTCGGATACTGGATATAGCTTCACTATCAAATGACCTTGAGATTTCTTTGTGACCCTCTGGCTCGTAATAACTGGGTCTGATGATATCAACATTCTATTAAAAATGTCGGTCATTGTATCTAGTCTGGATGTTTTACGGCTAAAATGCTCTCTGTACATTTTAAAATCCTTCTTCCGGGCTTTTTACGCCTCTTCACTCAATTGACCAATAGGAAACGGACTGTGAGAAACTATCTCATGGCCGTGAATGAGAATTTTGTGCACTGTGGTACTCATGTAGTACCAAGGATATAGGGAGATGAACAATTTTGCAGTTTCGAGACAGAATATTTTGAATTTTTGTTTCTTATCAAACATTTTTAATTGACTGTTAAAATATACTTCGCATAACTTTCGTTTAGTGCATGAAAATGATAACATCTTGACCCTACAAAGAAAAAGCAATAGCTTAGTAATGTTAATTACTGAACCACCTGATATTACAAAAAAAATAAAAAAAAATATTTTAGGCAAACATCGCGAACATTTTTGTTAATTTCTTGTAAGTCTGTAAACCAATGTACACTTTTAATAGGTAGTAAGATTCCGATGTTTGCCTAAACAAATAATGTGGCCAATCTAAAATGTAACTTAATTTTTGTAAACCCCTGCCAGTCTAACCCTGTTATTTTCTAAAATACTCAATCAATCTACTTATTTTAAATATAATTAAAAATTACATACCTATAGATATCGGAAAATCACCAACCTTAAAGAGCACTAATCCAGTTAACTATCAATATTTAAAGCTAAACGTAAACAAACACTATAATTGAAAGAATGATGTTTCTCTTGCGCACGAAATTATAAACTTTGACGGTTTGTTGTTACCGATGTGTAATCAGTAAGTAAACAAAACTGGTCACATCCGATGTAGTACCTCTGAGTACTGAATCCTATGGAGATGGCATACCTACGAAAAATTGAAGCATACACACACACACATGCACACATACCGAGAAACCAAAATGGCGCCTTTCCGTAGTGCTGCCCTATTGTACATCGATATATTTATCGATGAAGTTATAGATACAAGTATTTTTGTGACTACATACCCTATATTTTATAAAAGCAGTTTCGTAATCACCTTAATAATTTGAAACGGAATTATAGTGTATTATTATATAGGTACCTAGTTTTTTAGAATAATAAAACAATCATGTGCTTAAATTATATTTTGCACATAATTAGGTAGGTTCTTTATGACAATGTGTGCATCTACTGGCTGGACTGATTTAGAAAAGTCTTTGACCATTAGAAAGCTAAATTCTTCCCGAGTGACATACGCTATATTTTATCGTGATATTCCCACGGGAACGCGGGAACGAGTACCACGCGGGTAAAGCCGCGAGGATCCGCAAGATTTTTTGATACTTATGTACTTAGCGAGCAATAAATTTAATTGAGGGCGCCACGCTTGGCAGCTCTACTCGCCTTTACTTAGTAACTGCAATTTTATGGTCAAAATTTTTGTTTTCTGAGTATAAACTCATGCGTCTATTCACGTGTGAGTACTCCATAAAATTCCAGATCAAAGGTCGCGAGAACCAGTTAAAAAATAAAAGGTAATGAATTAAAACAAAAGCTCCATATTGTAAAAACACCATTTATTTTCCGATTTTTGAGACACATTTCTTTTACATCGGATCTGGGTTTTTTTTTTTATTTTCGTCTGTAAGACAGACACCTACATTTTTGATTTTACAAATGATTCAATCAGTCTCATTCGCTTACAATATAAATTACAACTATAACACAGACACCAACATTTTCTATTTTAAAAGCAATGCAACCAAACTTATTCGTTTACAATATAAGTATCACTTTAACACAGACACCTACATTTTAGATTTTACAAGCAAAGCAACCAGCCTTATTCGTTTACAATATAAATCAAAAATTTAGCACAGACACCTACATTTTCCAGTGTACAAGCATTGCAATCAGTATCATTCATTTGCAATATAAATTAAAACTATAACACAGACACCAACATTTTCTATTTTAAAAGCAATGCAACCAGACTTATTCGTTTACAATATAAGTATCACTTTAACACAGACACCTACATTTTAGATTTTACAAGCAAAGCAATCAGCCTTATTCGTTTACAATATAAATCAAAAATTTAGCACAGCCACCTACATTTTCCAGTGTACAAGCATTGAGATCAGTACCATTCATTTCCAATATAAATACAGACACTTACATTTTCCAGTGTATAAGCAATGCAATCAGTCTTATTCGTTTACAATATAAATCACAAATTTAACACTTACATTTTCGATTTTACAAGCAATGTAATCAGTCTTATTCGTTTACAATATAAGTATCACTTTAACACAGACACCTACATTTTAGATTTTACAAGCAAAGCAATCAGCCTTATTCGTTTACAATATAAATAAAAAATTTAGCACAGACACCTACATTTTCCAGTGTACAAGCATTGCAATCAGTATCATTTATATACAAAAAAAATCACAAATTTAGCAGACACCTACATTTTCTAGTGTAATCAGTCTTATTCGTTTACAATATAAATCACAAATTCAACCCAAACACCTGCATTTTCGATTTTAGAATTAAATCAATGTTACTCATTACGAAATAAAATTATTTTATTTAAATAATTGCGGAATGTAATTTTTTCCGTACTTTTTTTGCCAAAATATTTAAATCTTAAATCCATATAAGTCTGAATTACACTTTTAATTAAGAAATATTTGTGACTTGAATCATGTTGGCTATCACCCGTATTAAATAAATTTTGAGAATCAGCGAAATAATCCATAAAAAATTTAAATAAGTACAAATAATACAATTCCGGCCGAGTTTTTGACAGAAAAACACTTTTTAACAGTGTTTCAGTTTTCGTTAAGATATTTTCTATGTCCTTTGAAGGATAATTCAGCCCACCTCTACTTTTTAAAGTTATTAAACTGCTTTTATATTCATTTGGATCACCAAATAGTAGTGATACACATGTTTCGCATTTTAATGATCGTGATAATTTTTTGGCTATAAATCCTGCAATATATGTTACAACAGTTTTGGAATAATTTGTCATATTATTATTGTACAGGCAATCAATTAATTCTTCATATAAAACACTATCATCTTCCGGCACTTCTACAAATGAACTTCGGTCTGATAAATTATTAATTGATGTCACTGGATCGATCTTGCTGGAACAAGTCAAAATGTTTATTTGTTCCAGAGGTATGCAATTGCCCATACCGCCATCTCTAATTTCTGCTCTTATCAGTAGTCTTTTAAAGGCAGCTTTAAATTGCACGGTGTTTGGGTTGTTGTTAAATCCGCCACGTGCTCTTACAGCTGAAAAAAACAGTTCCAAATGATCTTGGCTTACTTTGTAAAGGGGTAAATATTTTAATATTTTTGTGTCTTCAACCAGGTGCCGATATAATTGGAGGGCACTGTTCATATCTATTATTAGGCCTATAAAGCCAGTTTTCCGATTGGATTTTATCACCAACTCCCCAGATGGTAGTTTAAGATTTCTTAAGTAGCCAATGGCACCCTCAAAGAGAGCTTCTACCAGTCCTATGTTTTGGGGACACATAGCTTTCTTCCAGCCAGGCGGTCGCACAGAGCGACTGTTTAAAACGTCAAACACGTCATTCAATAATTTTATAAAATATATCGTACCTGAACAACCTTCAAAATCTTTGAGTTTTAAAACATTTTTGCAATATTCTAATGCGTCAGCTACTGAATTGCTCAGAAGCTGAGTGGCCAAGCGAACCTTCATTTTTTGTTTTGCAAACATTACATGAGCCTTTGTAAGTTTGGTGGCTATGTGTAATCCTTCAGTCTCTTGTAGTTTAAGCAAGCGCTCCAGATAACTGAAATTAATTTCTCTGCCAAACATATCATAGAATAACTGAAGCTCCCCAAAAGCATTACGGATTAATTTGATGGCATGGCAGGGATCGATAATAGCATGGCAGGTACTTTCACTGCAGGAAAAACTGGTCGACTCTTGGTTGGTCGTCAAATTACACCCCAAAGACGAAAACATGCTGAAATTTGTTGCAGGTCCATCACAAGTAATGCTAACGACTTTGACTCCCACTTCTTCACATTTCTGGACACACATTTGCATTAAATTGGCTTTCTGCACACCTGTTAATGATACTACAAAAAAATATCCTACGGGCAGTTTCCACGAACCATTCACACATGTCAACAAAAGTACCAAACACTGGCTCGCAACTTCAAGGGTGTCGCTGTCATAATCAGTGCCGATGTTTATTCGCCCACAATATGTTTTCTTTTTTGGGTCCCAGCAAAGAGATTTTCTGATTGACATTTCGTCAAAAATTAATGAGCAGACAACGGGCACATCACTAGTCTGAACTTTTGTTTTTAATGCTTCAAATGCTTCCTGGCAAAACCCAGGTTCAGCGTCTACATTTTCGTACCATTTTGTTAGTGTTCGATGATGGGGAAGACAAGTATTATATTCACGACGAACAAACTCGTAAGCTTTCGGAGACAAAAAATGTAATGTTATGGCGAATTTTCTCAATTCCTCGGAGTATTTTTTTTCTAATGGTTCACCTTTTGATTTTGCTATTTGCCTCTTGAGGAAGTCTTTGGGCCCAGCACATTCATCTAAGACCACAATATTTTCTGCATTCACCAAATGCGATTGTTTTAAATCTTTGATAATATTTGAATAGTCCACGATTTTATTTTGTTGTCTTCGTACTTTTTGATGTAATGTTTTAATTTTTTTCTTGTAAATTTTACATTTTAAATTTAATTTTTTAATAGTTTCCAGTGTTGCATCCGGAATCTGGAAATTAAAACTATTGATTATTTTGGACATCAACACTAAAACTAGTTGTCAGTTAGCTTCTTAACCTGGGGGCTACCGGCTAAGAAATATGGATATGGGTATGGGTTTCAACTGTCATTTGAATTCCTTATCTTGATAGATTTTTGCTGCTTTGTTCTGTTGAACGTTGCTAGCTAGTTTTCGTTATACCCGACGTCACAAAACAAGGAACTGATAGCGGCTATTTTCTTTATAAAATTGACTTAAAGTTCCCAAAAACGTATGAAGTTCATACCCATAAAGTTACGCGGTAGCCCCCCTGTAGAGCATCATCGGCGGGATCGCTGGAGATCCCGCACGTCTACCCTCATTATTTTATTTTGTAACTATTTAAATTTTTATGTGTTTTGAACGCGGTTTTCGGTGTTTATAAGAGAAATAAACTCTATTTACTATAAAAATACAATATAATAATATGTGATCCGGAACAAAAAAAAAAAATTCTTGCAAATTTGCAAACTTGCAAACCTAAAAAAAAATACAAGTCAATAAGTCATACTTACTGGTAAATTTGAAATACTCTCATTGGAAGTACTGGGGATTGGATCTTGACAAATATTTGAACTTACATTTTTGACCTGAAAATTAAGAAGGTGTTTAGGATAGTAATGGTTTCAAATTCAAGTCCTGTCCATTTATTAGGATTAGGATTTATTATTTTATATTTAAATGGAAATGTGAATTACTTGGGCAGCTTGGGCCATCTATATACTGCTCTTTTTTTAATTTATTTATAGTGAATACTACAGTACAATAAAGTATATAAGTAACATATTAATATTGTGTTATTATTATTTGTAGTAAAAGCTAAAAAAAACATAATTATGACTGTTAAAGTATAACATAAATAGGTAAGAAGAAAAGCAAGTATTAATTAAGATATTTACATCATCTAACGCATCACGTTTAACAGTAGATGGAGTCTGGTTTAGGTCTTTTTCTGCTAAAGTACTGGGTGAACTAGATCGGGCTGGTGGCTGAAACATGCATGAAAAATAAGTATGAAATAGAACATTATTTGTCAGACAAAACTAATAGACTTTAGAAAGCTGACTTTTGGTCAGTCAGGTTTATTTTTGAAGAAAATATTTATGGAAATACTAGCTTTCCGCCCGCGTGGAAAACACAACTTTATCTCGCGGGAACGTTATATTTTTTCGGGATAAAACGTAGCCTATCCGCTGGAGTGCACAACGCTTCTACAGAAGCGGATTTTTCTCGGGCCACTTGTGCGCAATGCTTCCAGAGAAGCGACGTGCAATAGTACCGTTTTATTTCGCGCTTTTTATTTTTGTCTTTTATTCTGTTGCACTCTTGGCTGTATGGCTTATTATATTGGTAGCTAGCAACATTACGGAGTGTACGGCATTTTAAAAAGTTAGACGTTAGAAGTAAAAAAGATAGACGAAAAAAAAAAGTGATTAAAAAGTGTTCATGCTTATGAACTGACAACACCAGCTGGACGACCGCGGGGGCTGCGGGACGAGGTCCCGATGACAGCCGAGACAGCGCGACGCCCGCGCCCGCCGTTGTTTGACACACTCGCATCACGACCGCTGTAGACTCCACGCGCGCAATTTCATTGTCGGGAGATTTTGTACATATACCTATTTCATTATAATTATTTACAGTCCACTCTAGTTCTATCATTTGAACTCCATTTCTTTACAAAAAGAAGTTTTTTTCTGGCGCTTCGCCGACCGCTGCCGCGGCACGCTCACTCCGCTCGCTCGGCTCGCGCGGTGTTTTGGTCACTGTTCTAACCTAGCCTAATCGGCTAAAAAATATGGATATGGGCTTCATTTAAAACTTGAAACCCATATTTTGTCCTTATATGGGGGGCTACCGCGTAACTTTATGGATATGAACTTCATACGTTTTTGGGAACTTTAAGTCAATTTTATAAAGAAAATAGCCGCTATCAGTTCCTTGTTTTGTGACGTCGGGTATAACGATAACTAGCTAGCAACTTTCAACAGAACAAAGCAGCAAAAATCTATCAGAATAAGGAATTCAAATGACAGTTGAAGCCCATACCCATATCCAGATTTCTTAGCCGGTAGCCCCCCAGGTCATAATATGGGCTTCAAATGTCAAATGAAGCCCATGTCCATAACCAGATTTTTTAGCCGGTACAGGAGCTGAAACGTCTGTTACATTTTGTTGGGTGGCGGGGGGCTTCGCCCTCCGAGCCCCCTTGGCGGGGGGCTTTGCCCCCCCGTCCCCCCTTCTGTTTATTCCAAAATATATAAAAAATTTGAAATACTTAATAAAAAAAATTTTTAACAAAAAAAATGTCCATCGGATGGCTCCAAGGTATCTCCGGGTTACTATAGGAGATCGAAAATTTTGTTAGATTTCAGCTATGACGCACCATTTTCGAGATATTTCGATTATTATAAAATTCATTTTTGAAAATTTTACAAGTCCCCGCTCCATACAAAATCAGTTAAAAATTTTTTAAGTCCTGCACCCCCTTTGCGACACAAGGTAAGATCCATACAAAAATGTCTCGAAATTTTTCTATATATATTCTATATACTAAAACAGTAAAAAAAAATCTAAGTCCTATCTCCATACAAAATCAGTTGAAATTTTTATAAGTCCTGCACCCCCTTTGCGACACCCTAACCCAAATTTCAGCCAAATCCGTTCAGCCATTTTGGCGTGATTGAGTAACAAACATACAAACATGCAAACATCTAAACTTTCACATTTATCCTATAATATTATATAGTAGGAAGTAGGATATATTTAAAGGGGTTTTGAACTTTTAAGTATGGGCTTTTAATATTACTTTGGGTAAGATTTATAGTACATACCTACTTGAAACTTAATATTAATTAATAGCAAACTTTAACTCCCTTTGGAAAACTGAAAATGCCTAAGTTTGTAAATCTACAAGAGAAGCTTATGGACTGGGTCAAGTAAAATACTTACCAAAAAGATTCGTGACGGTACGGCATCGTCTCGCAATATCGTGATATTTAGAGTTCGATTAAAACACGATTCTTCAAAATGAAGAGAACAAATAAAAATAGATTTCAGGTGCGTTTTTAAATTTTCAATTCCTATTGTATCTAGCCACATTTTTTTTCTATGGTAATTTTTAGGCAACCTAAAACGAAAAGAGCAGTTTAAAAATTAACAAATTAAATTTACACTAAAAAATATCGATAAAAAAAATGCTTTGAAGGGCAACTCTATCGCCAAACAAACAGTTTTATATTTTCTTGAAATACACGATAAAAACTCACAAAAATAAGTAGTAAGCAACATTTGGTATGAATTCTAAGTAAACTAGTCATAGGAAAACCAAAATTTAAGACATTTATTGTTGTTTTTGCAAAATAAATAGTACGTACCGGTGTAATGTAATATTTGGACGATTTTCACTCTTTTTTATGCCACATCCTATCACACTGCAATTAGGCATATTCCTTTTTGTTTTTTGTCACTTACTTTAACTTTTATACAAATGAAAGTCTCAAATTAAAAGAATTTTATCACAAAAAACTTCAAATACAACTCGCGTTGACAGCTCACATACCGAGAAACCTAAATGGCGACCGGCTTCAATCATGCATTACGATGACGTCACGTTTTAATGTTGCCAAAAAATAGGTCGAATAAATATATTGCTGTCTCTTTTTACATGAAGTATTGGAGGTAAGATAGAACAAGATGGCTACAGGTTTATGAGTACAATGTCGATTTAGCTCATATTTGTATAACCGATAGTTCATATAGAACAATATGCCATCTCCATAGGATTCAGTACTCAGAGTGTAGTACACATTCAACTGTAGTAAACAACCCGCTTCTCTTAAAACTACCCACATTTTAAAAAATCCACTTCTCGCCGTTTGTTTCTTAGATGTGGCCCCACTGTGCGACGCAAAGAAAATTAACTAACCACAGACTAAGTTTGACAGAACAGAACCATAGAACTGTGTTAATTAATTAAAAAAAAAACTAAGGTGTGTTCTTCACAAGAGGATTTTTGTAGTTCATGATTTTATTTGTTATTGATTTGAATGTAAAAATTTATTGGTTTGTAGTTAATAATTTTATTGCAATGCAACACATATTATAATGTAAGATTTGCATGCTATGATAGTTGGCTGAATGGGAGGAGCTACAAAATATATGACACCTGACCTGTAACATGTAACCCCAATCAAGTGCAAATAAATATATATTCTATTCTATTCTATTCATGCCTGGGGCCCGATTCTCAGGCATTCGAACTTTTTCAGTGTGGTAATTCGTATGTCGAACATTTGGTTTGTGGTTTCTATTGAAAAGTTAGAACGTTTCAAACAAACTAAGCTGTCTCACATGTCAACAAATTCATTTTGACAGCTAAGTTCGTATACGAACATCTATTGGTTTTTACCATTCGTAGCGTTCGACTGGTTTTCGATCGAACTTTTTCGATTGTGAATTTCTGACAATACAAAAACTGTGTTATATTTGAATTTCGAGCTATAAATGTGAACTTTTCTCGATTGCCTGAGAATCGGCCCCCTGTACCAAACATTCAACTAATAACAAAAATGGTTTGTTTTGTTTGGTATATACTTACATTACATATTTTATTTCTTGTCACAAATTTTACTGTATCTAATGAATAATAATGAAACACTTTTTATTTTAGAGAATGAACGAGATTTTTGGCCGAAGGGCTGGGCTAATCCAGTGGCTACAGCTAGTGAAGCTGGCCCTTCGGAGACAACACCCACAAACCAAAAAGCACCAAAACGAAAAATTTATTTGATTTTTGATGATTATTTTCAGACGAAAAAAAAATATCTTGAAAGATTAGAGATTAGAAAAGAAAGCATTAAATTAAAGAGAGAGCAGCATAGGGAAAAAAAATGGATATTGTTGTGGTAACACCAATTTTATTGTATTGTCTATGGTGAGACGGATATTGGATTGTCAATGATCTTGGTTGTGGTTGATTTGGTGACGCACAGTATTGCGTAATTAACTATTAGTCGGATTCCAAAGATTTCCAAAATTTTCTAATAAATATGTTGATTTTTATAATTTGCTGATTAAAAAGAAATATATAAAAAATACTAAATTTTATGTTATTGTTTGTCTAGGTAGCAAGTAACAACTTTATATTTGATAAAGGAAAAATGTGATAGTAAAACAACCACGAGCCCTATAAGTAGCTTTCAGGCGGGATTCGAACCCGCGCCTCTGGGGATCCGGCCCGATGGCGGCTCGAAAGAGTATATTCCTGAGTTGGTTCCATTGTAACCAAATTAAGAGCTGATGCTGGAATCCAGGGGAAAATGAGGAAAACTCGCAAATTTTATAGGTATTTTACGTGTTTTATATATTTTTCAAGTATTTGCATCTAATAAACAGATATTTTCAAAAAAATTAAAACACCTTATGCCCGAATACTCGAACGCTACTTATCTTTGGGAGCGTCTCAAACATCATGGCATCTCTTTCATACGTTTGACGTTTAAAGTGACAGGGCGATGTTTGAGACGCTCCCAAAGATAAGTAGCGTACGAGTATTTGGGCATTAGAAACAAAAAGCTGCAAACAAAAACTCACTTCCTAAGACGAAAATGCGCGACTTTTTCTAACTAATCTTGGAACTTTCTGATCTGTTTGAAGTCGGTGTCAAGCCGAAAGTAACAAGAAAAATACTTTGTGAAGCAATATAAGTATCTACACAATAATAATGTGAGTGATGCGAGTTATAACCTATCAAATAAATTAGGTATAAGGCTTGACACCGACTTCAAACCGACATCACATTTTTCCTATACTTACAAATTTGCATTGTGAATGCATAAAAATAATTTAAAATCTCAATTTATATTTTGTTTTTAAGTTTAATTTTAAAACTGACTGAACTATATCAAAATCCTACTAATATTATAAATGTGAAAGTTTAGATGTTTGAATGTTTGTATGTTTGTTACTCAATCACACCAAAACAGCTGAACGGATTTGGCTGAAATTTATGACACAGATACTTTGTACTTGTAGCCTGGAGAGGAACATAGGCTACTTTTTATCCCGGAAAAACATCACATTCCCGCGGGATAACGTCGTGTAGTCTACGCGGGCGAAGCCGCGGTCGGAAAGCTAGTAAGTTATAATGTGCAATAAAACACCTAATGATAAAAAACAATTATTTTATTTGAAATCTGTCTTTGGAGTAACAGTTCTAATTATTCCTCATAATTAAATTGTTCATAATAGATTCCCTCTTGGCAACTCCAGCATCTCGTCCACTGGCTATCAAGGGACCTCTTTGGTGCAATCTTATAGATGTGGTCTCCCCATGACAAAAGAAATATCTTCTTATTATGCATATATTGTGCAGTACTACTGTAGCCAAAATAGGGATTTTGTCTATTGTCACCATTGGTAAACAAAATGCCAAATGCCCTCTCAATAGACATTCTGGCTGACGATAAACAAAAATTAAAATTATTTTGTCTTCTGGACAAGTAGCCATTGTCTTTCAATGGGACCATGATTTGAGGATGAATGCCATAAGCCGCATCACCAAGAAGATGTGAATTATTTGGGAAATAATTATTGGGATCTTCAACAAAGTTTTGCACAGGCGACAGTCGGAACACTCTTGCATCGTGCACACTCCCCACATGACCAGCGTACACACTTGTGAACAACAAGTCTCTTGTACAGACAGCCTGAAACAATGGTTACAATATAATTAATTATTTACATAATAAGTATCCTTTAACTATGGACGCGCGGTCTCACAGGCCGCTTGCAGTTTGTGAATCACGGGCCCCTCTTCACCCGCGTACCTCATGGGTCTATCAGCTTCTGTTCTAGTGGCGAAACAACTGTTGAGAGTGAATGTCACGTCGCTGGCTGTATGTTTCGTGAGTAATTTCGCTTTATATTTTAAGGGCGGTCTGCGAGACCGCACGTCCGCGTTTGTATAATAAATTGAGCTGATGGTGATTTTGTTTGATTTAGATTTTTTTAATTAAAAATAGCAATAAATGATCGACCTAGTACATCTGCATGCAAGCAAACATCGAATTCATCGATTCCATACTCATGTAGGCTGTAAATAGCCAATATACCTACAATGTCTAAGCCATTATGCAAAGGCTGCCTATAAATATGCACAAGTTGGGCCTTTGTCAAAATTTTTATGTTTCGTCCTAAGAACTTAATGTAAAGTTTTTTATATTTTTTATCCTTTATATTTTATTGTAAAATTAGTGGAACAGACTAAAAAAATAAAATTTTCATTAAATAATGTTCCTTTAAAAACATCTCGAGTAAAAAAATCAGAAAAGTGCCTTTGATTGTTATATGGTTATATTTATGTTTAAAATAAATACATATTCATTAAATTTACATCTTTTATTTACATTTAGTAACTCCTAAAAGGAATAAAAACAAAAACCGGCACAATACTGATTTAACTAGATAGAATTTGGCTTTTAAAGATAGCGGTCTGTGAAACCGCACGTCCATAGTGGTGTAACTAAAACGTAACGTCCATAGTTAAAGGGTATGTAACTATTACATAGGCTGTAGGCAATAACATAAATGATCTGATAATCATAGTATGATTTATCTTACATCCCAACATACACATATGAAAATAACTATATAATTGAATTCCAATGACAATAATATTAATCAACTATGATATATCTTTTAAAAATTTACAAGCATTATTGACATTTTACTAGTGAATTATGACATTTTGAATATGACATTGTAATACTATGACATTGTAATAAAAATAATAAATAATAATGTAACGTTAATAATATTGATAATGTTGTAAATAAATAATAATATCAATTAATGTAATGTATTGTGTATTATGTAGGTAATAACATTGTAATATTAATACCAATTAATGTAATCTAGTGTAATATTTTTTATCCAATTTTAATGCAATTAATTACCTATAAATAATTATAAATATACTTTTAATATTGCATGCTGTCTAACAGTTTAATATGTAAGGACCTAATAACTATCATAGCAACATCTTAATATACAATAAACAAAGATGCTAAGCTTAATGCCAGTCACCTGGGCCTACATAACACATCACCAGTGTATATATCAGAGGCATTGACTCCCATTAATAAGAAAATCTTAGCATCTGCTCGAACTCTGGTGAAGGAAGGGCTCATTAAGTACTGCTGGACATCGCGTGGAAATGTTTTGATCAGGAAATCTGATGGTGAGCCAGCCCTAGTGCTAAAATCAAGCGCTCAAGTGGAAGCAATACGTAATGCATGACTACTTATATGTAATAACGTTAGGTTAAGTTTTAAATTACCATCTACAAATTTTATTTTGTCACTTACACTTGAATTTGTTCTTGGTTTCTTTTATACCAACATTATCTGTTATGTAATGAGTCAATTTCTTTTGATGGAAGATACCATATATCACATTTTTAGTTTATCATATTCATATCTGTATATATATTTTGTTACGCAAGCTTACAGTCAATCTGGGGTCACATTCTTGTGGGTAACTGATCATCAGCAAATTTTTCATCTTATTACATTAGTTGACTATGGCTAATGACCTTATGCAGATTGCCATCGACGTTGATCAAATCAACGCCGGTGAATCATTTATGGTTGATGATCCAAGTGCTTTTCAAACGCATGGGTCTCAGTTTGACTGCTCTCTCAAGATTATAGTGCAAAACATTCGAAGCATTAATAAAAATTTTCATGACTTTGAAGTTTTTATGGCTAGAAGTAAAATCATTTACGATGTAATTGTATTGACAGAATGTTGGCTTCAGAGTTGCCACTACATACCGGACTTAGACAATTATAATTCATTTAGTACAGCAAGGCACCTTAATCAAAATAGCGGGGTCGTTGTATATATTCGAGACAACATTTCAAATGTGTCTGTGAATGAACCTATGATCGATGATGCTGATTGCTTGGTGGTGCAAATTGGTAATAACCATTCCCTAATATGCGTATACCGTTCACCTTCTTTCCTTTCACATGTAAATTTCCAAAATTCATTGGACCATCTCATTCATAATTTAAAAGCAGTTGGTAACATATTTATGATCGGTGATATTAATATCGATATTAGCGAAACAAATACTGATCACAGATCAGACGAATACATAGATTCACTAGCTTTGCACGGTCTATTACCTAGTCATAATTTTCCCACACGTGGGGCCAGTTGCCTTGACCACTGCTTTATGAAAACTAGAAACAAAACTATTACTCTAGTATGTGATCACTCTTGCACCGATCATAAAACAATGTACATAGAATCATCTTTATCACCTAATAATGAAAACCGTTTGGTAAAATCATGTTCTTCAGTTCCTAAAATTGATGAAAATAAAATCTCCATGCTAATATGCAGCACTGATTGGAGCCATTTATTAAGTATCTCGGACGTAAACCTTGCCACTGAAACACTCATTGCTATGATAAAGGATTTTATACGAATTTCAACGTACTATATACAAGTATCTAATAGGAAACATATCATTAAGCCCTGGATGACCCCTGGGTTACTTCGCTGTGTAAGATTTCGGGATAAATTATATCAAAAACATAAGAAATTTCCAAACGATATTAATTTAAAAATCACATATACAAGATATAGGAATCATTGCAACAATTTGCTCCATAGTCTAAAAAAAGCATATGATATTCAAGACCTTGAACGAAATCAAAAAAATATTAAGAATACGTGGAGGACTATTAAACGTATCTGTTATTTGAATAAACCAAATAACCTAACAGATGTTTCTACTAATTTTCTAAAAATAAAAAACAATCCCACTGAATCCTTAAATTGCGCTAATGATTATTTTGTGAGAGTAGGAGCTGAAAAAGCTGAAAATATTTTGAAAAACCTAAATAAAACACAGGATGATCTTGTAAAAAATATAAAAAATATAAATCCACCAATAAATTCGTTTATGCTTTTGCCCACTGATGAAATTGAGGTCACTAAAATTATTGGCTCATTGAAAAACACTAACTCCACTGGCTGGGATGGCATTTCCTCTAGCCTTTTAAAGAAAAACGTTGACCATCTCGCTTTGCCCATCACACATATATGCAATTTATGTATATCGACTGGTGTTTTCCCTGAAGTGCTTAAAGAATCTGTGGTCATTCCAGTCTACAAGAGTGGTGACGTTACTAATATATCCAATTATCGTCCCATATCGCTACTCTCAACTCTTGCTAAGATCTTGGAGAAAATCATAAACACACGACTTACACATTATTTGGAAACGAACAACTTACTGTCTCAAAACCAATTTGGCTTTAGATCCAATAAATCTACGGTAGATGCTATAGATGACCTTGTCTCTCACGTAGTGCAGAGTTTAGATAGCAAACTTCAATGTCTTGGTGTTTTCTTAGATTTAGCCAAGGCATTCGATACCGTATCACTACCTTCACTGTTTCGTAAGCTCGAAGACATCGGTATACGGGGGCTTCCCTTGGAACTGTTCAAAAGTTACTTGTCTGAAAGGACACAGTGCCTAAAGATTAATGATTTGCTCAGCTCTAAAAGAAAAATAAACTACGGTGTGCCACAGGGTTCTGTACTTGGCCCAACGCTTTTTTTAATTTACATTGATGGTATTTGTAGTGCGAACATTGAAAATTGTAAAATAATTACCTACGCTGATGACACAGTCTTACTGTTCACGGGTAAGTCAATAGATAAGGTAAAATTGGCAGCGGAAAAGGGCATCAAACATATATTAAACCTATTAAATGATAACTTATTAACACTTAATTTAACCAAAACTAATTTTATTAACTTTTCAATAACAACACACAAATCTCAATTATTTTATCTAAAAGCACATACATGCAGCGATTTAGTGAACTGCAACTGTCATTCTCTTTCCATGGTAAAATTTACTAAGTATTTAGGCATTATGATTGATGAAAATTTAAATTGGAAAGTTTATATTGAAAACTTGAAGTCTCGGATACGTAAGCTAATACCAGTATTCAAAAAACTGCGGCATTTAAATAGTGATATTTCTAATAAAATGGTCTATTCAAGCTTGTGCCAGTCACTGATTTGCTATGGTATAAGGGCGTGGGGAGGTCTATGCAAATCCACAATTTTAAAATTGGAAAGAGTACAAAGAACGATTTTAAAAGTTATGCTGTTCAAGCCATTCCGGTATCCTACAACAGATTTATATATGGAATCTCAAACTCTTACAGTAAGACAATTATACTTTGAATCCGTTATTTTAAAACAACACGCAAATACCCGTAACCACAACTCAAATCGGAGATCTCATGTCGTCTACAAGGTTCCAGCCTTCAAAACTACCTTTGCTCAAAGGTTCTCAAGATTTTTGGCTCCACTTTTGTATAACAGAATCAACAAGCAAATAGATCTAGAAAATATGACTAGATCCTTGTGTAAAAAGGCACTTCATGCATACCTGAAGGAATGTGACTACGACAAAACTGAGAGCTTGTTAACAATACACACGTAATAACGATGTATTTTATATATTTCTACGCATTATATTATATACTAGTATACAATATTAACAATAATTTATTTAAATGTCTATACTTATATTATAAAATAACATTTATATTATTACATTTTATATTATAAAATAAAATATAAATATAATTATATCTATCTAATACTTCCTCAAAGTGAATGACTCAATTAAACTAATTTTATATTCTTTTGTTATAGCTACTTTTAGTTTTTAGTCTTATAGTTTAAGTTTCATCTACAAATTTTGCGTATACTATAAGTTTTACGACATGCGAGTGCGACTACTGCAGTCGATCCGAAATGTTTTTGTTCTCGTCATTGTGTCATTCGTTCTTATTGGCAATATTTTATTTTACTCAATTTACTTTAGCCACAGAATATATTAAAATAGTACCTACCTTTAGCATCAATCTTGGTTATTTAACTTAGATTTCATTATATTTCTTTCTATCACGATAAGTAATGCAGTAATGCTATTTGCTACATTCAAAATTTTGTTAAGTGCTTTATATTATCTTTTATAGTTTTGAAAATGTTTTTAAGTGCATTTAGTGTGAAGTGTAGTTTTGTTTGTGATGTAGTTGTAGAGGATGAGGATCATTACCTTGCTGTTACACAGTGTTACACTGCAACGGGAGGTAAAGGTTTTTTTGTTTTTTATGTACCTACATTTATAAAATAATAGTTGTTAAACTGTTAATTTTTGGCTATTTGTGTAAGTACTAAGTATGCTGTTTGTATGCACAATAAAGAAATATTTATTATTATTATTATTATATATCTACAATAACATCTATTTCATTACTAGTAGCGCCATCTGTTGCGCATTCATGTAACTTGTTTTTCTTTGTAAAATAAATACGTTCAGTTGTCAGTCAACCTCACCACGCGTTTAATTATAGGTTATGGGCTGATCACCTTTTTCACTGTATTTAGTAGTGTTTTTGGTTTTTTATCGCGACAGAAGTGCTAGTTTCAGCAAGGATCGCAGATTAAAATTAACCATTCGAATTTGCTGTGCGAAACTGTGAAAATGACTTCGAGTTACCTTGTAAGTGTGCCCAAGCTCAAAGGGCGTGAAAACTATAGTGTGTGGGCTTTCGCCGCGGAGAATTTTCTGGTATTGGAAAGCATGTCAAACTGCATCAAGGCGGGGACTGGAGCATCAACAATAGAAGCCGCAGATGACGCAAAAACCAGAGCAAAGTTGATTCTGACGATCGACTCATCGCTTTATGTTCATATCAGAGATGTAATAACTACTCGGGATCTATGGCGAAATTAAAAAATCTTTTTGATGCTTTAGGATTCACCAGGAGAATCAGTTTGCTGCGAGCATTAATTTCAATTCGTCTCGAAAATAGTACATCAATGACTTCCTATGTGACGCAAGTTATAGAAACAAGTCTTATTCTATTTATTTATTTTTATCAAGGTTTGTGTGTGGTTATGTGGTGTTATAGTATTGTATTTTGTTGTAATATTATGTATAAGTAGATTATTTTATATTTAACTTAGGTATTTAATATTTTTATTAGATGCTGCTAGTGTCAATTTAACAAAAACACTTTCTTGTAATTTTACATATTTTTAAAGATAGGTACTTACTTTAAACTGTCATAAAGGCGTATTGTTATTTTTCACTGTGGGCAACTTTTTGGCCGAAGATGTAACTGTTTTAGTTAAGTTTGGCTTTCTAGTTTAAGTATGGCTGTTGTTGCCACAACGAATAAAAAATAAAAAATTAAAGTCAGAAATTGAGTGGTACGGGGTTTAAAATAAATGACGAATGGATAGGATCGCTCTTGTTGGCTGGATTAACTGAAAAATATGCACCCATGATTATGGCGATTGAGCATTGTGGGATTGCAATCACAGCGGACGTCTTTAAAACAAAGCTCTTGGACATGGAGGAAGGCAGTATTGGTGGCGATACTAGCGCCACGGGAAACGGTGCGTTTGCAAGTTTCAAGAAAAACAGAAAGGGCAAAACTGGCTCGAGCAGAGACAATGGACAAACGTCAAAGTCAAATCCGAGCTCGAAAATCGTGAAGTGTTACATATGTAAACAAACTGGTCACTATCGCAATCAATGTACATTTTCCAAAAAAATTTGCCAGATGGAAGAAACAACGAACGTAAACAGTCAAATGCGTTCAGTGCTGTGTTTCCTAATGGCAATTTCAGCAAAAGCGATTTTTATATCGACTCTGGCGCAAGCTGTCATTTGACATCTAATAAAGACTGGTTGAGAAATGTTTCGTATGATCAAAATATTAAGGAGATTGTTATAGCCAACAAGGAAACAGTGCCGGTTATATGTACAGGCGATATACAGATTTCTATGTTTAGATGTTTGGATGTTTGTAACTCAATCACGCCAAAACGGCTTAACGGATTTGGCTGAAATTTGGGACATAGATACTTTGTGGCCTGGAGAGGAACATAGGCTACTTTTTATCCAGAAAAAATATCACATTCCCGCGGGATAACGTCGTGTAGTCCACGCGGGCGAAGCCGCGGGCGGAAAGCTAGTTCCTCATAATTGTTCATAATAGATTCCCTCTTAGCAATTCCAGCATCTCGTCCACTGGCTATCAAGGGACCTCTTTGATGCAATCTTATAGATGTGGTCTCCCCATGTCAAAAGAAATCTCTTCTTATTATGCATATATTGTGCAGTACTACTGTAGCCAAAATATATTCAGGGATTTTGTCTATTGTCACCATTGGTAAACAAAATGCCAAATGCCCTCTCAATAGACATTCTGGCTGACGATAAACAAAAGTTAAAATTATTTTGTCTTCTGGACAAGTGGCCATTGTCTTTCAATGGGACCATGATTTGAGGATGAATGCCATAAGCCGCATCACCAAGAAGATGTGAATTATTTGGGAAATAATTATTGGGATCTTCAACAAAGTTTTGTACAGGCGACAGTCGGAACACTCTTGCATCGTGCACACTCCCCACATGACCAGCGTACACACTTGTGAACAACAAGTCTCTTGTACAGACAGCCTGAAACAATGGTTACAATATAATTAATTATTTACATAATAAGTATGTAACTATTACATAGGCTGTAGGTAATAACATAAATGATCTGATAATCATAGTATGATTTATCTTACATCCCAACATACACATATGAAAATAACTATATAATTGAAGTCAGTATATGCCAGTAATGGTAGATTACTTGAACATTTTTCTCCCTAAGCATAAGTATAAATAAGATTACTGTAGTATTTTGTGTATTGTGTATTTGTGTGTCGTGTATTTTTGAAGATATTTTATAAGTAGACTAGCTTAGAAAATATAATACCAAAATGGCAGAGGTATTGATAAAGTGTCATATTATAGAACTATGCCATATTACAATATTAAATGACTTCTGTGACACTGATCGTTTCCTCCGGATCAATGTGACAAAGTTCTATTTTGTATACATATTATTGCTCGTGACTGTACAAATCAGCCAACTCTTTTAGTTTAGTATTTCTCAAAATAAAGTGTTTTTTTAAAGTACATAGGTGCTTAAATTGTAAAGTTAATTTTGTACAAGAGTTTATAAGTAAGTGAAATAAAGATGCTGCCATATTAGTATTAAGTTTGGTCTAAAGACTATAATGTTACCTAACGGCTGTGGTAGGTATTCTGTGTTTAAAGCTCCTATATTTTTGAAGATTTTCTGTAAGTAGGCTAGCTTAGAAAGTATGATACCCAAATGACAGAGGTATTGATAATAAACATTTATATTTCTCAAAATAAAGTGTTTTTTTTTACAGTCAATCAATACCTAAGTAAATTTTTTATCCATGTAGAAAATAGAATAAATAATTATATCGACATGATCGACTGTACTCATACAAAAAATACTCGATATTTTGTCTCCCGTCACTAGTTACTATGGGGAGTAGTTTAAATTACCGCTCTAAAATTTTAAAGTATGTTTTTACGAAAATTACACGTTCTACATTATAATAAGGTCCATATTTACGTGCCAGTTTCGTTTATCAACTCTGAATCCAACTTAGAGCTTTCTCAGACGACTAGGTGAGAAATTAAAAGAAATAGTTGCAATTTCCCGAAAAGGGGCTATTTCGACTAATTCCGACATTTTATGTTTAAAAACGTTTTTAAATAAATATAACATGTGTTTTTTTATGGATGTTAGCAATAAAGAATCACCAAAAGTCAATTTATAACAAGGTTATGTTTAATTTAGAGTACATTATTATTATGTATAAAATTTTGATGTCAGAAAATTGTATGTGCGTCAAACCAGTCGAAATTGCCCCGCCCTACCTTATTTAATTTTTAATAAATATTAAGCCGGACAACAGACTACGGCTGCATGTGCAATAAATTTGGTCCTCACCCAAATTTGTTTAACAACACCTTTACTTTACGTGACTCACCACTTCACTGAAGGTATCATATGTAAAGCTCTCATTTTTATCAAACAAGAGCTCAATAATTGTGTCTTCAGAAAGGTCGACTGGTGCGGGTATGCCAGACAGGGCAGCTGGTGTGGATCCAATCTATAATAAAATTTTATTGGTTATAAAAAGAGCTTTCAATATGACTTAATACAATATGAATGTGTTCCTATAAAGCAATACTTATACCGGATTCCTCACTCCCCGGTATGCCAAATGCTCCTTCTGTGCCCATAATACCCAATATTTTTCTGCTTTGCTCCGTTATGACGGGCACCACGATGGCATTGCCAGTAGAGTTGGCTGCCCGTCTTGCCACATTCCTTTTAGTTCGGGCCTTGCGTCGCAAGTCACGCCAAGTCTGAAAAATATAATTAAGGTCGTAAAAAAGAAGAAATGAAATGGAATAAAGTGTACTTACGGCATTATAACAATAGGTTATATGTACAGGCGATATACAGATTTCTATGTTTAGATGTTTGGATGTTTGTAACTCAATCACGCCAAAACGGCTTAACGGATTTGGCTGAAATTTGGGACATAGATACTTTGTGGCCTGGAGAGGAACATAGGCTACTTTTTATCCAGAAAAAATATCACATTCCCGCGGGATAACGTCGTGTAGTCCACGCGGGCGAAGCCGCGGGCGGAAAGCTAGTTCCTCATAATTGTTCATAATAGATTCCCTCTTAGCAATTCCAGCATCTCGTCCACTGGCTATCAAGGGACCTCTTTGATGCAATCTTATAGATGTGGTCTCCCCATGTCAAAAGAAATCTCTTCTTATTATGCATATATTGTGCAGTACTACTGTAGCCAAAATATATTCAGGGATTTTGTCTATTGTCACCATTGGTAAACAAAATGCCAAATGCCCTCTCAATAGACATTCTGGCTGACGATAAACAAAAGTTAAAATTATTTTGTCTTCTGGACAAGTGGCCATTGTCTTTCAATGGGACCATGATTTGAGGATGAATGCCATAAGCCGCATCACCAAGAAGATGTGAATTATTTGGGAAATAATTATTGGGATCTTCAACAAAGTTTTGTACAGGCGACAGTCGGAACACTCTTGCATCGTGCACACTCCCCACATGACCAGCGTACACACTTGTGAACAACAAGTCTCTTGTACAGACAGCCTGAAACAATGGTTACAATATAATTAATTATTTACATAATAAGTATGTAACTATTACATAGGCTGTAGGTAATAACATAAATGATCTGATAATCATAGTATGATTTATCTTACATCCCAACATACACATATGAAAATAACTATATAATTGAAGTCAGTATATGCCAGTAATGGTAGATTACTTGAACATTTTTCTCCCTAAGCATAAGTATAAATAAGATTACCTGTACTTGCACAGAATGTGTTCCTTTTCTATTAATTTAAGAATCGGAGTCAAATTTAGGTGCATCAATTTTAATGTGGGTTCCATCGACACTCCCAATGATTCTTGGAAAGGCACTATGCCTTTCATATTCTGCCATCACTTCCGCAGCTCTTTCGCCTTTGGGCCACTGAATAAATTGTGGTGCTATATAGTGCAGGGCACGAGATACTCTGCGTACACATCGTATAGCTGTTGCTCTTCCCATCCCAAACTTTTCACATACCGATCTGTAAAAAATAATTACGTAAATAATGTGCTTACTTGACTTTTGTGCAATGTTTGTATACTCAATTTCAGTAGGTATGTTTTAATGTGTATTTCTTTCTCATACATACCTGCCCCCCCTAGCATGACCACGCGTCGTAGATAGGAAGTCGTCGTGGAAGACTTTTTCCAAAGAATAACAGAAGAGGCTTCAGAAGATGAAAATGATATTTTCAATATCTATAACGAACCGAAACCGCAAAAAAAAAGTAATTTCGTCCAATAACAGCGAAGCCAGTACTTCAAGAGCAACGGCAGCGGCAGTTAAACAGGTTCAAGAAGAAGGGCAATTTGTCTTAGCTAAATTTCAATCCTCCAAAGGAAAAAAGACTTTCCAGTACGTTTGCAGGATCGAACACATTAATAGCGGGAAATTTGTCGTTCAAGGTTTCCATTCCTATAAAAAAAGTAAGAACGTGTTCCGTATCATTGAAAACGACACATCAATTATTGATGAGCATGAGATAGTTTGTTGTCTTCGCAACCCAAAACAAAATGGTACGGAATACATGTTTGAAACAGATATTGATATAAAAGAATTTAATTAAAGTAGGTTCCTGATACTCTTAGATGCTACTGATAAATGTTAAAAAACTGCTTAAATATTATTTTCTCCCATTGTTTTAAGACGAAACTGAAAATCTTCTGAATGCTGTCAATTGCCATTTAAATAGGTAAAAGTGTCTTATTCTATGTACAAATCAGACAACTCTTTTTGTTTAGTGGATGACTAATATAGTCATATTAACTGACTAATGATGGATGACTAATATGACTATATTAGTCATCCGATTCCAAGACTTAGTCTTAGGGCTAAACACATACACTCTCTCTCTTAGACAACAACATATATAAATATAGTGCCGCAAAGTGTGTGAAATTGTTATTAATATTAAGTCTGACAAATTTGTTCAACCTCTCTTTAAGACTGAGGTTTTAATAAACATAATATATTTATATTTAACTATTTTAAAACTAAGTACATAGGTACTTAAATTGTGAAGTTAATTTTGTACAAGAGTTTATGTTAAGTATTTAAATTTTCAATTTTTTGCATTCACAATGCAATTTATTTTAATTATTGAAAAATTGAAAATGAAGTATTGTACGTACGGAACGGACGGAACGATTCCGTAGCTCAGTGGTTAGAGCAGTCGCCTGGACAGCGAAAGATTGTGGGTTTGAGTCCCATTGGAGCTGGTTGTGAGACGGGTCGATATTTTTTTAAATACTTCATTTTCAATTATTTAAGAGTTCATAAGTAACATAAAAATGCTGGCGTATTAGTATTAAGTTTGGTCCAAAGACTACAAGGTTACCTAATGGCTGTGATAGGTATTTTGTGTATTGTGTATTTGTGTGTCGTGTATTTTTGAAGATATTTTATAAGTAGACTAGCTTAGAAAATATAATACCAAAATGGCAGAGGTATTGATAAAGTGTCATATTATAGAACTATGTCATATTACAATATTAAATGACTTCTGTGACACTGATCGTTTCCTCCGGATCAATGTGACAAAGTTCTATTTTGTATACATATTATTGCTCGTGACTGTACAAATCAGCCAACTCTTTTAGTTTAGTATTTCTCAAAATAAAGTGTTTTTTTAAAGTACATAGGTGCTTAAATTGTAAAGTTAATTTTGTACAAGAGTTTATAAGTAAGTGAAATAAAGATGCTGCCATATTAGTATTAAGTTTGGTCTAAAGACTATAATGTTACCTAACGGCTGTGGTAGGTATTCTGTGTTTAAAGCTCCTATATTTTTGAAGATTTTCTGTAAGTAGGCTAGCTTAGAAAGTATGATACCCAAATGACAGAGGTATTGATAATAAACATTTATATTTCTCAAAATAAAGTGTTTTTTTTTACAGTCAATCAATACCTAAGTAAATTTTTTATCCATGTAGAAAATAGAATAAATAATTATATCGACATGATCGACTGTACTCATACAAAAAATACTCGATATTTTGTCTCCCGTCACTAGTTACTATGGGGAGTAGTTTAAATTACCGCTCTAAAATTTTAAAGTATGTTTTTACGAAAATTACACGTTCTACATTATAATAAGGTCCATATTTACGTGCCAGTTTCGTTTATCAACTCTGAATCCAACTTAGAGCTTTCTCAGACGACTAGGTGAGAAATTAAAAGAAATAGTTGCAATTTCCCGAAAAGGGGCTATTTCGACTAATTCCGACATTTTATGTTTAAAAACGTTTTTAAATAAATATAACATGTGTTTTTTTATGGATGTTAGCAATAAAGAATCACCAAAAGTCAATTTATAACAAGGTTATGTTTAATTTAGAGTACATTATTATTATGTATAAAATTTTGATGTCAGAAAATTGTATGTGCGTCAAACCAGTCGAAATTGCCCCGCCCTACCTTATTTAATTTTTAATAAATATTAAGCCGGACAACAGACTACGGCTGCATGTGCAATAAATTTGGTCCTCACCCAAATTTGTTTAACAACACCTTTACTTTACGTGACTCACCACTTCACTGAAGGTATCATATGTAAAGCTCTCATTTTTATCAAACAAGAGCTCAATAATTGTGTCTTCAGAAAGGTCGACTGGTGCGGGTATGCCAGACAGGGCAGCTGGTGTGGATCCAATCTATAATAAAATTTTATTGGTTATAAAAAGAGCTTTCAATATGACTTAATACAATATGAATGTGTTCCTAGCAATACTTATACCGGATTCCTCACTCCCCGGTATGCCAAATGCTCCTTCTGTGCCCATAATACCCAATATTTTTCTGCTTTGCTCCGTTATGACGGGCACCACGATGGCATTGCCAGTAGAGTTGGCTGCCCGTCTTGCCACATTCCCTTTAGTTCGGGCCTTGCATCGCAAGTCACGCCAAGTCTGAAAAATATAATTAAGGTCGTAAAAAAGAAGAAATGAAATGGAATAAAGTGTACTTACGGCATTATAACAATAGCCGCTGGCATAAAAGTTAATGTGCTCCTCTTTCCTTAATAGTAACCTAATTTAAATGACAATATTCCTATCTCAATTGTAGCCCAGTGTCATACCCACTCATACACAGCGGTCGGATTTAGTGAACACATGTTCATACCTGTTATCGTAACATTTCAGGGTCGTATCTCCGGGCAACATCTCCCCGAGTCTCACTGGTACCAGTACCTGCCTACTTCGTGCCGCTCTCCACCTGCTCCTGCGCGCCTAACCGCCAGGAACCTGCTCTGCTCCGGTCTACCCCGGACCAGACCCCGCTGCCTCTAGGCTACAGCGACTTCCCCCCTCTTTAGGAAGTCCCTAAGTTAAGTCCTCCCAACTTGCTCTTTGCACTGATCCCCGAGCGACAGAACCCACGGTCTAATATATAATAATAGTGGAACATCGAATTATATACTTAATTTCATATACCCTCTTTTATTTCTGACTCATGCTCTCCGGCTCCTCCAGCCAGGAGCGTTTCAGTGGCGCCCAACGTGGGGCCACTGAAACGCAGTGGCGCCCAGCTCATTTCAGGTTTGCTTGGTGATCAGTGCTTTATTAATTTATTTATTTTTTGTGCTTCGTATGTGGGTACCTATTTTTTTTTTATCCGAGTTTGTGTAATGAACGGCTAACCGTGGTGATTTAACTGTAATATTTTCTTTAAATATCAGCCTTTCCTTGGTTCTAAACCAGGAAGCCTGTGATTTTTATTTTAACCGACTTAAAAAAAAAGGAGGTTACTTACCTCCTTTTTTTTTACCCTAACCTAACCTAACCTAACCTAACCTAACCTTTCCTTATATTTTTTTTTTTTACTTTTTAACTTAAAGCCCTTGATATTCATTTAACCTACTTCAAACAAGGAGGTTATTTACTTTCTTCATTTAAATTGTAATTTTTTTAAATTGAACTTACAACTGTTATAGTTACCCACATACCCCTTTTGTTACTTAAGTAGTGGTTGCACTTGAGTAGGCTCGTCGCGCAAAAGACTCACCTAACGTACTTAAATATGGCTGTGCGTAAGATAAATTTTCTTTCCTTACAAAAGTCGGAACTTGAATACAAAGTCGGACTTCGCGGAGAAACACCGGCTGATAACGTGGCCGATTTAAGGAAGCAAATTACAAAGATCTCTAAAGAACTTCCTTCTGAGGAGATTTTAGCCTAGCATTTGTCTTCTGCGGACGACTTAGACGGCATCTCAGCCGCATTAAACAAATCCAATAAAAACCTAGAATTATTAAAATCTAAATTTGATAGAGGTGTTTATTTGAGAACGGAGGTTATTCTCAACCACGTTTTTCATCGGCTCGGTAGAGTTGATGCGGCCGAGGACGCGTTATTATTGGGTGCCCTTGCTGAATGCAAGCGCGGCTTGAAAGCCCAAGACAAGGAACTGTCCACTTTAAAACCTAGGGAGACACCTGTCTCAGGCGCGAATGCGGGTGACCCTTTGCTCCCCGGTCCTTCTACTTCCAGCCGAGAGCAAGTCAACGCGTCGGAGTCTATTATTAATGTTACTGTCGATCGGGCACTTTCCGATTTCACTAAACTTAAATTCAACGGGAAAACTTGTGTTGTTTCCTTTATTCAAAAGGTTGACGAGTTTGTCACAGCTAGGGGCATAGATTATAGTAGGGTTTTGTCGTTTGGTTACGAAATGTTTACCGACGACGCCTTGTATTGGTTTCGTTGTGCCAGGCCAAAAGTAAATACCTGGGGAGAGTTAGTAGCCTTGCTGAAGGCTGATTTTCTTCCGAAAAACTATGACTCTCAATTTAAATCGGATATTAGAGCTCGTACCCAGGGTGTTAACGAACCAATTGCTATATATCTTTCCGTAATGGAGGTTATGTTTTCTCGCTTCACGAAACCAATATCAGAGGAAGATAAATTAGAAATTTTACTTACTAATATTAGGCCTTGCTACGCTAATGCTCTTACTCCGTCTTCGGTGATAAACTCCATCGACGATCTTAAAGCTATTTGTCAACACGTTGAAAAAATACAGTGTCAAGTGGCAAATTTTGTTGAGCCTTCTGCTTCTAATATGTCGAACTTAGCTACGGAGTTCGTTTACCGCGGTGCTACTAGCACTCCGGTTGTTAATAAACCTTTTACTAAAACTAATAAGACATTTGTTTCAGCTGTGAACAATGATAATATATATATTGTCCTAGATGTCGTTCTAACACGCATAATTTGAAAAACTGTACTCAACCACGAACAATAGTTTGTTTTAAGTGTGGCAAAGATGGTGTTCGCACCCCCGAATGTCCGGATTGCAATAAGCCTACCAATCAAAAAAACTAATTGATCGGGATTGTGAAACTAGGCAGCTTCGCTCGAGATTCTCTAGTCGTTGCGATGAAGCTGAATGGAAAAAATGGTTATCTATTATATCTAATCTATCTCATAGTCATTCTGAGTCTCCAATCCCGGAATCTGAAATTAATTTTTCTCGACCGTATATTTCTGTTATTATTGGTGATAATCATGTCGTTGGTCTTTTAGATACCGGTTCCGGCATATCCTTACTTGGGAATAATTATCAGGAATATATATTAAATCCTAATAATAAACTTTATTCTTGTGACCCGTTACAGCTTTCTGCAGCTGGCGGTCAAACTTTTACTGCCTCTAAATATGTTATTCTACCTTTAAATTTTAAAAATAAAACTATTCATATTAAATTATTTGTTGTGCCGGAAATTAAAAACAATTTAATTCTTAGTATGGATTTCTGGAGGAAGTTCGAGTTGTTTCCGAGTGAACTCGATAGCCTTTTGCTGGATGAGTCTAACGAATTTAATATATCTAATATTGCTCTTGACGATCCTAAACAAATTTGTTCGTACGCTCAACTTAACAACGAACAAAAGGAAAACGCTGATAATATTATTTCTCAATTTCGTAGCATTTCCTATGAAAAATGTGGTTTAGGTCGTACTTCGTTGATCACTCACGCTATAGATACAGGTGACTCTGTTCCCATTCGACAACGTTACTATAGAATGTCCCCTCAGAAGCAACAAGTTCTCTCCGATCAACTGGACGAGATGTTGAAAGAAGATGTTGTCGAACCATGTGAGAGCCCTTGGTCTAATCCCGTGCTTCTTACTCCCAAAAAGAATGGCCAGTATAGATTCTGTCTCGACAGTAGGAAACTAAACTCTGTCACTCGCAAAGATGCTTACAGCTTACCTTATATAACTGAAATCCTAGATAACCTTAGGGATGCTAAGTATCTATCGAGTATAGACCTATCTAAATCGTTCTGGCAGGTATTAATTAAGCCTGAAGACCGATGTAAGACTGCATTCTATATTCCCTCTAGAGGAACCTTCCAATTTAAGTCTATGCCTTTTGGGTTGACCAATGCACCTGCCACGCAGCAAAGATTGGTAGATTTGCTGTTGTATGGTCCTGAATTCGAAAATAAGGTCTATGTATTTGTTGATGACGTAGTAATTGTGTCTAATTCCTTTCAGGAGCACATTTCTTTACTTTTACGAGTTTTGGAGAAACTAAAGTTCGCAAATTTAACTATAAATTTCGAAAAATGTAAATTTTTCAGAGAAAAATTAAAATATTTGGGTTATATGGTCGATTCGAATGGGCTACACGCCGATCCGGAGAAAACTGAGGTCATTGTGAATTATCCTACTCCTACTAACAGGAAGGAAGTTCGTCGTTTCTTAGGTACTGCTTCTTGGTATCGTCGTTTTATTCCCAATTTTAGTTCATTGGCTGCACCATTGAACAAACTTACCTCTCAGGGTAAGAATGCAATTCCTTTTGCCTGGTCACCAGAAGCAGAAACTGCTTTCAAGAAGCTCAAAGAGTGTTTAACGTCCCCCTCCGATTTTATCTTGTCCGGATTATTCTGAACCGTTTCAAGTCCATACCGACGCTAGTGATTACGGGATTGGAGCTATACAACTCAAATTTTAAATGGCGAAGAGAAAGTTATAGCCTATATGAGCAAGTCCTTGTCGGCACAAGAACGAAACTATAGCGCTACGGAGCGGGAAGCGCTCGCAGTAATTGTGTCTATAGAACATTGGCGCTGTTATTTGGATAATGGCCGTAAATTTACCGTTTTTACTGATCATTCGTCTTTAAAATGGTTTCTAAATATTAATAACCCTACAGGTCGACTTGCCAGATGGGGAGTACGTCATCAAACATAGACGTGGCAAGGATAATGTCGTTCCAGATTCGTTGTCCCGTGCGGTGCCTGTAGCGGCTATAGATAGCGTCAACCGATCTTCTTCACATCCTGTACTTGATCCCTGGTATTTGGAGCTATTTGCCGGTTGTCAAAATTCCCCTACCTCTTTTACCAATTATAAAATAAATAATAATAAGTTATATCGCTTCATAAAAACTATAAATCCCTTAACTAGAGAATTTGAATGGAAGGAAGTTGTTCCTAAAGAATCTAGAATTGATATACTTAAAGACTATCATGATAATCCTACTTCTGGACATTTAGGGATATTTAAAACTTTTAAAAGAATTTCTTTAAATTACTTCTGGCCTGGCATGCATAAAGATGTCGTAAAATTTGTTAATGAGTGCGATGCTTGTAACTCTCACAAGCATGCAAATCATCCTACCTTAGGATTTATGGGACGACCTAAGGAATGTTCTAGACCATTCCAAATGATTAGTGTGGACTTGGTTGGTCCCTTACCTATATCTAGAAAACAGAATACTATGCTACTTGTAGTCACTTGTTGTTTTTCGAAATACTCGCTTTTGTTTCCTATCCGTCGTGCTATTGCCGACATTATAACTAGTTTAATTGAAGAGAAAGTCTTTCTTGTTCATGGCATTCCTAGTACTGTTTTGATGGACAACGGTAAGCAGTTTGTCAGTCAAAAGCTTAATCACATGTTTTCTCAATATAAAATACCAAACGTACGCTTTACTCCTAAATATACTCCACAGGTAAACACGGTTGAGCGTTATAATAAAACCATCATGACTGCTGTTTCCACTTTTATTGAAGAGGACCACAGGTCCTGGGATAACAACATTCCCAAAATACAATTCGCACTTAATACAGCCGTCAGTGAAGTCACAGGTTATACTCCGTCATTTCTGGTTTACGGGAGAGAGTTAGTGTCGTGCGGTTCTCACTATCTTGATGTTGATCTGTCCGATGAAATTGTTTTTGCGCCTAGGGATGTGTATGCTGAAAACACTGGTAAACTTAGAAAAATAATGGACCAAGTGCAAAGTTCTCTTATCAAGTCTCATTCCCGAAACTCTGGACATTACAATCTTCGTCGCAAAAACTATAACTTTAACGTTGGTGATACTGTTTGGAGGAAAACTTATTATCAAAGTGATAAAGATAAGCAGTTTTCTAAAAAACTTGCTCCTAAATATATGAAATGTCTCATTAAATCTAAACTATCTCCTCTAGTTTATGAACTTGAAGATATGAATGGGAAAAATCTAGGTTCCTGGCATATTAAAGATTTTAAAATAAATAACTATTCCTAAATTAAATAATTTTTTTAAATATAAATTCTACAAATTATTAGTCTTCGTCGTTATTTTTACCTTTTAATAGCAAAATTTTGTTTTAGATGTATTGAATAAATTGTGGGTCATCGTTTTTTTACTTTTTAATCTGATTATTTTTAGCTAGGGCTTTTATTGCATAAAATTATACATAAATATAATTTTAATTAAATACATTTATAGCTAGGGAACCTGTTCGTTTGAATTGTGTCTGCATGAAGTTTATCTCTCGACTATTTTATTTTTAATTTCGCATTGTTTTAACATTAGCATTCTCAACGGGAATGTTGATTCAGTTACACTAAATAACTGGAATTCTTCTCCTGTCTTGCGATTGTTGGTCCTTGTACCGTTCTATTCGATTAGTCATGAACTGGTTGTCGATACCTCTCGTCAATTTTATGGTGTTACTTTTACTGTCGATAACGTACAGTTAGCTTATCTTATTGTATACTGCTACTCTAAACCTTAGTTTTGTTTTCGGTGGTTTTGTGTTTCTTAGTGGATTTTTCCCAGGCAAAATCCTTCTCTAAAAAGGGGGATATGTAACGGCTGCCATTTTTACTTACTTCTTTCATTGTTTTATCCATAATAATCGCACCAACTATTAATTTTATGAAAAAATCATTACAATTATAAACAAATATGGTCTATTCAGTTCTATTGTATTTATGTGATAGGAGCTGTCAATGTCAGATGCCACTCAGCTGTCGGTTTGTTTGCGATGTTCCGAAGTAACAGCTATAAACAGCCGCGCGGTCCGTGGCAGCCTGTGATCTGTATGCGGAATACTTTGATTGTATTTTCTTGCATTGTTATATTGCATTTCTTAACGTAACAACATAAATAGTCTATTGGAAGCAATTTTGTCTTACGCGCGCCATAGATTTTTACTAAATTAATCTTCCAGATAATTCTGAAGTCTTCGCGACGTAATTAGTCTGTGCCTTGGCTGTATGATTAAAATTCAATGACAAGTTGAATCTATCTATGCAAAAAAATTATAAACCTACTGACAGCCGGAATGTTCTGGAAGATTTTTTATATAAATAGGAGAATCCGCTAAAGATTTCTCTTTTTTCTGGTTTTTCGCCCCAACATAATTGGGTGAGTGTTTTGTGCGCGTTTTATTTTCGTGATAAATAAATTATATTCTCGGTGCTATAACCTCAAACAGCCGTTCATCAATTCTATTCTTTTACATATTGTTTTCGATGAGATGTTTATTTCGTCATCGAATTTATACTAATATTGACCGCAATTGCCACACGGTGAACGGAATACTAAATATTCCGGGATCCAAAAGCAATTTACAGCCTAATATTTCCTTGTAACCTTGTCGTGACCGGTACCTAGAAGAGTGGGTTGTCTTTATTCAAATACATTTTAACTTACACCTTTAAATTGTCCCTCTTGTTCTGTAACTAAAAGTTAATGTGCTCCTCTTTCCTTAATAGTAACCTAATTTAAATGACAATATTCCTATCTCAATTGTAGCCCAGTGTCATACCCACTCATACACAGCGGTCGGATTTAGTGAACACATGTTCATACCTGTTATCGTAACATTTCAGGGTCGTATCTCCGGGCAACATCTCCCCGAATCTCACTGGTACCAGTACCTGCCTACTTCGTGCCGCTCTCCACCTGCTCCTGCGCGCCTAACCGCCAGGAACCTGCTCTGCTCCGGTCTACCCCGGACCAGACCCCGCTGCCTCTAGGCTACAGCGACTTCCCCCCTCTTTAGGAAGTCCCTAAGTTAAGTCCTCCCAACTTGCTCTTTGCACTGATCCCCGAGCGACAGAACCCACGGTCTAATATATAATAATAGTGGAACATCGAATTATATACTTAATTTCATATACCCTCTTTTATTTCTGACTCATGCTCTCCGGCTCCTCCAGCCAGGAGCGTTTCAGCATAATAACTTCCTTACCATTGGTCAATAGACTTATCCGGGCCATGTGCACTCTACATAGCCCGGAGTTCTTCCCACTGACGATTTTCTGTTAGTCGACCCTGTGGCGTACTAAACTCTCCATACGCCAATCGGGGATGGGTCTGCATGTAGTCAGTCAGTAGCTTCAGCTGCTGTACTGCGAGTTCTAAAAGACAACAAATTTGAACCGAGTTAACCTAGCGACAGACAAAATTGTGTAATTTTCAAAATGAAATACTTTCAAAGTTCTAAACGGCGAGGTTTTTTTTTTTTTTTTTATCCACAACGGGGTAGCACTTAGCCTTCATCACACCTGATGATAAGTGGTGATAAGGCTGAAGGTGGAAGCGCACTACTCCCGGAATCCTCAATCACTGAGGAACTGGCTATCTTATCTTTAACTGCCGGAACACAATAATGCTGAAAACATCATTGTTATGGCGTCAGACTTAGATAAGATGGTGGTAGCTAGCCAGGCGGACTAAGAACAAGTCCTACCACCAACCAAACCGAATACAATATGTACCCCCACTGGGAATCGAACCCGGGACCTCTGGGTCTGAAATCCGTGGTATGAACCACTAGACCACAGAGGCGGTTAAATTAAAAGAAACTTACCATTTTCCCAGACATTATTGAGATAAAAGTTATTAGAAAAATGGAAAATGAAGTATTTAGAAAAAATCGACCCGTCTCACAACTAGCTCCGATGGGACTCGAACCCACGACTTTTCGCTTTCCGGGCGACTGCTCTAACCACTGAGCTACGGAGTCGTTACGAGAAGCGTCGAATTTATCCAATACTTCTTACACGCTGTATAGTCAGCGTTAATTTCATCAATGTGGAGATATTACTACCCTCACACGCGAAAGAAATACCTTTCCAGGTATTTGGCAATCGCTAAAGATGAAATTACTATTGCAAGTTATTTAAATTTTTAGTTTTTTGCATTCACAATGCAATTTTTATAATAGAAAAATGGAAAATGAAGTATTTAGAAAAAATCGACCCGTCTCACAACTAGCTCCGATGGGACTCGAACCCACGACCTTTCGCTTTCCGGGCGACTGCTCTAACCACTGAGCTACGGAGTCGTTACGAGAAGCGTCGAATTTATCCAATACTTCTTACACGCTGTATAGTCAGCGTTAATTTCATCAATGTGGAGATATTACTACCCTCACACGCGAAAGAAAGTAATAATATCTAAGCGAGGGTAGTAATTTTTTCTAAATACTTCATTTTCCATTTTTCTATTATAAAAATTGCATTGTGAATGCAAAAAACTAAAAATTTAAATAACTTGCAATAGTAATTTCATCTTTAGCGATTGCCAAATACCTGGAAAGGTATTTCTTTCGCGTGTGAGGGTAGTAATATCTCCACATTGATGAAATTAACGCTGACTATACAGCGTGTAAAAAGTATTGGATAAATTCGACGCTTCTCGTAACGACTCCGTAGCTCAGTGGTTAGAGCAGTCGCCCGGAAAGCGAAAGGTCGTGGGTTCGAGTCCCATCGGAGCTAGTTGTGAGACGGGTCGATTTTTTCTAAATACTTCATTTTCCATTTTTCTATTATAAAAATTGCATTGTGAATGCAAAAAACTAAAAATTTAAATAAAAGTTATTGCTTACTCTATGAGATGAAACACACGACACACATCAAACAAATACGTAGGTAGTTACGTCTGTCGACTCTACCAACACTCCGCGTCAGCATAACATCTTCTAGAGTCTAGACGCTGAGTCGGCGGCTGGAACTGATAAGCCACCCAGGCAGTCCCGGTGCAATGTATGCGACCAATTAATTATTAAGTTAGTCTAAAGAACACTTTTGTGACGAATACACGTCTTGAATCACAATAAATTGTATTTTTAAAAGCTCCTTCGGCTCGCCCACGTCTTGACTGGCGCAGCCGGTAGGATTTCCGCGTCGCGAAAACACTCAACATTAGTGTCGCGCCGAACGTTTTCACGCGTTTTCACGGAAATCCGACGAACCAAACAAATTTGTCGAGAACTTTAAGTGTGCAACTCTACACGACGAGAACTCCGAAGGAACTTAAGAAGACTCAACGAGTGATATGGGCAGTCTGTGAGTAGACCAAAAGTCGCTATTCCAGTCTATTTTCCTATCACTTTCACCTAAAATAGTTATAAGTTTCTAGGAAGTGTTTAAAGTTATTTCCAACAATCGAAGTACTTTTTATTGCTTCTATTAGATTTAATTTAAGTAAAGGAAAGAAAAGAATTTTACTAAATACCTGTATTTGATTAATTATTTACATTGTTTTACAAAAGAAACTTTATTTTTACAAAGAAAATTAATTTTAACGGAAACTATTTTAAAATATTAAACTAACTTTGGTTTTTATTAATTAATATATTATTTGTTTTATCGATTTTATTGAAAAATGGATAACATTGTGCCAATACCTCGGGAAATGTCAAATATTATTCCCATATTTGACGGTCACGAAAAATTATTAAATTTATTTATTAGGAAATTTGAATATGTTATATCGTGTTGTCGTATAGTACACAATGCAGATCAAGATATGTACGTTTTTCATGTAATTACATCGCGATTATCAGGCAAAGCAGCCAACCTTATAAGTGAACGTCAAGATTTAGATACATGGCCTACGTTAAAAATAGCGTTAGAGCAACATTTCGGTGATCCACGTTCGGAAGAGTGTATAGCTATAGAATTAGAAACGATGAAAATGAATAGTGGCCAATCATATCTCGATTTCTGCAATATGTCGATTAATACAATATGTCAAAAGCACTTTGATCGCTAAAGTAAATTTAATAGATGATGCTGATTTACGCCGTAGTAAGACAACCATTTATGATAATATGGCAATGAATGTTTTCTTATTCAACTTACCAAAAGATCTCCTTCGTATTGTACGATTAAAAGGATGTGACTCTCTTGAAAAGGCGCTAAGTATAGTACTTGAGGAAGTTTATTTCCTATACCAATATAATTCCAAAAATAAAATACTTAAATCGCAAAATGTTTTACAACCTAAACCACAGCCCATGAACCACAATCCGTTCATTGATAGATTTGGCATGAAACCATATTTTACTCCAACACACGTTCAACCACCACAGCAGTTTAAGTTTAGAATTCCACAAAATAGTAATCCTAATAATTATTTTAATCAACAGCAAAATCAATCAAAATTTAAATTTGGTATTCCACCAAGTAGACAAATTAAATTACCTGTGTCACAACCGCAACAATCTAACTATAAACCGCAGTTACCACAACAGCAATTTGGTTATAAACCTCAGTTCAACCAGTTTGGGTATCGTCCCCAGCTAAATTCTAATCAACCTCAATTAGGTTATAAGCCAAACTTCAACCAAGGCCAACAGTTCGGTTTCCGACCAAACTTCAACCAAGGCCAACAGTTCGGTTACCGACCTAACTTCAACCAAGGTCAACAATTCGGTTATCGACCTCCACAAAGATTCCCACCTCAACTATCCACTGACGTAAGCATGCGTACAGCCCCACTTGCAAAGCCTCAAGGATTTCATATGAATGAACTCTATAATTTAAACGAATCTGAAGTAGACCCTAATTGCATGAATGACGAGTACTATGATAATTATGATAATAATGAGTGCGATGAGTATTTAGAAAACGCCGAATTGAGCGAATGCGTCGTTGAATCAGATAATAATGATGTCCCTGTCCAAAGTATTGAAAATTTTCAAATAGGTGCCTCCGATCAAAACCTGAAATAATAAATTTAAATTGTAATACATTGAAATTACCATATATTAATATTCCTGAGATAAATGCGAAACTAATAATAGATACAGGTAGTTCCCGATCTTTCATTAGCCCCACAAAAGCACACGAATACTATAACAATTATAAATACTACGAACCTTTTGAAGTCATCAGCACACATGCCTCTAGCAAGCACGATGAAGTTGTAATAATACCATTATTTCCCACGTTTAATGATCCTGCAACACACAAATTTTACATATATGACGTAGACAGTCGTTATGATGGACTAATAGGAAGTGATCTGCTGAAACAACTAGATGCTAAAATAGATATGAAAAATGAAATACTTTTTACAAATTCATCGGCTATACCTATTATATATAATCCTACTACACTTAAATTAGCTCCGCGTTGCGAACAAAGAGTTAAGTTGCCGACTGACTTACAAAACGGTGAAGCCATAATGAATTATAAATTATTTTGTGAAGGTGTGCGAATGCCAACCGCTTTAGTCACTTGTGAAAATGGTTTTGCAACTACCATTATCCAAAATACTTTAGAAACTGAGATGACGTTAACAGTTACAAGCCCCTTTATAGTAACCAAGTACAACAATGAAAAATGTGAATTAAATAAATTAGACCATAACAGTAACTTAGACGTTGACGAAATACTGACCGAAAATTTAGAGAAACTTCGTTTAGACCACATGAACTCAGAAGAAAAAGAACTTATCTCTAAACTTTGTCTAGAGTATAAAGACATATTCCATTCTGACAAACTACCTTTAACTTTTACCAACGAAGTCAAACATCATATTCGAACCCGCAACGAAGACCCCATATACATACGTCCCTATAGACAGCCACAAGTTATTAATGACGAAATCAACCGACAAGTAAATAAGATGTTAGAAAATAATATAGTTACCCATTCTCATTCGCCTTGGAGTGCCCCCGTTCACCTAGTCCCGAAGAAAACCGACGCTAGTAATGAAAACAAATACCGTTTAGTAGTTGACTATAGACGACTTAACGAACTTACAATAGACGACAAATACCCTCTCCCAAATATTACAGACTTATTTGACAAGTTAGGACGCCTGGACCTGGCTAGTGGTTATCACCAAATAGAGGTATTAGAAGAAGACAGACAAAAGACAGCATTCACGACAAACTTAGGAACTGAATTCACCCGTATGCCGTTTGGGTTGAAGACAGCCCCGGCTACCTTTCAGAGAACAATAGACAATGTGTTACGTGGCTTACAGGGAATACACTGCCTCGTGTATCTTGACGATATTATCATATATTCTTCTAGTTTACAGGAACATTTGACTAAAAGAACCATATTTGACCGACTGAGACAAACGAATCTGAAAATACAACTAGACAAGTCTGAATTTCTTAGGAAAGAGGTCTTATACCTCGGACACACAATCACTTTTTATTATTTTAGTCAGACATAATCGACTGCCGCTCTTTAGTCTCTGGTTTAGCATAACTTTCTTTGTTTTATTTTTTTTCCAATCTTTCTCTATTACGCTTTGTGATTGTTTTTTCCTGCTTTTGTGAAATTTGTGTCTTATTATTTGTTTCTATTTGTATCTTGTGTGTAAATGTGTTTTTTTTCTTTTTGCTTATTTTTAACAGCTGTTTCTTTCAGTCAACCTGTAGGTACTTTTGTATGTAGTTTATTTAGTTTAATTTTACTACTCCCTTATTATATAGATATACTTAATTTATTTAGTCTATGAATTTATCGCTAGATAGTGTCACTGATCTTTTTCTATCCTGCTCTTCCTCTAACTCTTCCGACTCCAGCTTTCACAGTTTAGATCGCCCTTTAAATGAATTACTCAGTGATACCTTCTCGGATGTCTCCAAAAACTTTAATGTCATACATATCAATGCACAGAGTATCCCAGCACACTTTCCGGATATGCTAGCCACGTTCGATAACAAGAACATACATGCTATCCTAGTGTCCGAAACCTTCCTTAATCCCTGTCTTTCTTCGACTTCATATTCCCTGCCTGGTTTCCAATTGATTCGTAATGACCGTGTGAGTTCCTCACATGGAGGTGTGGCAATTTATCTTCGTTCTCACATCTCTTTCTCTATCCTCAGTAGGTCTCCTCAACCGCCACCTCCAAACAGTGCCGAGCATCTTCTTCTTGAAGTATCCCTGTCTCATACTAAACTTCTACTAGGTGTCTTTTATAGCCCTTCACTTCGTGTTGACTATTTTGAGTCACTCGAACACATCCTGGAAAACTATTCTCCGTCTTATCCCCACACTATTATAATGGGTGACTTTAATACTTGTCTCGTAAAAAACGACTTCCGAGCAAAAAAACTACAGTCTGTTGTTAACTCCTCCAACTTACACATCCTTCCACTTCAGGAAACACATCACTTTCCCAACTGCACTCCATCCTTACTTGACCTCATTATTGTCTCCTCTTCGACCTTGACTGCTAAGCATGGTCAATATTCTGCAGATGCATTCTCCTACCATGATTTACTCTACGTGTCGTACCGCATTCGTCCTCCGAAATTAAAACCCACCGTCAAGCTTCAGCGTAGTTTTGCTAAAATTGATAATGAGCGTCTTCTCGAAGATGCTGCAAGTATTGACTGGGATTCGCTTTTTATTTCGGAAAATGTTGAGGAGCAAGTGGCAATGTTAAACCAGCATCTTACCGAGTTATATGACGTGCATGCTCCTATTCGACCAGTTAAAATCAAGCACCTACCTGCGCCTTGGCTTACAGACGACATTCGAAGGTTGATGAATAAGAGGAACAGGGCTAAAGCCAAGTTTAAGCATAATCCCTCGGAAAGTAATGAATTGAAGTATAACCGTGCCAGAAATCGTTGTAATACTGCGGTAAGGGATGCTCAAAGACGCCACACACATAATTCCCTAGAAAGTGAAGATGATCCAGCAAAGGTGTGGAAGTTTCTAAAAACTCTGGGTGTTGGTAAATCTCGCGATGGCACCAGTACTGAAAACATTGATTTGAATCGGCTTAATAGCCACTTCTCCTCATCTGTGCCTATCGATAGTAATAGCAAAAACAGTACACTAGCATATCTTTCAACTCTACCAACTCCTGATTTTTCCTTTACTTTCAATCATTTTGTGGAATGTGATGTTAAGAGATCTGTACTCTCTATCAAATCCAATGCTGTGGGTGCTGATTCTATTAGTCGCAAAATGATCCTTCCTATTATTGATATCCTTACTCCCGTTGTCACCAAAATACTCAACACTTCTATATCTACTGGTGTTTTTCCTGCTTCTTGGAAAAACACGAATGTCGTTCCAGTACCCAAAAAACGAAATCCCACCATTTATTCCGAATATCGCCCTATTTCCGTCCTCCCTTTCCTATCCAAAGTCCTAGAAAAACTAGTTTTCGGCCAGCTGACTGCCTATCTCCATAGAAATAACCTCCTCAATCCTTTTCAATCTGGTTTCCGCAAGGGCCATAGCACATCCACGGCATTGGTTAAGATAACGGAGGACATACGCCGGGGAATGGAAAAGCGTCAACTTACATTGTTGACGTTACTAGACTTCAGTAATGCCTTCAATTCTGTTGATTTTGACCTACTCCTTGGCGTGTTGCAATCTCTTAACATTTCTCCAGCTGCAACTGATTGGTTTAGAAGTTACCTGATCGGACGACAGCAGCGCATCTGCGTTGGTGATTCTTTATCTGCATGGTGTAACATCGATGCAGGAGTTCCCCAGGGAGGTGTCTTATCTCCTTTGCTTTTCTCTGTATTTATCAACTCCATCACACATTCACTTTCAAGCTCCCACCACCTTTATGCAGACGATTTACAAATTTATACTCAGGCACCTCTCTCTGAACTCCCTAGTGCAATATCGGCTACCAATATCGATCTCGCTGCTATTACCATTTGGAGTAAGTCTTTTGGGCTTACTGTAAACCCTTCTAAGACTCAGGCAATCATTATTGGTAGTCCATATTACGTCTCGAGGATTGATTTTGGGCAGTTACCTCCTATCACTTTCGATGGCACTGTCGTTCCTTTATCTAAATCTGTTCGAAACCTTGGCGTAATTTTTGATGATTGTTTTTCATGGATTCCTCAGGTCGATGCTCTTAGAAAAAAAGTATTTGCTGCATACAGCTCATTAAACCGTTTACGAAACTTTCTGCCCACTAAAACCAAAATTACTCTTGCCCAGTCTCTTCTCCTTTCTGTCATAGACTACGCTGATGTCTGTTACACGGATCTTTCGGAGGTTTTGCTCAACAAACTGGAGCGTCTGCAGAATATGTGTATCCGTTTCATCTTTAATCTTCGTAAATTTGACCACGTGTCGCATTTCCGCTCAAAGCTAAATTGGCTTCCAATTCGCCGGCGCAGGGACTTACATGCTCTTACGCTTCTCTATTCCATCCTCTTCCACCCAACCACTCCTCACTACCTTAAAGAGTGTTTCCGATATCACACCTCCTCCACCCAATGTACCTTACGCTCCTCCTCAAATCTTACTCTTGTTTTTCCACCCCATTCCACAGATTTCCTCTCCTATTCTTTCTCTTTGCATGCTGTTCGACTATGGAATGCTCTTCCAGAAGGTATCAGGAAGGCTCCATCTCTTAAATCTTTTAGTGATCAAGTCCGAACGCATTTCCTATCTTATTCTTAATACCTATCTTATTTCCTCTCTTACTCCTACTATCATTAAATTTTCTTTACTTTATTCCTATTTCTTTTTAATTATATCTATATAATATATTATAATGTTCTTCAAATTGCACCCACTCCCCCTTCCCCTTTATGTCCTCAGACGATTATTATTTTTCCACTCAAGGTTGCCTGGAAGAAATTGCTACCTAGCAATAAGGCCGCCTTTTGTGTACTTCTTTTGTAGTGTCTTCTTTTTTGTTATGTGTTTTCTTTTTGCAATAAAGTGTTTTATTATTATTATTATTATTAATGATGGTCTTAAACCTAACAATGACAAGATCAAAGCTGTTTTAGATTATCCTTTGCCTCGTACAACTACAGAAATAAAAAGCTTTCTAGGACTCATTGGCTATTACCGTAGCTTTATAAAAGACTTTGCAAAAATTACCCAACCGATGACCGTTCGACTAAAGAAAAAAGGTGTAAAGCCTATTAATGACAAAGAATACATTGCTGCTTTTCAGAAATGTAAGGAATTACTTGTTAACTCACCCATACTTCAATACCCTGACCCTAACAGACCTTATGTACTGACTACAGATGCTTCAGAGTTTGCCCTCGGTGCGGTCTTGTCCCAAGGCACAATCGGTAGCGACAAACCTGTTGCCTATGCTAGTCGTACACTTAACGATGCCGAAACGCGGTACAGTGTCACTGAAAAGGAATTACTTGCCATAGTTTGGGCGGTAAAACACTTCCGTCCATACCTCTTCGGTAATAAATTTACAATAGTTACTGATCACAAGCCCCTCGCTTGGCTAAATACTCTAGAAGAAACAAATAGCAGACTCACCCGTTGGCGTTTACGACTATCTGAATATAATTTCGACATTATTCACAAAAGTGGCAAACAAAATAGTAACGCCGATGCTCTATCGCGTATACGAACTAATGCTTTAGGTAACGAAGACAATAGATCTACAAAAGTTAACGTTGATAAAGACGAAGATAGAAATAAATATATCAAAGAGCTTACTAAAGAAATTGAAAATTTAGGTAAAGAACAAAAGCAACCAATAGAAAAAATGTCCATTTCGGATTCAGAGTCAGAAAAAACAATAGTAATTTCAGATACAGATTCGGAAAAAACAATGTCAGGTAATCGTAAATCTCCTTATTCAATACCGTGCCCTTCAAGTTCAACTTTGACAGCTTCAAGTAAATCTAATGGTGATACAGTCCATTCAGGAAGGGATACCGAATCTCAAGGTATACCTATTCTTAACGAAGCCATAGATACAAAACCCAATCAGATTTTAGTACACACCTGGCTTATCGATAAATTAGCAGTAAAATACTTATCTCGTGAAAGACAAAAGGTTTTAGAAGTACATTTACCAGTAAACAGACCAGATCTTGTAAAACAATTTCTTATAAAGAATATATTCGGAATAACGTTAAATATTTCATCTACTTTGAGGATGACAGACATAGACAACAATTCACTGAAATGGTAATATTCTTATTTAAAAGGGAACAAGTTCAATTCTTCGAATGCACTAAAAGAGTAATTTATGTAGATAACTAATTAGAACAGAAAGAAATAGTAGAAAAATATCACCTTGGTAAAACTTGCCACCGTGGTATTAAAGAAACTCTTACTCACATAAGACGTACTTACTTTTGGCATAATATGGAACAAACTATATCCAGTTTTATAAATGCATGTGAAGCCTGTAGGAAGATGAAATATGACCGAAAACCTTTAAAACCCAAACTTCAAATGACGCAAACACAGACCAAACCACTACAAGAAATTTTTATAGACCTATTTTCAATAGAAGGACGTTATTACTTGACTATAATTGATGCATTTAGCAAGATGGGACAAGCTTTTGAACTTCCTAACCGATCCACTCCTGAAGTAGTTAGAGCCTTGATAAAGTATTTTTCTTTTTATGGTGTTCCCCTTAAAATCAGTTCAGACCCAGGCTCAGAGTTTAACAATGCTCTCTTAAAAGAACTTCTTTCTTTATATAAAGTAGACCTTCACATCGGTGCACCCAATAACCCCAATTCTATGGGACTCATAGAAAGATTCCACTCTACAATCATAGAAATTTACCGACTTGCAAAGTATGAACAAAAATACACTGATGCTGCTTCCATAATGACTTACGCCGTTATGGCATACAACCACTCTATTCATTCTACTACTAACCTAACTCCATTCGAAGTACTATTAGGACATACTGACTCTAGACATTCATTTGATATGGACTTTGAAAAAGAATACCTGCAACAATTAGTTAGAGAACACATGAAAAGAACAAAATTTTTATATAAACACATAGCTAATCAGACAATTAAAAGAAAACAGAATATTATAGAGAAAAGAGGTGGTGAAACAGAATTTGATATAAACCCCGGTGACACTATTTTATACTAATAAAAGAAGCAGTAAAGACAAAGCACGTTATCACAAAGCTAAGGTTACAAACGAAGCACATAGAAATATAGTTCCCATACAAATAAGAAATCGTGATACAAAAGTTCCAATAAAGAATATTAAACGACCTCCACAGGTACGTTCGCGTCCTCCTGGTAGCGTCTATGACGATCCAACTCCAAGCACTTCAGCTGCAAGAGTTGAATAGAAATCCTGGAGTCCTGCCACTAAGAAATGGCGTCGCTGTTCTTAGTAAAGACAAATGGATCATCGCAAAGGTGTTGGACCTCACGCCTATTAGAGAAGATCTGAAATTCAACATCGATCGACTCTTCGAATTAGATAAGTTAATTAAGGTTAAGTTTGATACTAATTTTACTAATAATTTCGTAGATATAAGAAAACAAGTAGATTTTATAAAGTTAGCAACAGTCAGGAAGTTAGAACAGGTATCACCATCCATTAGAGTTAGACGTGGTATAATAAATCCGCTTGGTTCATTGATCAAAATTATAACCGGAAATCTTGACCATGATGATGCCATAAAATATAATAAGTTGATAAAAGAAGTAACAGACAAACAGAGTTTAAGTTACGAAAAACTGACGTTGATCACTGAAACTGTACAAGTTCTAACTAACTCTACATTAAAACTAAATAACAATACTCAATACTCAATACTCAATATCTTTATTGCATTCCATAATAGTGTGTAAGGTGTTACATAAAATTGTAAGTACAATTATGGGCCCTGCTAGGCACAACAATTGAGAGAGGGAAGACCTTTATTATTCATATTTTGTCTTAATTAATTAATACTTAACTTACATACTATTAAATTAACTCTTATTACATTTATAACACGTTAAAATATATATATCATAATTTCTTTATTATTTAAGTATATTTTAAAAGCATTTTTATTATATTTTAGGATGTTAATTATTCTTTATTATGATATATTTATTATAAATTTTTACTGATATTTTAGTCATTACATAATTATTATTTGGTGTCAAGTTGTGTACCTATATTATATATTATATTTTTTATAAATTTTTATCTTCCAAATATTCTGATATAGTATAATAGCACTTTCTTGTGAGTAATTGTTTTAAGTTTTTTGTAAAGTGTTTTTCATTTTTAATATTTTTTATTGAGTCAGGCAGCTTATTGAAAATTTTTGTGGACATAGCTAGTGGGCTAGAAGAGTGGTGTTTCATTTTAGAGGCTGGTAATAATAGTTTATTTCTAGGTCTTAGATAGCGTTTTGTTAGGTGGTCATCGCGTTTAGTATATAAGTTAGGATATTTACGAACAAATTTACATAATTCCAATATATAAATGCTGGGTAATGTAAGTATTTTATATTTTTCGAAGTAGGGTTTGCAACTTTCTGTATCTTCTATGTTGACTATAATTCTAATGAGTTTTTTTTGCATTGTTAATAAGCCTGGAGCTTCTGTACTACCACCCCATAGTATTACGCCGTAACTTAGCCATGCGTAAGCATACGCATAATAAGTTGTTATTGCGGTTGCTACATCTGTTGTTTTTTTTATTTCACGTAGTGCATACATAAAGCTGCTTAATTTTCTGTGTAATTTTTGTATGTGATTTTTCCAATTGACATGTCTATCTATTACTAGTCCTAATAATGTATGTTCGTTTACTATTTCTAATGTGATGTTGTCATTATTTACATTTAAATCTAATTGGGGTTTTTGGTATGGGTGAAAGGTCATTAATTTTGTTTTTGATAAATTGATTTGCAGATTGTGTTTTGATAGCCAAGTTGTTGTTTTTTCTAAAATGTTTTTAATTTTTTCATTTAAATTAATGGAGTTTTGGCTGGGTATGAGAACAGAAATATCGTCCGCGAACATGACGCAAGATTCATTCAGAGCTTCAGCAAAATCATTAATATAAACAAGAAATAAGAGACAGCTCAAGACACTGCCCTGTGGAATGGAGGCGTTAACTGTTATGGTGTTGGATCTAATCTTTTCTATTTTGTGCAGTTTTTCATTAAAGTGTTCTATTTCTACTATCTGTTTTCTATTGTTGAGATATGATTTGAACCAATTGTGACATGGACCTCGAATACCTATATCATACAATTTATCTAATAATATGTTATTCTGAACTCTGTCGTATGCTTTGGACATGTCTAATAGTATTCCTATTGCGTATTTTTTATTATTTATAATGTCGTGTATTTCCTGAATGTATTTGTATACTGCTAAGATGGTAGATTTATTTTTACGGAAACCGTTTTGGGATTCGCTAAAGATTTTATATTTTTCACAGAATTTATATATTCGGTCGTACATAGCCTTTTCGAATATTTTAGTTGATGTCGGTAAGAGAGCAATAGGGCGATAGTTATTCGGATCTGCTTTTGTTTCTTTCTTGTGAATAGGTTTGATAAGAGATCTTTTTAATAATTCCGGGAAAATACCTTCTTCGAAGGATTGATTAATTAAAATTGTGAAAGGATATGCTAATTCTTTTGCGCAATGTTTAAATAGTGTTGGTGGAAGCTCATCTACACCGTGGCTAAGTTTGTTGTTTAATTTTTTTAGTATTTTGTATATCTCTTCTAATGTTACTTGGCTTAGGAAAATTGAGTTTTCAGATGGATGGAGCACAGGGAGACCTTTGGCATTTTGGTAATTTTCTTGTCCGACAGATGCAAAGTGGTTATTAAAAATGTCGGCAACCTCTTTTGGTTCTGAAGTAATTTTATTATTTTTACTTAATTTAATAATTGATTTTATTTTAATATTTACTTTATTGGTACGTTCGCGAACAATGTGCCACATAGTTTTTATTTTATTCTGAGATTGTTTGATTTTATTTATATAATGTATTTTTTTAGATGTTGTTACTACTTTTTTCAATGTTTTTTCATAATTTTTGTAATAAGTCCTTAGTATTTCATTGTTTGATCTTGTGACGTGAAACTTAAGCAATCTTTTGTTATAGCATGATTTTCTGATGCCTACCGTCAGCCAATGTTTTTTATAGGTGTTTTTTAATTTGATAAATTTTTTTGGTATACAATGATCCAAAATATTGATTAAAGTTTGATGAAATATATTATAGTTATGGTTTATATCTTTATCGTTTTTAAACATATTCGACCAATCAATTGATGCTAATTGTTGTCTGAAATTTTCCATGTTTTTATTATTAAATTGCCTTTTTTCTGTGTACCACTTTTTTTGTTTCTTGGGTTTAGATAAGTTTAAATGTAATATCGTGCTGCTATGATCTGTTAATCCTAGCTCTTTAACTGTAGTTTGTACATTATCTGAGTTGAAGTTTAAGAAAAATTAAGTCTAAACAAGTCGCCGATGTTTTAGTGATACGCGTAGGTTCTTTTATTTGTTGATGCAACTTAAATTGTAACATTAAATTTGAAAGTTTATTTTTCTTGATTTTTTTATAATTATTTTTATTTATATTTTTTGGGAGCATGTCAATATTAAAATCTCCTCCTATAATTATTTTATGTTTCACATATTTGTTATTTATGTAGTTAAGAATAATTTCTAGTTGTTTGTAGAATAAATCTTCCTTCTTTCCATTATAATATAAAGTTAACAATAATATATTTTCTTTAACAAGCTCAACCGCACATACTTCTATTACATACTCAATTGACATATTTGAAATTTCTTTTAATTCTATATATTCTATATTGTTCTTCACCAGGATACAAACGCCGCCTCCAGCTATTGACTTTCGGCAGTAAGATGCAGCTACTTTATAGTCTGTTAGATGAATCATATCTAGTTTTTCCGGCGATAACCATGTTTCTGTAAAGCATAGTAGTTGGTAATCTGGATAATTCTGTATCAGATCTTCTAGTATGTGTAGTTTATTGAATATACTGTGGATGTTTTGGAAGAGTATTTTAAATGGTAGATCGTTGGTTTCGAAAGTAATCTCTGTTCCTATCCATATTCATGTTTTTGTTGTTTATTTCTGTATTGTCTATATGCTTATTCTTATTAATTACATTCTTATTTTGTGAAGTTTCTTCTTGGCTATATCTTAATATATGTTTTTTTCCTTCTATGTATAAGTTATTGTCTCTTATTACTGCATGTAGTCCCTTCTGGCGCGCCTTAAACATTTCTTCTCTCATTAATTTGTTTTGCTTCCTTGTATTTTCATCGTAGAATTTGGAGATTGCCAATCCGGTCTCTTGGAATAAGTGTTTATGATCTAAAAGGTATTTTGTCATTTTCTTACTTATCAATTCTATCACCAACGGTCTAGTCGAGTTATTGAATCTGCCCAATCTATAAGTGTCTTCGATATAGCCTGTAAGGTCCACATTCATTATATCTCTAAATATGTGTGAAATTCTGTTGCATAGGTTTAAATCTGTTTCTTCATTTAGTTCTGGAAGTCGATATAGCACGATTTTTTTGTAGTTTGTTTCTGTAGTATTTTCATATTTGTTTTCCATTTTCTTGCTCAATAATTGTATGTCTTCTTTTAGCTTATTATTTTCTGTAATCAAACTCTCTATTTTTAAATTTATTTTATATATTTCTTCTTTTCTTACTTTATTTTGGCATTGCAGATTTTCTGTTTCAGACATAAATTCATTTTTTAGTAATTTTATTGCTTTGTTTATTTCTGATTGAATTGTGCTTTGTAGTTCATTTATTAGTGATGCGTTGTTTTCTTTTAATTTTTGAAGTATTAGATCGCTCAGAGTTTGTAAAGTAATTTCATTCATCTGTATTTGTGAACTTGAATCTTTCTGAGAAATTATGGTATCACCTAGTAGGTTAATATCTTCCGAGTTTATCGAGTCGTTATGCTGGGTATTTGGAGTTTTCCTGATCGTGACATTGTCAAGTTGTGAGTTATTTAGTAAGAAAGAATTTTTTTCGACCGGGCGTATTGGTGTGTTTGAGTTGTCCTGTTTGGGTTGTTTACAGTAACACGCCTGACACTTCCATGCACTTTTTATTTCTGGGGTCATTGTGTTGTAAAAACGTTGCTGGCTTACATTTGCACAATCGAGGTCGTATTTATTATTGCAGTATTTACAAGTCAGGTATTCTCTTCTAGGAAGTTGTTGATTACAACCTGCGCAAATCGACGACATCGTAATTATATGACTTGTAGCTGCCCTCTAGCGGTGTTCACTATAAGCGTTAGGTATAAGGTGCTTTTTGGTGTGCTTGTGTGCTTTTTTCTATGCTTGTATTTTTCAAGTAGGTTTAAGGTAACACTTGTAGATGGCGACACGAGTATTTTTGTAATGATAATTGTTTTTTACTTATCTTATTTGGAGGTTATGATAAGATGAAAGCATAAAAACACATCAATTTTCTATTGTCTTTTTACGTTGGTTTATGTTGTTATAGCATTGTGATCATGTGACGACTTCAAAGTATAATTTTGCACTGTGACTTTGTGGAAAAAGCACCGTTGATAAAATTTCAAGATTTAAAATGTTTTGCACTTTCACTAATTTATTTGTAAATTATTGATCATAATTAAAGTTTATAACGGTAATTCAGTATTATTTTTGTAAAGTTCTTCAATTTTATGTTTTTTTAATTGTTTTTCTTTCACTTTCACTATACAAATTTTCAACTGTATTTTTGTCACCAAATTCGACGTTTTTTCACTTCACCAACATTACTGCTTATTATTTATAATAGCAAAGTTAAGAATTTAAAACTTTCACTGTTAAAAGTATATTTTTCTATTTTTTAAGAAATAATTTCGAGGAAGCTTTGTTTACTGTCAACACAATTTAAATAAACTAAATAAGGAAATTTTAGATGTTGTTACGAATGTAAGTATAGGTCTAAGAAAAGTACACTTTGAAATTCAGATCATAAATACATATAATTTACTGTTTCACAATTTCCAGGTAATATATACTAAATTAAATGAAATTGAAACTAGTTTGGCGTTAAGTAGGTTAGGTATTTTACATCAATCTATTATAGAATCTGATAAGCTCCTAAGTGTTTTAAATAATATTAGTAAGATAGAAAAGTTAGTATATACACCAAATTTAGGAAACTTAGTTAAGATAGAACAGAGCATTACTTTGAAAGCATATTTTATGGTCAGTAAAATCAATTACTTGTTGGAAATACCTTTAATTGAAAAGGATACTTATATCTATTATAAAATGATTCCCTTACCCGTGATATCCCGTAAATCCACTGTCGTCATTATTCCTAAATATCCCTACCTGTTAGTGCAAGGGTCGAAGATCAGACTGCTCAATCAGCCCTGCCAAGAAATCGACGAGCTCAGTTTCCTCTGCCCCAATGATGTAACGCACCAGTTCGTTCAGGACCCCTGCATCAATGACCTGATTGCATACGTTGAAAACGTGACGTCATGCACACAGATTCCAGTAACCATAGAGAAAGTTAAAGTTCAACTACTACAAACCAATAGATGGATTCTCTATAGCAGAGACGAAGAAGTACTCACCAGCAACTGAAATGTCTCGTCAGAAAATTCAAGGAACCTTCATACTTACCCTGGATGACCCCTGTGAAGTGAAGATATCAGATGTAGTCCTGAAAATGCATCAGATCAATACAGAAAATATTACATATGTTAAACTACCAATCATGAACTTACCTACAGTTTACTTACCTGATGAAGCAGCAGCTCCGCAGCCTCTGGACCTGGAAGGCGTTGATCTTGAAGATCTAAAGCTTCTATCATTCGCCCTTAAGAAGAGGATCAGTGAATGTGAAAAGTCAATCATTGAAGTGAAATCTGTGAGCGTGTGGACGCTGATAGTTTATATTCTTATTCTTGTTCTGCTCTGTTTCCTAGTTCATAAGTACCGTTTGATATTGTTTAAATCATGTATTCGAAGTTCTCTTAAAGAAGATAACTTCGAACTTAAGGAGGGAGGAGTTACGTCTGTCGACTCTACCAACACTCCGCGTCAGCATAACATCTTCTAGAGTCTAGACGCTGAGTCGGCGGCTGGAACTGATAAGCCAACCAGGCAGTCCCGGTGCAATGTATGCGACCAATTAATTATTAAGTTAGTCTTAAGAACACTTTTGTGACGAATACACGTCTTGAATCACAATAAATTGTATTTTTAAAAGCTCCTTCGGCTCGCCCACGTCTTGACTAGGTACGTAACGTAAATAAACTTTTCTTTAAGCTTTGGCGGTTTCCTTGTAAGTAAATAAACAAGTGTCAAAGTCAGGTCCACAGATTACACACGTCAAAAAAGGTGGTAAAAGTTGCAAAAAAAAGTGAGTGGCAAGTAAATGATGATTGAAAAATTTTATTAGTACATTGGCAGTATTGTTATTTCATATCGCGGGGCTTATCATATCATAACACGTGATAACTTTTATCATATCATAACATATCGTGTCGCTACTTTGGTCATGCTCGCAAATTCGGTAAAGATGTTAGTGTTATATGATACGATATCTTTGTTATATAAATATTTCTTCCCTATGGGCCCCTTTTGAAAATAAGGGTCCCCTAGGTAATTTCGGCTTGGCTAGCTCAGATTGCAAGTTAGGTCGTGGGTAGACTGGTTAGGCGTAGCTCAGACATCAGGGGCAATAATTAACCGTTGACATCAGTCACTAATGCAAGTTACTAAAATTACTAAAAAAATTAAACTTTTAATCAAAGTACTGAAATGTCTAAAACATTTATTTAAAGGCCCCAGATTGAAACAAGGTGAATTCAATGAAAACAACACAATGTTCGATGCATTGGTAAACATTTAATTCGGATAAAACATAACACAAAACCAGTAGTAACCAGTTCCTTTCCCTCCGGACATCTGAGTCGAGTCTGCTATCCTTGCGTTCTTTTAAAACAAGCGTGCAGATGCGGTAAGTACTTGTTTAGCTGCCTACACGCCAGTGTGAATTCGGGTCTACGTGACCCGAAATCAAAGAGACTTGTAGGCATATTATTCTTACATATGTAAATCGGTTTGCAATTTCCACTTATCCTTAGATGTTCAGTATTTAATTTAGATGGTCCCTTGTTAATTTTTTTGTACGCCTTGAGTAAGGCGTCCTTAGAGATAACGCTAACGAAGTCGACGATGATGGTTTTACTGTCCGGATTTCTTGAGTTAATACGGTAAATATCCTTGATGTCCCTCATGTTCACGTTAGAATTTACAGTTTTTCCGATCCCAGTAACAACTGGGTTACACAGTTAGTGTGCAAATAAGACTCACTGTGACGTTTACAGATGCGGTTCCAGCGTAGTTATGCACTCCTAATATTATGTTCTTGATTTAATCTTAATTTAATGTCGTAAAAAATTTATAAAATAAAAAAAACTGTGTTCCTTATACACGTCTGATCGACTCAGATGTCCGGAGGGAAAGGAACTGGTTACTACTGGTTTTGTGTTATGTTTTATCCGAATTAATTTTGGTACACCACTTAAACCACTAAATTTATTTTAAAATATATTATGTACCAAACTAAAGGAAAAATTCACCAAAATCTAAACATCAGCAATAGATCGAGTAACATTTCGAAACAGACATCAGTTACCATCAGAAAATTTAGAAGAATATGTATTGCAATTACAGAAATTAGCTGATAATTGCAATTTCAAGGATTTAGAGGATCAAATAAAGGAAAAATTGATAGACGGGGTGTACTCAAAGGTTATAAAATTCGAATTACTTAAATGTGACACAAACCTTAAACTTAGCAAGAACAGTGGAAGCAGCTTTAGTTCAAAGTATAAACCAAAAAAGGACACGAAGTATCTGAAATGTTTTATTATCAAACAGGATTCAACCCTAGAACCCTACTCGGAGTGCTGGAGCACCCCATACCATTTTGTTTTTTTAATTTATTATTCTCCAATTTCTAATGAATAGGTTTATGCGCTTGCGTGTTTTACCCTAGCGTTACCTGCTCGTAATTGGCCAGTCACATGACGATGCCCGTCATGTGACTGGCCGAATTGGGTGGATGTGTGCACGAGTGGTGTGGGTTTCCCAATCACCCCAGTGTAGGAAAATCGTAAGTGTTAAGCACGGGGCTTTTAAATAATAAAGATTTCTTCTGATTTTACAGTTTTTATTAATTTTAACTACCAACCGCTGTGATACTTTTATTGACAGTAAAAAACAATGTACAAACGTAAATATTAAAAAGTAAAAAAGAATAAAATTCATAAAAAGGGTTTGCGTCGGCAACAGTAATAGTATTGTGAATTGTTTACATAATGACTTTTAAAGTTTATTGTAATGTTTTGCCTTTTTATTTAAGTTGTTTGATGATAAATCATAAAATAATTTAAAGGTAAACTTTGAACTCAGGAATTAGTTTCAGTCTTACCGATTAATCATTGTTTTTTTTCTCGTTTGTAGATGGCTGCATTACGAAGATCAGAACCAGACGTTGGCCTTTGTGCATTTTTATGAGCGTTTAAATGGAATTAGTAAAAAATTCTGTTTCCTTTACAAATGTTCGAAAGCTAACAATTAGTCAGATATAAAGTTTCGTCGTACTTTTTAAAGAAATTGAGGTTCGAACTTATACTTTTAACCTATGAATATTTGAAAGAACATCTAAATTAGTCATGATTGAGATCATAATATATCTCTTGTGCTTCTCTTGTTCTTCTCTTTAAAATCTTTTGTTTAAAAAGCATTACCGCGACCGAATTCAACAATTTCTGTGAACGTTATGGCATTTAACATCACTAAGGGTGCCAGTGGGCTGCTAATGGGCAGGTAGAGCGAATAATGACAATTATTAAAGATAATAATATATCTATAGTTGAGCTTAATAAGCAGTAGCATCTAGCTATTCAAGAACTCCAACTCGCAATAAACAGTCAATTTCAAAAACCACAGGAAAAAGTCCCGTGGAGTTATTATTTGGAAAACAATGTTCGCCGCCTCGTATTAATAAGTTAATATAAATTGATTTGATCATGACCAAATTTATGAGAATCTTAATTAATGGCGTTATGAATGTAAAAAAAAAATAGAATGGACGCTCAACTTTTCAAGACAAAATGCGTTTCGACAAGGGGAAAGCTAAAAAACAACCACACAAAGTGGGAGACTTTGTTCTTTTTTGACATCATGAACGTCAGACAACTAAATTAGGTCCAAAATTCGAAGGGCCCATGGAAACATTAGAAGTTTTACCCAACGATAGATATAGGATAAAAGATGTGAATCTACGCGGTTGTTCAGAAAAATATCGCTACTGTTTTCATGGATCATGGAGTCATCTCTCTACGCCATGTATCTTTAGCTCCGAATGACCCCGTTGATAGTGATTCAGACGAATCGACCGGATGGGCGAATGGTACGGAGTCTAATTAGAGACCTGTTGAGCTGAGCGCCACTACGTCCGAGCCCAATTGCTCAAATATACCAGTGAAAACAAATACATCCACTTCTTCAGATAATTAGTAATCGTGTTTTGTTTTATGTGTGTTTTTTATTTTATCCCTACTCTATCTAAAACTTCCCATCCTTAAACGCTGGGTGCCATAATTTTATTATTCTTTAAATATTTTTGGTCCTTCTTAATAAAACACATGGATAGTAGTTTGAAACAGACTGACATTTATTTTAAAAAGGCAGATAAGTACACATTACTTATACTAGATGGCGCTACTTGTAGCATCATTATTATTTAGTTACAACAAAAACAATACCACCACTTAACTAAATAATACGAAAATATATAAGAAACACAAACACAATAATATTTAGACTATTTATCTAATTTTACAACACCCATCTTCTTAATCAAATAATAATGTTTATTTTTAGACAAACTTTTGGTCAATAAGTCAGCTGGCATCTCAGAACTTTGCAAATATTCTAATTTAACATAGGTATCTTTTGCCTACTGCTTCCCTTATAAAATGAAATTTTACATCTATGTGTTTGGTACGACGGTGATATAAAGAATTTTCAGTAAGTTTCTGAGCACTTTGACTGTCAGTATATATTGTTACAGGCACATTGTTTTGTCTATTAGTTAGCTCATGTAACAAATTTCTGAGATGAATAGCCTCCTTGGTAGCTTCACAAGCAGCCATATATTCAGCCTCGGTGCTTGATAAAGCCACCGTCTGTTGCTTCCTACTTTCATATGACACTATACAATCTGAATATACAAAACAATATCATGTGTGGGATTTACGGTCTAAATTATCAGAAGCCCAATCAGCATCAGCATAACCAATCAAATCTAATTTATTTTTAACATACATTGACTTTGTACTATATAAATATTTCAATACTCTTTTAGCATGTTTATAATGAGTCTCTGTATTAGTTATTAAATTAACTGAGATAACTAATACAATATGAGATGTCTGGCCTAGTCAAAACTGAGAGATACATTAAACTCCCTATTAATTGTTGATAAGGAAATTTAGAATTTGAATTTTCTACCTTCTGTAATTTAAGATTAATTTCCATAGGAGTTTCAACATTTTTACATTTCTCCAGACCAAACTTGCATACTAATTTATCAATAAAGCTCTATTGACTTATAAAAATACAATTCTTCTGTATCCTAATATACCTAGACACTGTCTTAATTGACCTATAGGTCTTTTAATTTAAATCTCTTATTTAACTGACTTTTTAAACATTCTACTTCTTTAATACAGTTAGAAAGTAAGAAAAAATCGTCAACAAACAGTGCCACAAAAGTTTTAAAATTTTCAGTTGATGTTATATACAAACAATGTTCATACAGGGACTTTTTATAGCTTAGCTGTTGTAAACAAACATCAACTTCCTTATACCAAGCTCTAGCCGACTGCTTCAACCCGTATATGGCCCTTATCAATATTAAAACTTTATTTTGATTTGAACACTTTCTTCCTGCTGAACAATTTGCTCAGTATCTTCCACCACTGCTTGTATCAAATCTGAGTTTTTTATTTTCTCCATAATAATAACATCTCTGCTGGTGGTAATACTCTTTGTTGTTGGTTGGTTTGGTTTTTATCTTTGGCGTTGGTGTCGCCTTTGGTGTTGTCTGCATAACCAATCATGATATATTCTTCTGACTTTTTATCCCATTTAGTCCTCTTTATTTTTGGAATATGGACCATTGCTGGACTTCCGAATATTCGAACATGGCTGACGTCTGGCATCTTTCTCCTCCATAGCTCATACGGTGTCTTTTGTAATCCCGAAGCTAGCGTTCTATTCCTCAAATAGACTGCAGTTTTACTGCCTCTGCCCAAAATCTTTTATCAAGATTAGCTTCGAACAAAAGACATCGAGCTTTCTCCACAACTGTTCTGTTTAGCCGTTCGCATAAACCATTTTGTTCCGGTGTGTACGGGTTTGTGGTTTGATGCACTATTCCATTCTTCTTTAAACAGTTATTAAATTCTTAAAATCTTCAATTTCTTTCCCGTTTGAGTCTCAACAAGAACTCTAAACTCCTTGAAATTCTACTAAAATCATCAACAAAAAGCAAAAAATATCTTGCTATTCCCAAAGAGACCTGTTCCATCGGTCAGCAAAGATCTGCATGAACAATTTCAAGCACATTTTCACACCTTTTACCTTTTTGAGAAAAAGGTAATCTTGCCTGCTTACCCTCACAACATGTGATGCAGTTAGATTTGCCAATTTCTGCTTTATCAATGTATGATATCCCCTCTACAGCGCCATTTCTCATAGTATTCAGGTCCTTGCTATTGATGTGTCCTAGTCTTCGGTGTCATATCTCACTTGTCAAAGTTGTAGCTGAGCACGCCACCAAACTTTCTGACTTGATATTTAATTTGTACACTCCATTAACCAAACTCTTCTTTCCAATCAGTACATCCTGTCTATTGCGTATGTAGCAAACTTCTTCTTCGAAATTAACTTTGTTCCCATTTGGAATGAGTTGACTTACCGATAGCAAATTGGTTGATAGGTTAGGAACACACAATACATCCTTGACGATAATGTCGAACTCTGAATTATCAACTATCGTTCTATTATTTCATGTGCAAATTACTAATACTGTTTCTTTATTTGCGACTACTATGTCCTTTACTTTGTGGCCGAGTGTAACATTGTCCAAACAACTCTTATCTGTTGTAATATAGCACTAAAAGCGTTTGTTTCACTTTTATTTTGATTACTTGGACATTTATTCATATAATGACCGAGTTGTTTACTTTTGTAACAGCGTATCGTTTTGACAGATTTCGAAGACGCCATTTTTTACTTTGTATCAGTGTTGCCATATTTCTTATTCCGCTGCTGCCAACCTTTCGACAAAAAAGAGTTGTTCGTATATTATATTTTATTTTTGTTCGTTTATTTTACGTATAACGGCGCACTGGTTTTCCACAAAAAGTAAATAATCCGAAATAAAACTTGACTTTATCGCGAATTATGAGTCTGAGCACGTAACCTAATAAAACGCATGGATTGTAGTTTGACCCAGACTGACATTTATTTTAAAAAGGCAGATAAGTACACATTACTTATACTAGATGGCGCTATTTGTAGCATCATTATTATTTAGTTACAACAAAAACAATACTTCTGTATCATTACAAATATGCTCGAATGCAGCAATTTTAGCAACATTTTTATGAGGTCACGAAAATAAAAATATGAATAATCCTTGAAAAAACATTTATTTACTAGTACTTATACAGAATTTAAAGTATTAGACTTAAATCTAAAGCAGTTCATGATGACATTTTTTTAGGTATAAGTGTTCTTAGCAGGGCTTGGAATACCGTTAAAAATATGGTACCGTTACTTTTGTCCCTCAAAGGTAACGATACTTATAAAATAACGATACTCGTCTTAACGTTACTTTATTACCATTATTAACGATAATAATAATAACGTTACCAGCCCTTTTAACGTTAAGAGGAAACGTTACATGTTTATCATTTTACCGGTAAATTTAATTACCTGCTTTAACGTTTATTTAAATATAGGTAACGAATGTATTATGTGTAATTTATAAAAGACGGACGGTTAGTATCTGTCACAAAGAGTAAAGTAATACATAGGAAGCGTTGTCCTATGGGACTCAAAACCAGTCCCCACGTTTTCTCTCGACTTATGACCATAGCTATGGCAGGTCTAAATTATAAAAAATGTTTCGTTTATTTAGACGACTGCGTTGTTTTGGGTAATTCTATAATAATAATTTAATAAGCGTTTTGAACCAATTACGAAAGGTAAACCTAAAACTTAACCTAAAAGAAATTGTTTATTTAGGCTATACAATTACATCCGACGGTATTTTTCCTGATCCTAGTAAAATGATATTGTAAAAAAATATCCCACCCCCTACCACCGCAGACGAAATTAAGCATTTCGTAGCCTTCGCTAATTATTACAGAAAGTTTATCCCTAATTTTTTCACTATGGTTTACCCGTTAAATATTTTGTGTAGAAAAGGAGTTAAATTTAATTGGAGTTCTGACTGTGAAATTGCGTTTAATAATTTGAAAATAGTATTATCAAATCCACCTGATCTCGAGTATCCAAATTTCTCTGAAGAAAATATATTTAGATTACAAACAGACGCTTCCAAAGTGGGATTAGGAGCGATTTTATCAAACAGCAATGGTCGAGTCGTAGCATACGCGAGCCGTAATTAAAACCGGCCGAGACTCGATACCCGATAATCGAGCTAGAATTATTAGTGATCGTTTCGGCCATACAACATTTTCGACCCTATTTATATGGCCGGAAATTTAAAATTCTAACTGACCATAAGCCCCTAATTTATTTGTTTAGCTTAAATGACCCTTCAAATCGATTAACGAAATTTCGGTTGAATCTTGAAGAATACGATTTCAAAGTAGAGTACGTCCCGGGTCGAAATAATGCAGCTGCAGATGCATTAAGTCGACTTCCGCTGACGTCTACAAAATTGATTCAGATGCGCGAAAACGTAGTATCAGTGTTAACAAGAGCCCAGCGACGACAATTAGATATTACCAGTGACAGACAGACACCGGAACCGAGCACGACTTGCAGGCCTGATCAACCCGCAGTTGTGGAAGTTCTGACAATATAATTGTTACTGACAAGTATAATGAAAAATAATGTTGTTTCTACGAATAAGTTTTGTACGTTCGTTCCATCGCAATCAGCGATATTTCTAAACTCTCGATCGTTATCGACCGTGCAGGTGTTAGCAAGAGACTTAGAAACATTATGTAAGCGCTTAAATATAAAAGAATTATTAGTAATCAAGAATAAAAGTGATGAACACATCTTAAGATGTTTATTAAGAGACTTTAAAAAGTTGCAACTTACACTACCACGGTTTCTCGTTACTAGAGATGTCCTCAGAATTACTAATGACGATAACAAAAAAGTTATTCTAAATGACTTTCATTTGCTACCCTCGAGCGGACACGCAGGAGCAAATCGGATGTTAAACAACATCAAAAATTATTATTTTTGGCCAGGCATGAGTGTAGTCGGCAAAAATTATGTTAAACGGTGTAAAAGCTGTCAATTGCATAAGCATTCTAATAAGAAAACAAGAGAGCCAATGGTTATTACCTCAACGGCTGATACAGCTTTTAGTAGAATTATTAGATTTAGACAACTATAATTATAAATACATTTTGATAGTACCTGTACACACAGGAACAAAATACACCCCTTATGAATTAGTAGTATTTGGAAAACTGTGCAATTTACCTAACAATATATAGAGATTTAGAACCATTGTATAATTTTGGTGATTATACATTAGAATTAAAGTATCGTTTGCAAAAGGCTCATTTTGATGCCAAAGAAAATTTGTTACAATCCAAACAAGTACGAAAAATAATGTATGATAAGCAGAAAAATTCTGTAGCATATTAAAAAGGTGATTATATTTTGATAAAAAACCAGATAGGAAATAAATTAGATAGTGTTTACATAGGTCCTTATGAAGTTTTTAAAAAGATTTATCTCCAAATGTTAAAGTAAAAAAACGGAATAAGGAATGTATTGTTCACAAAAATAATACAATGTTGATTTTGGAGTAAATTTATTTTTATAAATGTTTACACTTTGTTGTAGTAGTGAATAAGTATTAATATTATAATTTGTAACCTTATGTGTGACCTTATGTGAAGTGTGTGACAAGACCTATTACATTTAAAAAGGGAACAGGTAAATCTATTTGAATTTCATAACATACTAGCGACCGCCCGCGGTTTCACCCGCGTGGTTCCCGTTCCCGTGGGAATATCGGGATAAAAAGTACATATAAACCTTCCTCTTGAATCACTCTATCTATTTAAAAAAAACGCATCAAAATCCGTTGCGTAGTTTCAAAGATTTAAGCATACAAAGGGACATAGGGACAGAGAAAGCGACTTTGTTTTATACTATGTAGTGATTTACTAATTTTTAGTTATTACCTATTGTTCTTTATCTATTTACTTATTTATATCTAATTGTTCTGTATTTAAGTTTGTCATACATTGTTCCAGATGGGATTATCCCAAAATTTTTTAACAAAACAGCTATTCCGACTATATTTCCATGGACAACTACACATGAGGAGAGTCCATCCGCATTCAAGAGTCTAGAAAAACAAACTTACACTTTCATACAAACGCAGAAAACTTATGCACCAATAGTTTTATGAATGTAATATTACTCTTCTGTACTATTACTCGCATTAACCTTTAAAAACCTGATTCTGATCCTTATCCCGAATTTTATTGTAGGAGCTTACAGATAAACTGAAAACAAATTAAAAATAATCTTCTCTTATTTAAAATTCCTCCCATAACTTTTATAGAAGAGCAACGATATTTGAATACCATGAATTCATGTGACTACAGTGAAAATGATCCACTTAGCTTAAGTACAAAAAATGTGCTATGTGACTTCAATAAAGAAGATCCGTTGAACTGTAAGTGCAGACTCTAACCTGGACGAGAACTGGAGTGGAACGAGAGTTACTGGAGGCAGCATAGTCATGGAAATGGAAGATGATATTGTAGAGGAGCTAGAGATCCCTTTACAAAACGAAATTCAAGAGAACTCCATGTTGGAGACTAAGTTTGAACACAAAACAGTTTAAACTCAGAATGATTTTGTTCTAGGTTTTAGCATGTATCATTTTTAATACAATTTTAAGAAAATGATAAAGGTGTATATTTTCACACTGGCCTTGAAAGCTTTGATAAACAGATTTTTGTATTTCCTGGAATCTATCTTGGAACCAAGTGCACATAATTTAAATTATTTTTATGGACAGCCTCCTATAAAGCTAGATGCATTAGATATTTTTTTTCATAACTTTATTAATATTAAGAAGGCATAAACTTATTGAAGAAGCAGCAATGATCTTTTAAGTATCAATCAAACAAATATATAACATAGGTATTTATTCGTTGGATTCTCCAATGGAAAAATATAGATCTTTGGGTAGATAGAGAAACTGTAAAAGCTTACATGCCCTTAAATTTTTATGCCCAATATCCAGCAATTTTTTTTTGAAGAAATTTATAAGTTTACGGTTTTTATTATTTTCCGGTGACATTTTCATAAAAACCATAATAACCATATACTTATTTTCTGAAAGATAATTTTATTAGAAATGTTGTTATAATATGTGGTTTTCAATTTTCGTTACGTTTTATCAATAAATCGAGCTCCGAAACATCGTTCGTATCATTGGACTAACAAAACTATAAAACCATTGGAATAGCTCAATAACAATAAAGATAATTTATCAGAGAATGTACATTTGCATATAGATTTAGATTATTGATTAGCTTTTTATCGTAATTTGACTAAAAACCGTTTGCACGGATAACAACTTTACAGTGCATTCGTCCGCGCTCTACGTACCTACATTGTACATATAAAGTTTAGTTTCGAGCGAATCACTTATTTACAATTTGCCAGTTGCGATAGACCGTTGAAGAGCGAGTGGCATCACGTGATCACGTCGACTCGGCTACGCACTTGATATACAAGATGCTTTTTTTTGTCATTCGATTTTCTATTTGTACTATTCACTGTACTATTACTAGTCACCGAGATCGAATTAATCATCTAGATTAGTTCGATCTCATTGAATAGTACTAGCTTCAATACATGTTATTTTTGGTTACATGTTTGTGGGGAGAAAATAAATAAATTTTACAATAACAATATGAAAAGGAAATACAAAATTACATTATTATTATATCCCTTTATTTCAACACGACCCATGATAAAAAATAATAACAATAATTATTATTATTTTGTTTTTGATTTTTGTTTTCTCAGCATATACTTATTATTATTACTTAAGTTTTTTTACGTTTCGCTTGATTACAACCGCGTTTGTACAAAATAGTTACCTTATTTCCTTATAATGTTTTGATGGTTTTATTGGAAATATTTAATATATGACTAGCATAAAGAAGGTAACAATGCTATTTCTGCATGCAGACGGGAAGAATTGAAAAGATTTGTAGCACTTGCTGAAGAAGAATTTCATGAAATTAAACGACACATAGGAACTCGTTGGCTATCTCTTCTACCAACAATAGATACTATTTTAATTAACTGGAGACCAATTTGTGATTATTTTGTTAGTTTGGATGTTGACTGTCCAATGGTTATCCAAAATTTAATAAACTCTTTACAGCCATACATGACCCATTGTTCTAATATTATCACACAAAATGCTTTCATAAGGCAACTGAAAGAAAAACTTTCTAAAGGCGAAGCTTTGATTCACGCCGTTTTTAGCGAAAATTACCTTACAAAATACGATGATGAGATCCAAGCTGTACACTTTGGGGGTAGTCGGCAGCAAGTTACCCTAAAGATGCGTAATAGGATTATTAACGTACCTGCTGACTATATACTGCACCTGCTACTTCGATATTATTAAGTCTGCCCGTAACAAACCGTTCTTTGTTAAATATTTAGAACATAAATTTTTAAATCTTTTAATAATCTCACAAGTTATAAAAGGATTCGCCCAGGCCGCACGGCGGGAGACCCTAAGGTGCACTTACGTGCACTGATGTATTCTCCATCGGGGAATATATCGTTTAAACTATGATTTAGTGATCAATGGACACTGTTGCCCCAGAGAAAAGGATTTTCCGCAGCAATTAGTTTTGATGAAATGCAAAACTTACACCAAAATAGTCTCTAAAAAATACAACGACCTACAGCACATTAAGAAAGTTCTGCCAGCTGATTTTTGAGGAGTTTATGATAATATACCGCTTGACGAAATGTTGCAAGATTTATTTTACTTTTCATTATATTTTGATTGTACTTTTCATTATTAAACGTCACTTATTAAGCATGTTTTTTTAACAATAGACTTTCTTACATTAAAAAGTTTGCTAACTCCAAAGCCCATTCCAGTTAAAAAAATATTGCAAGTGTGCAAAAATGCTAACTCCAATTTTAGACCCTATATAAGTGAAAAGATCGCCATTTTGTTTGCGGGGTGAAGTTGCAGCGCAACGCGTGCCGCATTGCACGCGGGCAAGAAATCGATTCGATCAACATTCGACTTCGCGAACGAAATCGCTCAAAACCCAACCAGCGCCATCTAGAAAGATTTCGGGAAGTTGAATTAGCCATAGAAACTTGCGCCATCATCGGCAACTTTCGGCGAAACAGCACAAACTACTTTACCGACACACGGAACTACAACCAATCAGCGTGCAGCGAGCACTGCTCACGTCAGACTACTACAAGTCACTCAACAAAATTACGTACGAACTTTATCCGTCCATTTTGTTTTTTCTACGTTGTAAGTGCAACAAGTGCCACAAACAATTTATAAAATTACGGCTCAATATCCATCAATTTATCAAATAAGAATACCAGTGTTTAACAATATCGTTAAAATACCAATTAACGTGTTATTACTTACTATTGAACGTGAAATATTAGGATGGCTCCCGATTTGGATCTCGAAACGCTCAAGCTACAACGTGCATCAGTGAAAGGCAAACTCACGAGGTTAACAATTTATGTATGTACAAGCGTTTAATCCCGCGCAGCAGCAGCCGTCCGAATTGCGAGTAAGGCTTAATGAGCTGGATGCCATCATGGCAAAATACGAAGAAATACAGTTCATGATCGAATGCAAAAACAACGGCGAGGAACGGCAGCCATTTCACGAACAGGAACGCCAAATAACTGAAGACCATTATGGGTCCTCCTTCGCTACATGCTTCGCGAAACCCCAGAGAATCGCTTCACAGCACGATGAGGTATGACTATTCAGAAGTCAGGAAGCCAAAGGTCCAAGCCAAACTACCGCAACTCGAGCTGCCCAAATTCGATAGCGACCTAAAGGAATGGACAACGTTCAAGAATATTTTTTATTCATCCGTGGATGGGGCTGACTTACCGGCAGTAAACAAGTTGCAGTACCTTAAGTCCGCCTTAGGGGGAGAAGCCGCCGGGTTGATTTCGTCATCACTGATAACGGAAGAAAATTACAGTAAGGCATTAGAAATCCTATCTAAAAGGTATGACAATCAGACTCTTATTGTTAATTTTCATTTAAAAGCTATTTTCAATTATGGTGTTATAACTAAGCATAATCTCAAACATTTTTTAGTTACTCTACAGCAAAGCCTAGATTCTTTAAGAGCTATCAAATTAGAAGTTGATAAATTGGATGTAATTTTAGTATTTTTGATATCACAGAAATTAGACAACTCTCTAAGAGCATCGTGGGAAATCAGGGCCTCAATTCTGCTATTTTACCACAAATTGCTATGTCGCGGACACGCCAATGATTTGCCAACACCATTGATCTAAAAACGGTATTCTACTAATTTTGAGAAAAAAGTCGTCAGCATATCGCTGGCACGTCGTCAGCATCGCATCGGCTTGGCATGAGTAGATTGAACTAGTGCATATAAAATTATACTTAACAAATGTACAAACAAGGGTCAATATTGTTTAATAATAGGTCTTTACCTATGAAATTGCCGTTTTGTATGGAGATTTCTGTAATTATTTTTTTTCCATACTAACGTTTTTGTTATTATTTAACGACTAATATTAAGTAAATTTACAAAATTTTACACACGTATTTATGGACATTTTAACTACTAAATGACACATTCGTTAAGGGAAATTTTTTTTTTTTCACTAAGTTACTACTAATAAAGTACGAAATTCTGGAAACAAAAATAGTCGTAACTTTCGGAATAAGTTTTTTCTATGTAAATAATCAAATATCGTGGTTATTAAATTATCAAAAGTTGCTCGATACGGTCTTAATGTAACGCAATATTAAAGAAATTATATATTTCTAATATTATAAAAGTTGTTAAGTTTTATGTACAAAAGAAAAAAACGGCAATTTCATATGTAAAGACCTATTAATATCTACTTGCACCTTTGACAATTTTGACATCCATCTCTCTAGTTTTATATCAACATCAAGAAGCTTAAACCAAACTGGAGATTGCCGCATTGCAGCAGATTGCATTGAGTAAGAAATCGGTAAAGTGCGAGTCGAACTCGCCCATTTATTTTATTTTTATTTTTTTATAAATAAGGGTTGCATTGCAGGGTTCCGTGAATGGTACCCATGAAGAGTTCCGTACCTACTTAACGTACCGATTACTTACTTCTAGCAAAAATACCACTACCATTTCTTGCTAACAAAAAAGATTTTTTTGTCTTTGTATAACTTTTGCTGGCTGCTGGCCACACTATGGGGATATGCCGATGTCCAACTTCGCTTGAATTGTCGCGAGAATTATTGCGTTGAGTTTATCGCCATAGTGTGGCCGCTCGATCACAAAAAATCTCGCGATAATCGCCACTCGAGCTATTGGCATATAAGGGGTGTGTAATATATGATATAACAACATTTTGTATAATACTCACAAAATATAACAACACATTACATAAAATCATTTCATATAACGTTCATTTTGTATAATCAACGAATGATATAAATTCAAAATATATAATTTTAAACCGTATAATGAACATTTGATATAAAAACGTTTCATATAATAAACACTTACATTGTATAATATTTAAAACACATAATGGTTATATAACATAACAACATTTCATATAACGTTCATTTAGTACTTATAATCAACGATTATCTATTTCTGGCGCTGTTTTGTTCACAGTTCTAACCTAACCTAACCTATTATCAATTGTTTTGACACCGTTGTGGCTTTTTATGGCGGGGGGCTTCGTCCCCCGAGCCCCCCTTTATTAACACTGTATTAACCCCCGTGCCCCCTGCTCCTTTGCCTACCCTATACATTTAATTGACTAATTGATGATTATATAAAACAAAATTATATCAAATGAAATTATTACATATGATGATTATATGAAACAAAATTATATCAAATGACCGTTATAGCAAATGTGTTTTATATAAAATATTTTTATATAAAATGAGCAACTCTGCCTTTGCCGGTCCCAAGCCCGGATGAGAAAAGAGGAGGGTTGGCCGCGAACAACGTCTTATACCTACCAACAACTTGGTATTGTCAACATCTAGGCGGCCTTAAAAAGACGTCAACGCCGAGCCAGGGCGGCGGTCAGTTGGGACGTTATGTGTAGTGGCTGGCCAGGTGTATGAGAACTCCTTGTGCACTTGTTCGGCTGTTGTTCAGTGCGACTCAATTATCAAACTAACCCTTCCGGGCTACCGTGAGCCATGAGGACTAAATACCCTCAAAAAGAACGGAAGCAAGATTTGGGGAAATACTTGCTACCTGTGTTCCCATATAACCATGTCTGCAGAACAAAATAGAGAATTACCCCAGGAGGGTACCGGCCATGCCGGAGAATCCCTCCCTGAGCCTAGCTCAGGCTGCCCCGCGTATTCTGGGGGGGGCAATGTGCTGCATCATATGGATCTAACTCTTACATCTCCAAAAAAAACTAATAAGAGGCTAGTTCAGCAAGCCTTTCACCCGAGCCTATTCACGAACAGACCCAGGAGTCTGTCACTAAGCTCCACAAGCTCCACAGTAGACCTCCAAAATCAAGCCCAAACCCACATACAAGACCCGACAAACCCCAACCAGGAATCAATGAGCTCCACAACTGACGCCAATCCTCCTCCATGGCAAAGAGCACCCTTACTTAGAAACGCCAAGAGAAAAAAAGTATCCTCGCCATCTCCTGAAAGGATAACCATCAACAATCAATTTAGTGGTCTGCCTGTTGATGAAAAACAAGACGACAATACTCAGAACAATGCTACAAAAAAAGCCTCGAAACCACCACCAATATTTCTATATGGCATTGAAGATGTGAACAAGCTGACGGAACTTCTTGAATGTGTCGCAGACAAATCAGATTTCACCTATAAAATTATGAATAAAAATCAGCTTAGAATTAATTGCGCAACGGTTGATGCATATAAAAATATAATAGACATTGTTAGACAAAAAGGATTAATTGGACATACATTCAATAGCAAGGATAAACGACACTTTAGAATTGTAATTAAAAATCTTCACCACACTACGCCTACCAGTGAAATCAAAGCAACAATAGAGAGAACGGGCAACTTGGTAATTGGGGAAATAATCAATGCAAAGTATGGACCGGAAAAGAAACCTACCTCCACATTTTTTGCGAACATTCAGCAGGGCCCCAACAACAAAGCTGTAAGAGACATTAAATATATACACCACCAATCGATCTCTATAGAGGACCCACGAAAACGGAAAGTGGTAGTCCAGTGCCAACGGTGTCAACAATATGGTCACTCTAGAAACTACTGCATGAGGCCATATCGTTGTGTGAAATGTGCAGAATCTCACAGAACCTCTGATTGTCCCAAATCCGATCGCAACACCCCAGCAACATGTGCTCTATGTCTCGGCGCTCACCCAGCAAATTACAAAGGCTGTGAAGTGTATAGAGAAATACATGACAGGAAATTCAATAAAAGACTTCGCTCTATCACTAAAGATAAAAATACTAAAACAATTGAGACATTCAACAGGCAACTCCCTTCACAGCCAAATTTGGAAACGGATAGATCTAACACATATCCCAATACAAAGGCGAAATATTCCGATGTATTAAAAGATAACCCAAACAGCAAAGGAGCAGAGAACCCAACATCAAACAACACAATTGAACAAATGTTCTTGAAACAAGCCGAAAAATTAGATATAATCCTTCACCAGATGAGTACATTAATTAGTCTCTTAACAACCCTAATATCAAGGGAATCGCGATGACTTCCCTTAAGATTGTAGCCTGGAACCTAGACGGACTGTCTCCAAACAAGGAGCAAGTTGAAATCTTGTTAAAATCACACAATATAGACATACTGCTTGTGTCTGAAACCCATTTTACCAAAAGCAGTAGTATAAGAATACAAAATTACAATATCTACGCAACGAATCACCCAGACGGTACTGCCCATGCTGGAGCGGCTATTATAGTCAAATCTAATATTAAGCATTACGAACTACTGCAGTTTAAAAAAGACCATATCCAAGCCACAACTATTTCAATTGAAGACCGAAATGGAGCATTCAATGTCTCAGCCATATACAGTCCCCCAAAACATAAAATAACAGAGGAGCAATATGATGAGTTCTTCAACACCTTGGGCCCGCGCTTTATAGCCGGGGGTGATTGGAATGCAAAGCACGAGCATTGGGCCTCCAGATTGACTACCACCAGAGGTAGAGAATTAAAGAAAAGCTTGGATAAGAACCACCTAACCACAATCGCTACAGCAGAGCCTACGCACTGGCCTTCTGACCTAAACAAACTACCTGACGTGATAGACTTCTTTGTCGTTAAGGGTCTATCTAGACTTTTCCACCATATCCAAACCTGCCTAGATGCCGACACAAACCATGTTCCAGTAATACTTACAATTGCTACCACAGTTCTCAATGTTGTAAGAAATCCTAAACTATACAACAAACGCACAGATTGGAGTAACTTTCGTGAGCTGATTGAGGAGAATCTCGAGCTGAAAATAGCTCTTAAAACTGAGACCGACATTGACGATGCTGTCAGGACAATAACCAACACGATCCAAAAATGCTGTTGGATCTGCACGCCGGATTCTATCGAGCGCCCACAACAAAGTAAAGTATATTCTGAAACAATACGATTAAATATCTTGGAAAAAAGAAGACTCCGGCGTGTATGGCACACTAGCAGACTCCCATGCGACAAAAGGGCACTCAACAAAGCGTCAAGCGAGTTGAAAACGCTTATTTCGGAGGCAAATGACGTGGCACTAGAGACATATTTAGAAGGCCTTTCACCTTCGAAAGACACAAACTACTCACTATGGAGAGCATGTAAAAACTTTAATCGACCACAACAGCACAAGCCTCCAATCCGAAAACAAGACGGAAGCTGGGCTAAAACCGCACAAGACAAAGCTGACGCATTTGCGTATCATCTCTCCCAAGTTTTCAAATCAAACGATGCCGTAGCAAATACTGATGAATCTGAAATTAACAATATTCTTGACCAGAACCTTCAGCTCGATCTACCACTAAAACCAACAAGTCCTGAGGAAGTCTTTAGAATTATCAAATCAATGGATAACAATAAAGCTCCAGGGTTCGACCTCATCGATAAAAAAGTTCTAGAAGAGCTTCCACGTAAGGCAATTGTGTATCTCACCAATTTATTTAACGCCATTCTGCGTATAGGATACTATCCAGACCTGTGGAAAGTCTCACAAATAATAATGGTACACAAACCTGGCAAACCTAGCCACGAAGTTACTTCATACAGACCCATTAGTTTACTGCCAATCGTGTCCAAGCTATTTGAGAAAATATTGCTGTATAGACTCACCAGCGTCCTGAAAGAAAAGACCATCATTCCCGATCATCAATTTGGCTTTCGAAAAGAACATGCCACCACGGAACAAGTTCATAGAGTGTGTAGAGCAATTAGGAAATCTTTTGAAAAAAAGGAGTACTGTTCATCGGCTTTCCTGGATATACAGCAGGCTTTTGACAGAGTTTGGCACAAAGGGCTGCTATGCAAAATAAAATCCTTACTACCACACACCTATTTCGGAATCCTTAAATCATATTTAACTGATAGAATATTTCAAGTCAAGGAAAATAATTGCTCGTCCAATTTCCACAACATCACTGCAGGAGTCCCACAAGGGTCTGTACTTGGGCCAGTCTTGTACACTCTGTACACATCAGACCTACCACAAAGTCAAAATGTCACAGTAGCGACCTTTGCAGACGATACAGCTTTACTTGCTTCTAGCCCATGTCCAACCCAAGCTTCTGAGCTCTTACAAAGTGGACTAAATAAAATGGAGAAATGGCTGGCGAAATGGAGGATTGCAGCTAGCGTGTCCAAATCGGTGCACGTAACGTTTACTCTTCGCAAAGAGGACTGTGCCCCAGTTACTCTAAATGGTAGTCATCTTCCCCATCAAAACTCAGTAAAATACTTGGGAATGCACCTAGACCGCAGGCTCACCTGGAAGAAGCACGTCCAAACGAAAAGAGATGAGATCAACTTAAAATATAGGGGTCTCTACTGGCTACTTGGTAGAAACTCAAAATTAGCAATTGATAACAAGATTCTCATATATACAACAATGCTAAAACCAATCTGGACTTACGGAATTGAACTATGGGGTTCTGCCTGCGACTCCAATATCATGATAATTTAAAGGGCGCAGAATTACATCTTAAAACAAATATCTAACGCGCCATGGTTTATCAAAACAGAGGAGATCCATGACATCCTGAATCTGCCAATGGTCAAAGAAGTGATTAGCTGCTGTGGTGCTAACTATAAGTCACGACTACATAAACACCCAAATCAGCTTGCAGGACAGCTAACCATATCTGAGAGCATTCGTCGACTCAAGAAGAGGCGAGACATTTTTGACTAGACCATACTCAGTCACCTAGACAGTTGACTGCAAGCAATAATGGGCGCGCTCCGATGGAAGTGGCTCCCTACAAGCCATATTGACTACAAACCATCTGCTTATAGTCTATCCGACTGATTGCAAGATAAGGAAAAGAAAAAAAAAAAAAAAAAAAAAAAATATAAAATGAGCGTTATGTCAAATGATATTATATAAAATGATGATTATATGAAATAAACATTATGCAAGATGAAATTAGTTGAAGTGTTGTTATGACAAACGTTTATTATATCATATGAACGTTATTGAAATGAAATTATACCAAATGAAATTATATCATTCATTACGCACCCGCATATAAGGCATTACGGCGCGGTGCGGTGGCGGCGTAGTGAATGCCGTAGTAAAATTTTCGCTTTGATTATCGCGATAACGTGGCTACACTTGTTGGAATTTGGCATATCCCGATGTCTTCTTTTGGTGTATTCCCATAGTGTGGCCGCAGCATAACGGTTGCAATATTGACTGAATGCCACCCGCCTTTACGAGAGTTGGTTTCAATTACTATTTCAGTAAATTTATGCACAAAAGTACATTTATTTTGAATGACCTTTGACCTTGAATGACGTCACGCATGGGTGTCTAGTAGTATAGCAGTACGTTTTTTTAAAAGTTACTTAGTTCTTCCTCTTCGTCGTCGTCCTCTGCCTTACTTATCCGGCATAGCTAGAGCCCTTCTCACAAAATGTAACATTCGTCGAGTCTCATCATTACATGGCCGTTGCATACGTTCCTCTACTATCTTGCAAGTATCGATATTATACTCATGAGTAGTATCGCAACAAAGGTCATCGATACCGGTATCGTACTCGCATCAAAAGTATCGAGTACTTTTTGAACCCATAGGATTCTAATTCTTTGCTGTGGGCCCCTTCAGGCTGGGGGAGTACCGCGCAAAGTATCGACTATAGATGCGAAGCTGGCTATTAACGAAAATTAGCAACCGTTATTGACGGCTATTTTAGTTATTAACGGTTATTTACGGATTTTTTTGTTTTTACGCTAAAAATCACCGCTAGTTAGCGCTAGCGGCTTAATTTGCTAGGTCTTATTTCCGCGTCAACTTTTTAATTTGATTTAATTGATTGTAAATAAAGTATTCTTCCGCCTCGCCTCTCTCTTCTCATTTGAGTACGTTATATCGATAATGTCGATCGACAATAATAATTTTCAGAAATAATAAGAAATAAGAATAAAAATGACAATATCTCGAAAACGGTGCGTCATAGCTAAAATCTAACAAAAAAAAATTTCATCTATTCCACTCTTTCACGAACTGGCAAACAGAGGGATCCAAGCAACTGGAACGATTCGTGAAGACCGTACAAAAAAGTGCCCTTTGCCGTCAAATAAAGACTTCAAAAAGACTGAAAGAGGCACTTTCCAGTACAAGTCTAGCCAACCAGAGAACATTTTAGTTTGCAAGTGGAATGATAACAGCGTAGTGATAGTGACAGTATCATCCAATTTACTATCTATCGAACCCGTACACGGTTACTAAACGGTTCTCACAGCAGCAGAAAAAATATGTACACATTGATCAGCCAGCTCTTATCAAAAGCTACAACGAAAATATGGGAGGAGTGGATAGATCTGACCAAAACATCGGTCTATGTCGAACATCTGTCCGTAGCAAGAAATGGTATTTTTCATTATTAGCTCACTGTCTGGACATGGCTACTCACAATGCCTGGCAACTATAAAAGAGTAATGGTGGAGAGTACGATCATCTTACATTTCGGAGAACTGTAGCCAGGGATATACTCGAAATATACAAAAAACCGATAAACGCGGCCCTTGTCCATCTCCACGAAATTATAGGGAAACTTCTCGTTATTATCGAATCGATCATATCGTAGAATACAAGGACACCCAGCTCAGGTATTGGATATGCAAAAAAAATACCAACTTTACTTGTCAAAAGTGTAAAATTAATTTGCACCCAAAAATATGTTTCTTAGCCGACCATACTCCTACATAAGTGAACTAATTTTTAACATAAATGATTTTGAAAACGATATTAACACTTTGAGGGCCGGGCCATTATAATGCGGTATATACTGGTACGCCGGCGTTTTTTTGCACTATTTGGGGGGCTCACCATTAAAAAACTATAAGAGATAGCTAAATATTTGTTTTTATTTATTTAATTTTGATATTTATATTTATGATTTATGAAATAAAACAATAGAATATTTTTTTTTTTAATTTTTAACAAAAAAACAAAAACATGCGTTTTTTCAAAAAAAAAAGTCTTACATCAACCCTTGTTTCAGAAAAGACCGTTTTATTGCTTGTAATCACGTTTCGAGTGGTACATTTTGAAACAAGGATGGACGCATAGAGGTATTTTTAACCGACTTCTAAATCAAAAAGGAGGAGGTTCTCTATTCGTCTGTATGTATGTTTTTTTTTTTTTTTTTTTTTTTTGTGTATGTCCACCGATTACTCGAAGACGGCTGAACCGATTGAAATGGTTCAAACGTTATTACATCAGTAAGCCTAGCATGACCACCCAAAACGTGATATGTATCGCATGATAGAGCGACTTATCGACATTCAAACGTCAAAACCCATAGTCTTTTGACAGTTAAACCGGATAACTTATCATATCATATCGAATTTTGTTGGTCATGCTAGGGGGGCTTGTTGGTTTCCAAGTTGGTCCCATTTTTTGAAATTTTGAAATCGGTTCAGTAGTTTTCAGGAAATCTTGAAAATACTGTTGTTTTCGTTACCACTTTATGTTAATTTAATACGTATCTTTAGGCATGACTCCTTTGTTTATAAACCGATTTAGATGATTTTTGTTTTGTTAAAAAGGGGATACCTCAAGGTATTTTAACCGACTTCAAAAAAGGAGGTTTTCAGTTTGATCACATACCTATTTACCAGAAAACACGTAAATTGCCTGCACGATGCACTAAAAAGAGTGAAATAAAAATTATTTTTATAAAAAAATTAAACCGCCTTCCAAAAAACCACATCAAAAAAGTAAGAAATAATTCCTCACCAAATAAATAACGTAAGTACTTTGAAGTCGGGCGGGTTTTAACAAAAACAACAAAAAATTTTACATGTTTCACGCCCGACTTCAAAGTACTTACGTTATTTATTTGGTGAGGAATTATTTCTTACGTTTTGATGTGGTTTTTTTGAAGGCGGTTTAATTTTTTTATAAAAATAATTTTACAGATGTCGCATTGGTATCTGGTCTCTTTCCTTCCCCTGGTCCCCGTTCTGGCCTTGCCAATATCCGCACAAACTTTACACACTCTAAATGTTGTCGCTTTCGAGGCAGTCGGCGGAATAGGCTCCATAAAATGACGGCCAGTTAGCCTTGTGGCATCTACAAAGTGTGGCCTGGAGCCGCTAGCTTCACTTGAACCATCCAAGCCAGCTTTTTCAGCCAAGGATGACCCACACTCCCGCAAAAACTGAGAGAATTGGAGTCGTCTTTGCCCGGGCGTTTTTGTTTTATAGTGAATGATGTAGGCATTCACTGTGGCCCTAGCAAACAGATGAAAGAACATCTTTTTCCACCACTTCATGGATTTGCGTTTTAGCGCATAGTACGCCACATATTGGTCACACAGATCTACGCCGATTTTATTCTTATTGTAGTCTAAGACACAGTCTGGCTTCACTCTTTGTGCAAGGCCGCCTTTCGCCTTGACGGTTACTTCTGTCCAAGTGGCCACATGTTTTGTTGACAGCATAAGTACATCTCGCTTATCTCTCCACTTACAGACTGTCAGGTTGCCACGGTGACCAAAGGACATCTCGTTCCACTCCAACTCTTGGTAGCGCCACTCTTGAGGAAGGCCTTTTCGATTAGCCATCACGGTGCCGACAGCACGAGTGTTTCGCAACCATAGTATATCCATGATCGTAGGGCTTGAAAAAAATCGGTCCATGTATACAGAATGCCACATGTCCAAGTAGCCTTCCATCAGCTCCATAATGATCTGATCTACCGATTTGGAATCGCCGACGTATGGGACCATTTGTAATACATAGCCGGATTCTGATTCGCGAAGCATGTATATTTTCATGCCATATTTGTCTGGCTTTTCTTTGTTGTACACACGGAAGTGCACCCGACCTCGAAAACCGCACGTGCCCTTATCTATTGTAAGGTTTTCTTCTGGCTTATATAAATTCTTGCTCTGCTCAACAAACCTATCAAAAAACGGTCGCAGCTTAAAGAATGCGTCATAGTTTTGTTTCCCTCGCGGTACATAATTGCTATTATCGTTTAGGTGCAAGCACGAATAAATAGCACGAAAGCGTTGCCTTGACATCATCTTCCCAGGAAACGGCGTATTCAAAAATGTATCAACATACCAGTACGAGTCCAAACTCTCCTTTTTCACCAAAGTCATATGAATAATAATAGAAAAAAATTTCTTCAACTCGATTTCTGTGACAGGAGTCCAGTGAGTCAAGGTAGAATTCAAAATTCAAAAAAAAAAAATTCAATATCGTTTATTCAATTTAGGTTTGTTTAACAACACTTATGAACGTCAATGAAGCTACGCCATCGGTTCGCAAATCCTACGGCAGGAGACCTTGTAGCGAGAAGAACCGGCAAGAAACTCGCCAAGGGCTATTTTTTTCTCCCTGTTTTAACTTATACAGAGTCGTCAAATTTGAAAAGTGACCTTCACATAATAGTAAGGTTACTTTCCATCACAATACAAAATGCCGCTTAAATTAAGTACAATTTTGCTTATTACCTAAAACAGTAAACAATTTTCAACTAAACAAGGAATCAAATAGTTTAATGGACACACTAATCTTAATCTTATTCACATTGTATTATAGGATTAATGAAAAGGAAACTGCAAGCTGCGCTGTATATTCAAATTTATAAGTATTAACAAATAAAAGGAATTTTTGAATAAATAAAACAATTATTAGAAAAATTGCTGTTACTGTAAGACACGGATACCAAAATTACTATGAGACACACCAGCTCGCTCATAAATCAATATAATACTATTATTAACCATATCCCGAACACCTTTAACACAAGTAGACATGAGCAGACCCACCCCACTGGCAGCACCCGTTCACGAGCATGACGCATGAGCCAGCCATCGCTTCGCTCAACCATATTTTAGGGAACGTAACGACCCGACTCACACGACACCACCGCAGGAATGTTTAACGAGAGCATGACATACTTAAGCTACCCGTGTTAAATGCCGAATAAAAAAAAAAACAAATGCGAAATACTAGAATGTAACACAATACAATAAAAAAAATTAAATTAAATTATGACCAAGCCGTTTTGTCCTTTAAGTAATCGTTAACAGTATAATATCCTTTTTTAACGAGGCCATTTTTTATGTGCATCTTAAACTTTTCAATAGGCAAGTCCAATAGACCATCTGGAATTTTGTTGTAAAAGCGTATCCCAAGACCTAGGAAAGATCCATGAACCTTCTCTAGCCTGTACCGAGGCATTACAAGTTTATTTTTATTTCTAGTGTTTCGGTTGTGCAAATCACTATGTTTGATATATTCATTTATATTGCAACGAACGAAAACTATGCAATTAAATATAAATTGGGATGCAGCTGTTAATATACCAATCTCTTTGAATTTGTCCCTGAGAGATGTCCTGGAGCCTAGCTGATAAATCGCCCTTATAGCTCGTTTTTGTAAAATAAATATAGTCTGTATATCAGCTGCTGTCCACCATAACAGAATACCATAAGACATGATACTATGAAAATAACTGAAATACACAATCCTAGCCGTTTCGACATCTGTTAACTGTCTCACTTTCCTAATAGCATATGCAGCTGAACTAAGTTTGCCAGCAAGCGTCGTGATATGTTTGGTCCATTGAAGTTTCCCGTCAAGAGTTACACCCAAGAAAACGGTTGAATCTACTACATCCAATTTTTCATCATTAATTTTAATATTAATAGGTTGATCACGTACATTTGGCAAAGCAAACTGGACACACTTTGTTTTCTTTGCATTAAGCTTTAGATTATTTACATTAAACCAAGTAAGAATTTGTGAGAGTGCTTCATTTACATCGTCAAACTGAGTTTTATACCTGTCGATATTAAAAATCAAGGAGGTATCATCCGCAAACAAGACAATCTCACAAAATCTTTCTGCAAAGAACGGTAAATCATTTATATAAACCAAAAAGAGGAACGGCCCTAAAATTGAACCTTGAGGTACGCCCATCTTAACATGACAGCCGGATGATTTTTCGCCATTAATGTCAACGGCCTGAGTCCTGGAACTGAGATACGACAATAACAAATTTTGAGCATTATTCTTCACACCATAGTGATTTAGCTTCAACAGCAGCGTCCGATGCTCCACGCAATCGAAAGCCTGAATGAGGTTTCAGTTCCCCTCTTCTTGCTAGCTTCGCTTTCTTTTGTGCTGCATACCTGTTTGTTTCGTGCTTTATAGATTTCCAGAACTCTGACGTAAAAAACAGCTCGAAACAATCTAGGGGGGTTCAGCTTACATCCAAGGGGATATTTGTACGCCTACATCTTCTTCAAACACAGGGTCCTCAGACAGAGTTTGCTTCACTTCATACGACCATCCATTCATTTCATCCAACAGCCGGTAAGATTGGCCTGCAGATGAAGACCTGGGCGTACGGCCACGACTACGCAAAATTCTTCGTCCGGAACGCGAACGCCCCCGTGAACGCCCCCGTGAACGCCCCCGTGAACGCCCCCGTGAACGACGGACCGACGGCGCCGGCAATACAAATTCCTCATCACCATGGTCCATGGGGATGTCCTCTGGCTCATCAACATTCGATTCTTCCATTTCTTGTATCAAATCGCGGTATTCTTCAATTACACCTAAAAATAAGGATGGTATGGTTGAAAAAACGTATCAAAATATGTAGGTACAAAAATACAGAAAAAAACAATAAATAAACACTAAATATTACCTTGAATATCGCCGTCTACATCATCATCACTCTCCACATCCGAATCCTCATCATTCTGCAACTCATTTTCAATTTGTGCATCAAAAATATTACGTGCGCGCGGCATTTTGGCGGGAAACAATGACGCAACCTCAATCAACGGGGCCGGCCGGCGCACTGGCGCGAGCGCGTTCCGCCAAGTCTCTTTACACACACATTTGAAGTGTTACATGCCTATAACTTTGCAAGTGTGTTCCTAACGTGTGTTGTTTTCTACTCAATAAAGTCCGAACGCGGCAAGACACGTGATATTCCATATAAACAGTACGGAAGTCCGATCACGTGTCACAAAGTGATCGGCTAATTAGATCATATTTTACATCACGTGTATACACGTGAGTGGCCCTTAAAGTGTGCCTTTTTTCATGAAAACAAGTCTATTTTATTTAATTCAAATAATCCTATTTGAATCCTAATCAGTAAACTGGTTCTTGTATGAGCGTTGACCTACCCGCCTTCTAGTACTGATCGTTATAACGATCAACATTTTCCGAGCTTTCCAGAAAACTCCGATTTTTTAAATTATTTTTTCGTTGTTACTTTATACATCAAGGTTACTTTATCTAAAAATTAAGGAAATACGAGACAAAAAATAGTTTCAGTAACAAGTGGGTTAATCAATTAAAACATCTTAAATGTATTGAAGTTCCCAGATGGTATTTTACAGAGCAACCTTTCTTAATAACATTGATTGGCTTTTGCGATGCATCGAAGAATGCATATGGAGCATGTTTGTATTTAAAAGCAGAATATCATAACAAAGGTCCTACTTGTATCCTGATATTAGCCAACTCAAAAGTGTCACATATTTATAAACTCAAACTCAAACATTTTATTTGCTTAAAAAATTGTGTTTCACATTGAGGTGGTCAACAATGGTATAGATGGATCAACAATAATTTACCCTAATTTAGTAGGCATGCAAATGTCAATTATATAATACTAGCTTTCCGCCCGCGGCTTCGCCCGCGTGAACTACACAACGTTATCCCGCGGGAATGTGATACTTTTCCGGGATATAAGGTAGCCTATGTTCCTCTCCAGACTATAAAGTATCTATGTCCCAAATTTCAGCCAAATCCGTTCAGCCGTTTTGGCGTGATTGAGTAACAAACATCCAAACATCTAAACATCCAAACATCCAAACTTTCACATTTATAATATTGTAGGATGTAGGATTAAGAAGATGTCGATGTTTAATCAGTCAATTTAAAAATAATGCAAAAGGAACAAACTCTAATTAAAATTAATAGAAAAAATTAAATTAAATTGAAATGTCACATTAGTATATCATTTTATGTCTTATCATCTTATGTCGCTGTATTATAAAAAATGTCAGATTAGATAGTAATTAGGTATGTAAATCGTATCATGTCATTTTCTTTCCATGTATTCACGAATGGAGTAGAAGTTGTGCTCTTGGAGCCATTGTATCAATTTATTTTTAAATATATTAAGTGGCTGATCAGCAATGTCAAATGGTAGCTTATTGAAAATTTTTATCGCCATATAGAAACAATTCTTTTGATAGAAGCTTAATTTACAATTTGGTATGACTAGTTGGTGTTTTCTAGAGTTTCTATAATTTGACTTTAAATGGTTACATTTTGTAAAGTATTCTGGGTGCTTTTTAACTAAAAGACATGGTTCTAATATGTAAATACATGGCAAGGGGAGTATTTTATATTTATGAAAGAGAGGTTCACAAGATTCCCTTGGTTTTATCCCGCCTAGGGCGCGAATACACTTTTTTTGTGCTATAAAGGCTCTCTCAAAATCTACGCTGTTACCCTATATTACTATGCTATAACGCAGTAGAGAAGAAACATATCCATGGTACGCTTGTAAAGCAATTTGAAGAGAGGCAATGTTCCTGATTCTATACAGCGCAAATACAAATTTGTTTAATTCAGTGCAAACAGTATCTACATGATTTTTCCAACTGCAGTATTGGTCTAATTTTATACCTAAAAATACTGTACTGTCTACGATGTCAATTTTATTATGGTTGTAATGTAAGTCAATATTTATTTTATTTGTTTTGTATGTACGAAATTGAATAGCTTTAGTTTTAGATATATTAATTTTAAGGTCATTTTTATTTATCCAAATGATAATGTCATGAAGTGTATTATTAATGTCAAGTTCAAGTTCGTCAATATTTTTATTTTTAAATAGAAGTGTACAGTCATCCGCAAATAGAAAGCAATCATTTTTAGTAACATTTGGAAGATCATTTATATATAGCATAAATAACAATGGGCCTAAAATACTGCCTTGGGGGACTCCATTAGTTATTTTTCGATATTTTGATTTTGCTTTGATTTGCGTATGATTTTTTAATCGCGTTGTCTCAGTGCATTGTTGCCTATTTGACAAATAGCTGGCAAACCACTTATGTGCTATTCCTCTTATACCGTAATCATAAAGCTTTTTTAGCAGTATTTCATGGCTCACGTGGTCAAACGCTTTTGACATGTCAAGAAATACTGCTACTGTTGGCATCCTATCATCAATTCCTTCTACAATTTTTTTTATTAATGTGAAACAAGCTAGTGATGTTGATTTACCTTCCTGAAAACCAAATTGTTGTTTATTTATGATGTTGTGCTTATTAATAAAGGAGTAAAGGCGGGTTGCCATAATTTTTTCAAATATTTTAGAAATTACAGGTATGAGAGTAATGTGTCTGTAGTTACTCATGTCACTATCATCACCTTTTTTAAATAACGGCTTAACAATGGAAAACTTAAGTTTGTATAACAAATTTATGAGTGCTATAAAAGGTAAAATTCAAGTTGTTTGTTCTTTGTTCATAGATTCATCTATTGTTCTTCACTGGATCAAAGCACCATATAACAACAAACATTATTAATAAAACAACCGTGTGCAGGGGAACAACAGACTGACGTCCAGTTTTATTAAAGTCTCACATTTCATCTACATAAACACAGATGTCGCTACTTGTAGCATAAATGAACTAGTTACAATATTTAGATATCCATAATATTAATACCCCCACTATATCGAAATATTATACAGTACCTAAGTACAACATATTACAACATATTTATTTATATATATATTAATTTCACTTATGTTGCACCCCCATCAGGTCCAAAAACTTATAATGTTTTAAACCATTTAAAGATTTTGTTAGAACATCTGCAGCCATATCAGCTGTTGGCAGGTACTCTACTTTAACAATATTGTTATTAATACACTCTCTTCCAAAATGATATCTAATATCTACATGTTTTGATTTACAATGAAAAACTGTATTATGTAATAATTTATGGGCACTTTGATTGTCATTAAATATAAGAATAGAATAGAACTACCACTTATTTCTTTTTACAAATTTCTTAAGTAAATAGCTTCCTTACAACTTTCAGAGATACCAATGTATTCTGCTTCCGTGCTAGACAGAGCTATATTATTTTGTTTTTTACTACTCCAAGAAATTACACCTCCTGATAGACTGAAACAAAATCCCGTGTATGACTTTCTATCTAAAGTATCACTGCCCCAATCAGCATCTACATAACCAATTATATCTTTATTACCTGTACCACAATATTTAATACAATAATCTTTAGTTCTCTTTAAATATCTCAAGATCCGCTTAGCATGAGCCCAATGCTCTCTACTATAGCAATTGTTAAACGGACTTAGGTAGCCTACTGAAAATGCAATATCCGGACGTGTAAGTATGGCAAGGTACATTAAGCAACCAATTAATTGCTGGTATGGTAAACTCTTATCACAATTATCATGTTTAGCCAACTTCAGTCCACTTTCCATAGGAGTATCTATAGTTTTACAATTTTCTAAATTAAATTTCAATAGTAACTGTTCTATGTAATGACTTTGATCTAATGTTAACACTTTATTTTTTTTATCATAACACACTGACATACCAAGGCATTGTTTTATTTGGCCTAAATCTTTAATTTTAAATTCAGACTCAAATACACACTTTAACTTATTAGTTTCTTTAGAACAATTTGAAAAAATGAAAAAATCATCGACATATAAAGCAATTATAGTCATATTTTTACCTCCATTCTTTACATACAAACAAGGTTCATACTTAGATTTCAAATAACCATTTTTTATAGGAAAATTGTGATAGTAAAAAACCACGAGCCCCATAAGTAGCTTTCAGGCGGGATTCGAACCCGCGCCTCCGGGAATCCGGCCCGATGCTCTGACCAACTAAGCTACCGAAAGGCTTACACGACTCGTCGAATTTTGCTATCACTTGTTACGCTGTAGGCCAGCGTTGCTTCATCAATGTGAGGAAACCCTCGCATCCGAAAGAAACATTTTTACAAATGTTTAACAATCGATTAAGATGAAACAGCCATATTGAGATTTTATATTATTTTTATGCATTCACAATGCAATTTTGTAAGTATAGGAAAATTGTGATAGTAAAAAACCACGAGCAAGCAAGATTTTTTACTATCACAATTTTCCTATACTTACAAAATTGCATTGTGAATGCATAAAAATAATATAAAATCTAACCATTTTTTTGTTAAACAAATATCTACTTTGTTATACCACATTCTTGACGACTGCTTCAATCCATAAATGGCTTTCTTTAATTTTAAGACTTTATTAGTACCTGTACTATCAAAACCTTCAGGTTTTCGCATGTAAATATTTTCATGAAGTTCGCCATTTAAGAATGCAGTTACCACATCAAAATGTCTAATGTCAAGTCCTAGTTTCACTGACAAAGCAAAAAGTAATCTTAAAGAACTATGTCCATTTTTATTGACCTCAAAAAAGCCTTTGACACCGTTTCTGTCCCCATCCTTGTGCATAAATTGGAAAAAATTGGAGTCAGGGGTACTACTCTGTCGATTTTCAAGGACTACCTAAGTGACAGAAAGCAAATGGTTAAACTTGATCAACATATAAGTGACAATATCGACGTGCACTATGGTGTACCTCAGGGAAGTGTTCTCGGCCCTACGCTTTTCTTGGTGTATATAAACGACTTATGCCAAAAGAACCTATCTAGCGCAAAAATTTTCACTTACGCGGATGATACCGCCATTGTCTTTGACGGGCCAAATTGGAGTAAAGTCAAATTGAAAGCTGAAAGTGGTATGGTTCTGGTCTCAAAATGGCTTGTAAATAACCTGCTTACTCTAAATACTTCTAAAACAAACTACATTTGTTTTAGTATAAAAAATAACTCGCAACCAGAAGAAAGTTTTAATATTAAAGTACACGAGTGTAACGATGTAGCAAACAATGTATGTACATGCCGGTCTATAAATCGCGTTACTCATATAAAATATTTGGGCATATTAATAGATTATAAACTATCTTGGTATCCACAGATTGAATTGATATCCTCCAGAATTCGGAAATTTATTTGGTTATTCAAAACATTGAGTTACGTAGTTCCACCAAAAATTAAATCTAGAAATTTATTAAATGAAATTTATTTATCATTAGTACAATCGTTAATAACCTACTGTATACCTGTTTGGGGTGGAGCTTACAAAACTCGTTTCATCGAAGTCGAAAGAGCTCAAAGGGCTTTAATTAAAGTCATGTATTTTAAAAGAAGACGCTTTCCTTCTGAGACTCTGTATCAAATCAGTGACTTACTTTCTATTCGCAAACTCTATATTACGCATACTATAACTAAAAGACATAAAAGCACCAAGTATGATTCAAGTGTGGAAAATAGAAGAAGAAAGGACTCTGTAGTAAAAGTACCTACGACGAAAACTGTGTTTGCTAAAGTACAGTATAGTGCACAGTCAGCTCGGCTATATAATAAAGTAAACAAAAAAATAAATATATATAATAAAACATATTATGATTGCAAATCTACATTAATAAATTGGATCAAAACCCTAAATTATGAAGAAACCGAATTATTAATGAAATAAATAAAGTATCAATAACAATGTAAATTTATGGAATGTAGTTTCATCAGCTATAAAGTAACATAATCACTCACTCGAATAGTCATATATCCACACACACTCACACACACACACACACACCTCTACACACACTCACACTCTCTCACACACACACACACGCGCGCATTAATATACAGAAACAATTTTTTATTTTATTTTTTTTACATATTTTTATTTTTTTTTAATTATTTTTTATGATTGAAATTTTAAGTTAAATAAATGTTCAAGTAATTTACTAAGTAGGTATCTAGGTTACTCTTCAAATATCACATTTATGTTATGTGAAGAGCAGAGGCTTCTGATACAGGTATTTTTATGTACTTAAAAGGGGTCTCTGGCCACTGGCTGTTGTAAAATGATATTTGAGTGTAAATAAATATTTTTGTTTTTTTTTTTGTTTTTATGTCGCACCACAGGTGAAAATGTCTTTGCATAGTCTATACCCGGTTGTTGGGAGAAGCCCTTTGCCACAAGTCTCGCACGATAACGCACTTTATTATCAGGTTCTATTTTCTTTTTGAGCACCCACTTACAGTGCACAATTGTACCACTACTAGGAACGTCTACCACATCCCAAGCACCATTGTCTTCGAAGCACTTCCCCCCCACATATAGCCCCCCTGGAGCAAATTACACAGTCTTTGAGTCCACTATGGAGGATGTTTTGAAAATATGCTGTCGTAAGAATAAAAAAATTGTAGTTTGTGGAGATTTTAATATAGACATCTTAGATCAGTGCAGTGCAATGCGCGCTCGGAAACGGTCGCGCCCGCGCATAATTGCATAAGAGTCGAATTACTTATTACTCGTAATTCACGTTGAGCGCAGCTTAAGCCGCTGCGCACTAAACTTCACTATGGGTTCCCAGCAACTCATAGTGAATGAGGTTTTGGCGTTTATCCAGAACGCCATCGATACCATGGACGAAGTCAGCATCGTGCAGATCTGCAAGTCCAACTTCAACGAAGCTGAGATTTGCAGTGGCAAGGCGCTGCTGTTCAAGAGCATCGGTAAGGCCGACGAAATGCCATCTCGCCGGAGAGACGGAGGTGCGAAGAGTCTCCAGGACATAATAACCCTGTTGAAAGAGACCGACCCTGACGACGTGCCAACATTCGTGGCGAAGGAGCTGCATAAGCTGCCGCCTGTCACTTTCGACCACGTCGACGTAACCAGACTTCTCAAGGACATCACCTTCTTGAAAGCGAGCCTGGCCGAAGTACAGTCCAAGTTAGCGGCCTCAGACAATACCATCTGTGAGTTGCGTGCCCAAGTCGTGTTGTTAAGCAACACCGCTGCGGTATGTAGGTCACCTGAGACCGCCAATGTAAACACTCGTCGTGGGGCACAAAATGCGTCCATCGGCAGTTTCGAGTCGGCGCATATGGATGCGTCACCGGCCGCCGCTGCAGCTAGCGATGCACCTCGCCCCGCCGCCCGCTCCTCCGCTCCGCCGCCGGAGACGTCACGCGTGAGCACGTCGACCCCTCAACGTGCGTACGCCGCTGTCACCGCTGCAAGCCAACCTGCTCAACATCAAGCCGGCTCGGTTACAAAGAAGGGGGATAAACAACGACCAGCCTCCGAAGCTGTGCAACCAGCTCCGCAGAGACAGAAAACAAGTTCCGATGATGACGGCTTCAAAAAAGTGGAACGGAAGAAGAAGACCTCTCATCGTAACATGTGTGGCACCGCCCTGACTGGACACAACCACCTGCTGCGGCCGGCTATCCCGACGACGCTGGTGTACGTGTCACGCTTACATTACTCCACAAAACCCGAAGATATTGTGGAGTATATGAGAGTAAAAACCAAATTTACTCTGAGGGTCGAGCGGTTGGAGTCCCGCCACAACGTGAATTTCAACTCATTTGTGGTGAGGGTGCCGACTGAACATCTGTCGACCTTCATGAAAGAGGACTTTTGGCCGAGGGGTGTCATGTTCCGCCGGTTTCGTGGGCGGCTACCTGACACTGCTTTGCGCAACACGCCGCCTACAATACGTGTTAACAAATAGTCTATTATTAAGCTTTATATAAATTATGTATGTTAGTTTGTAAGGTATTTATTATATGGGCATTAAATTGTAAAAAATTTTGATGCCTGAAATAAATGATTTTATTTTATTTTATTTTATTTTTTATTTAGATATTAAATTAGCACAACTCTCCAGTAAATTCCTTAATCTTTTTAAATCATTTAATTTGCTTCACACTTTTAATGAACCGACGCGAATTACGCCAACATCGGCTAATTGCTTAGATAACATCTTTTCCAACTGTAACTTAATTGAGAAATCGGTAATTAATATTATTAAATCCGACCACAGTGGACAACTAGCTTCTTTTGAGCACTATAATGTTACTCCTAAACGCGAAGTAATTTGCAGGCCAATACCGAAACGTGGTATTAATAAATTTAGAAATAATGTACAAGATAAAATTCAATGTTTGCCAGCTTCTGCTGACGCTAATAACTCTTATCAATCATTATTTGATATTGTTGAAAAAGAATTTAGTAACAATTTTAAACAAAAAGTTATAAAGTGTAATGATCGTAAGAAGTTCAGTGACTGGGCCACACCTGGTATTTATAATAGCAGAAGAAAGTTATTTGAACTCTATGCACAAAAAACGACTTCCTGTGATCCTAGCTTCATTGAATATGTCAAGAAATATTCAAAAACATTTAGGAAAGTATGTGCTCTGGCAAAATCTAGGTATATTTCAAATAAAATTAAATCATCTGAAAATAAAATTAAAGCTACCTGGAGTATTATAAACCAAGAAACTGGCAAAACAAAAAGCAAAATCAATTCATTTAACTTAAAAATTAGTGATCAGACTTTTGAATCAGATATTGAGGTGGCTAGTGCTTTTGAAGGTTACTTTGCTCGAATTCCGTTAAAAACTACTAGCAGACTTAACTCTTGCCCCAACACCGCTGTCTCTCTTATGGAATCTAGTGTGAACAAGTGCCAGGAAACATTTAGTTTTAGCTATGTTACTACCGAAGATATTATTAAAGCATTCAAAGCAATAAATATTAAGAAAACAGAAGATCTCTGGGGCATATCTACAAGTATCATCAAATCAATAATTGATGTGATAGCTCCATCATTAGCAATAATTTTTAACCAATGTATAAGTGAAGGGGTCTTTCCTAATTTAATGAAAAATAGTAAAATAATTCCTCTGTTTAAAGCTGGTGACAAAAGTGACCCAGCAAATTTTAGACCTATATCCATACTACCAGCAATAAGTAAAATATTTGAGAAATTAATTTATGCTCAACTTTTAGAATATTTTAAATTAAATAGTATACTGCATGAGAAACAGTTTGGTTTTTCAAAAGGTAAAAGTACAACTTATGCTGGGGTTGCATTTCTAAAACATGTACTTGATGCCTGGGAGGACAAGCAGGATGTAATCGCTATTTTTTGTGACCTTTCCAAGGCATTCGATTGTGTTGATCACCAAACACTATTAAGGAAGTTAAAACATTATGGTGTTTCTGAAATGTCAGTAAGCCTTATGCATTCATATCTGTATGAAAGAACTCAGAAGGTAATTATTAATAAAACTGAGTCTACCGGAGCTCCCATTACTATGGGCGTACCCCAAGGATCAATATTGGGCCCGCTGTTGTTTTTAATATACATAAATGACCTTCCTTACTACGCGAAGAATTTATGTGAGACAGTGCTATTTGCCGATGATACATCTCTAGTCTTTAAAGTAGATAGAGGTGATGACTGTTCTGACGAAGTAAATAGTGCTCTTTCAAAAGTGTCACATTGGTTTAATAGTAATAACTTATCATTAAACTCAAAGAAAACTAAGTGTTTAAAATTTTCGTTACCTAACCACTCAATGGTTCCTTGCCTCCCAGAGGCAAGTATTTTTACCCGCCCCAATGGTTCCTTGCCTCCTGGAGGCAAGCTGACAGCTTATTAAAATACTTTAATTAATTATGTCAAATCACTCTCTGTTCCTATCCAACTTATACCAATCTTAATCTAGACACCTTATTTTAATCGTAGAATAAGAAATTAGTCCAATTTAATAAAAATTTGGCGGATTATATTCGATTGAAGTTCGCCGACTTGCTTGCCTCCAGGAGGCAAGGAACCATTGCGTGATTTAGGCAATGTTAGCTAAGTATGGAAAAATAAAATATAAAAATATAATTAAATATATTGTACTAAATATGTTGTAATACATTAATATATACTTGTTATGCCCTCAATACTCATAAAAAGTATATACTTAAAATTTATCTACTTACAAAAAAGAAGTCGATACGAAATCGATCCATACTTTTGTAGCCTGTAAGCGTAAGCCCGCACAGCGATTAAAATTCGCGCGATTAAAAATCGCGATTTTGTAACACATGGAATTGTATGTAGATACACGCAATCGCGATTTAAAAATCGCGCGAATAAAAAATCGCTGTTTGCTGTGAAATAATCGCGCGTCTTAACCCGGCGGGAGGCGTGCCTATTTCTAAAATATATTCTGTCGCTACCGGGTAAAAGTTATAATACAGGAGTGTTTTTTTTCATTTTTAAATATCAACTATCTGTATATTTAAACTTTGAACTAAATAAGTAAAAATTAAAGTTTACTTATTTTATTATATTTTTTTATGTTTATCATTTTAACTTTTACAAAATATAAAACTCTTGCGTTACTGGCTGACTGACAGACAACGCACAGCAGACACTACTGGGCGCAAGAACCTGAAATTCGACATGTATTTTCCTTGCGGAGTGTAAGGGGGGACTAAGAGAGGATTTTTGGAAACTCCTGTTCTATGGAGGTTAAAAAAGAGGTCCACGCAGATGAAGTCGCGAGCGTATGGCTAGTATTTTTTTGAACTGACATTTCAACTTCAATTACAAAATGACATACAGGTCTCGGCCTCACTTTTTGCAAACTTAGGGCTTAGTATCTGAAGTCGAAAAGCATTGAAGTGTCAAGCCCTGAATCTACTTATATACTTATAGGGCTCCTGGTTTTTTACTATCACATTTTTTCCTATACTTACAGAAATTGCATTGTGAATGCATAAAATAATTTAAAATCTCAAAGAGAAAAGATTTGTATTTTTGTTTGTAACGAATAAATTCAAATACTGGACCGATTTTGAAAATGCTTTCACCAGTAGAACGCTACATTTTTCCCGAGTGACATAAGCTATATTTTATCCAGATATCCCACGGGAACGAGTACTATGCGGGTAAAACCGCAAAGAAGCCACTAGTTGTTGATAAAAAAAGATCTAACGAGTGAACTCCGTTACTCCGAGTCTAACTCGAGTGAGTGAAGCCGCGGGTGAAATATAGCTTTAAAATAAAGTATGTTTTTTACTTTCAAGTTTAATTCTTAATAGTTTGGAAACTATTTTATTCTTACATAGGGACTCCACGGTGTTTTACGTGGTACCCATTTTCGTAGGAATATCGTGTTGAAATATACTCATGTCAATCAGAAATAATAAAGCCTTGAAAATCAGTCCAGTAGGTTTATTGAGTTTAGGCATTACAAACAAACAAAAAATCTAACTCGTACTCGTAGTTAACTCTGAAAGATCTAATCTTATCTTAATTAAGATCTCTCTTTTTAGTATGCTAAAAAACTTATTAAAAAAATTTCTTAAAGCGTATTAAAACACAAAAATATAATAGTAATTATTATGTCAAACTTATTATAAAATCTTCAACTAAATCATTCCGTCCGCCGCCGCTGCTGGGTTAATTTGACGTCCCGCTCATCATACGCATGCGTACTATAGATAGTCTGAGTGAACTACGAGTACCAGTATTCTATTTTCATATAGAGGTCTGAACGCGACGGTATACTTCTGATTCTGACTCATCGTCTGGCCGACGACACGTCGGTACAATAACGCGTATTAACGTTCGGTACCAGTCAGCCGCAGTTTTAAACGGTCAAACGCTGTTTTGACGAACAGAAAATACCTACGTAATTAATGTACTTTATATTGTGTTCTTTTGATGTCTAAATGGATGTAAATGGTACATCGAGGTGCTGAGGTACTTATACCAAAACGCCACGATGTCAGTCCGATTACAAAATCAGAGCTCTAATCCTATCCATCTACAGCGAGGTGTGAGACAGGGAGACGTCATCTCTCCGAAACTGTTCACAGCTGCGTTGGAGGATATTTTTAAGCTTCTGGACTGGAAAGGATGCGGCATCAATGGCGAGTACCTAACACACCTACGGTTTGCTGATGATGTAGTTCTTATGGCTGAGACCTTGGAAGACCTAAACACAATGCTCGAAGATCTCAGTAATGCTTCTCAAAGAGTGGGTCTTAAGATGAACATGGATAAGACGAAAATTATGTCCAATGCCCATGTTGCACCTGCTCCAGTTAATGTTGGGAACATTACACTCGAAGTTGTCGACCACTATGTTTACCTGGGACAGACGGTCCAGTTAGGTAAGTCCAACTTTGAGAAAGAGATCTCTCGTCGAATCCAGCTCGGATGGGCAGCGTTCGGGAAGTTCCGGCATATATTTGCGTCCGAAATACCTCAATGTCTCAAGACGAAAGTCTTTTACCAGTGTGTGTTACCAGTAATGACCTATGGAAGTAAAACATGGTCTTTTACTATGGGTCTCACAAGAAGGTTCAAAGTCACCCAGCGAGCAATGGAGAGAGCGATGCTTGGTATTTCCCTGCTCGATCGAATCAGAAATAATGAGATCCGCAGGAGAACTAAAACAGCCGACATCGCTCGAAGGATTGCATCATTGAAGTGGCAGTGGGCGGGACACATAGCGCGGAGAACCGATGGTCGTTGGGGCGGAAATGTTCTCGAATGGCGACCGCGTACCGGACGACGTTCCGTGAGCAGGCCCCCTACAAGGTGGACCGACGATCTGGTCAAGATCGCGGGAAGCCGCTGGATGCGGGCAGCGCAGGACCGATCGTTGTGGAGATCCTTGGGAGAGGCCTATGCCCAGCAGTGGGCATCGTTCGGCTGACATGATGATGCTGATGGATGTCTAAATTGTCATAAAACGCACCCAACATAACATTTTTTGAAATAACAATAAAAAAACTCCAAACAAGCTCGAAAACTAATCTACAAAAACACAAAGTGTATCTTTATGTTATTACATTTTTTATTTCTTTGCATTCACAATGCAATTTTTATTATTGAAAAATGTCGTTTAACGACTCCGTAGCTCAGTGGTTAGAGCAGTCGCCCGGATAGCGAAAGGTCGTGGGTTCGACTCCCATCGGAGCTGGTTGTGAGACGGGTCGATTTTTTCTAAATACTTCATTTTCCATTTTTCAATGTATCTTTATCTCAAGACAAAGGTTTTCAATCAATGTGTCTTGCCTTCTTCACCTATCGGATGGAGACAACCACCCTGACGGAGAAATCTGCCGAAAAGCTCCATGTCGCACTATGGCTATGGAGCGCTATTCTACTGCTTCTTCTTATCCTGTGACTATTAGTATACTAAGTAGTATACTACGCACACATGCACGCATGATACGCACACATACACAAAACAGCCAGTCAGCCCAGTGATGCCAGAATGAGGAGATTCTTTCTAAATTTTGGAATTTTAATATTTCTAGTGAGCAATTATTTTATCAAATAGATTTAAAAAAATATTATTTTCTATGTTCGGAAAAGTATTTATTGATTGATTACTGTATTAATTGATTGATTACTCGGGGTTTTAAATTTAAGCCGGTATTGGTCGAAGCGAGGATTTTATCAGTCGCGATCTTTCAAGCTTGACGTTGATATTCAATGTGCCTCTGACCATGCGGTGATCGCTTCCTGTCTTAACAGCGTTGATCACAATGACATCATTGAATATGTACTTCTTTGTCGACATGGTAAAATCGATCTCGACTTTACCGTCGGGACTAATCCAGGTCCATTTGCGGCTTACGGGCTTGTTACAGAAGGAGTTCTCCCTCTCCATGAAGTCTGCCAGCATCTGGCCCCTTTTGTTCCGTTGCCCAAATCCAAATTGCCCCACTCTCAACTCATCACCGCAGCGTTGCCCCAGCTTTGCATTAAAATCCCCCATCATAACCGTGTTAATTTAATGGCTTTATAGTTATGCATGGCTTTAGAGATCTCCTCATACATAGCCTCCACTTCGACATCGTCGTGTATCGAATCGAGGTCGGAGCGTAGACCTGGATGACAGATAATATCGTTTCGATTTTCTGAGTATCAGGTATGCTACCCTGCTCGAGACACTTCCGATGGTGATCACGTTGTTGACAAGGAACTTGTGGACGATGAACCCGACACCACCTAGGGACTGTTGGTCGCCCTCCCGGTGGTATAGTAAGTTACCGGATTGCAGGATAATCGAGTCCTACCCCTTTCTTCGGACTTCAGATAACCCAATGATATCCCAATGTAACTTACTAGTTGCCTCTTCCAACTCTATTAGCTTCGCGTCGAGCCTTAGTGTACGCGTGTTGTAGGTTGCCAGGTCAAATCGTCGGTGTTGGCAGCCGGATCTTACCCCGGGGATTATCGCAAGTATGGCCTGGTGTTTCAGGAGGCGCTGCTGCCCGTCTCCTAGAGTTATTGCTACTAAATGATTATAGGTACAATGAGTTATTAGTAAAAATAAGAATAGTGCTAACGAATATTAAGACCAAGGATAAATGCAAATGAAATTAGGGTATTACAAGGAATATTATGAAAAACAAGACAATACCTTTTTTATACTAGTATTTTGGGGGATTTCAGAGAGATCTGGGGGAAAACCAGACGTTCGTAATCTGGCAACACTGTAGTTCGTGTATTTCGCGATTTTTTTACCGCAGTGCGTGGTAGCAAAAAATTCACGATTAAAAAATCGCGCGAATTTTTAATCGCGCGATTAAAAAATCGCTGTGCGGCCTTAGCCTAAGGGTGATTTTTTACTTACATTTTTATATCTTTAATTAAACAATAATTTTCTAAAAGAGAGTTATCTTTTTTTTACTTTTATCTAATAACAACATTGTGAACTATTATTTAAACACAAAATGGTCTGTAATAATTGTTTATTTATTAGTATTTATTGCATGTTTTAAAAAGAAATCGGTAAAACATTTCCTTTTCTGCAACTTCAACTCGCTGTTTCTAATTAAATCGTAATAAAAATCCATCTACAAATCATACAATCTTATTGCAAATTTAACTAGCAGTATAAATCAATAATTAGTTTTTATTAAATCCTTCTAGTTTTTGAGTAAAACTTAATTTAAAGCCGAGCGAGCGAAGCGGAGCGGAGCGGAGCTGTGCTGAGGAACCATTGCCCCGTAAGCATATTTAAGCGTGCGTAACCATTGAGTGGCTAATGTAAGACAAGTTGATTTTCATATTAGACTAGACGGCGATATGGTCGAATTCATTAACAATACAAAGTTTCTAGGTATTATATTAGACTCGCGACTACAATGGGATCCTCATATAGAAGCCTTGGCGAGTAGACTCAGTTCGGCCGCATTCGCAGTTAAGAAAATAAGGCTCTTAACCGATATTGAAACGGCTAGAATAGTCTATTTTAGTTATTTTCATAGTGTTATGTCCTACGGCCTTTTGTTGTGGGGCTCAGCCGCTAACATCCAAAGTATATTCGTGCTCCAAAAAAGGGCTATTCGCGCCATGTACAACCTCCGATCGAGAGATTCTTAAAGAGATCTATTTAAAGAAATAAACATTTTAACTGTTGCAGGACAATACATCTATGAAAATATAATTTATGTGAAAAAGTATTATAATACATTTGTAAAGCAGAGCGATATTCATCGCTTTAACACAAGAAATAAAGATAAACTTGTCGTTCCCAAGTTTAGGCTAGAAAAATCCAGAGCCTCATTTCTGGGGAAAAGCATAGCCTTTTTTAATAAAGTTCCACAGCATATAATTGAACTACCATTGCATAAATTTAAATGTTACATTAAAGAGTCGCTGATGAGCAAAGGATACTATAAAGTAGACGATTATTTGAATGACCGCAATGCATGGTCATGATGTAACACATAACATAATCACTCTTTAATATGATGTATTTTTATACGAAGCAATTGTTGTATTAGTAACGATATGTTTTTTTTTGTAAATGTCGTTACCTAACTAAGAAACGCTGGCAAGTTTCTTGCGCCCATTCTTCTTGTCAGTTAAAAAAGTCTTGAATGGGTGGTAGGAAAATATTGACGATTCATAAGTACATATTTATTATGTCTAAGTGAATAAAGAATATTTTTATCTTTATCTTATCTTATCTTCAGTTCATCCTTGATAGCCTGCAACCACAGGTCTCCCTCAGGCCCCTTCAACGCTTGCTTCAGTGTAAGATCAGCTCCGCAAACCATATCATTCTCCGAGTAGCAGATTCCACCAAAACCATATCTATCTGGAGCACGGCGTTCTCTTGTAGGTAGAACTTGATGGTATTTATCATCTACAGTTTCTACTGAATCCTCATACTCACTCGGCATATAGTCTGAAAGAGAATCATCTTCTGACACTTCTTTTAAGGTTGAATCTGTGTCATCCCCCACTGAATCTTGTAGATTCGGGCTTTCCTGTGGCATATCATCATTCACAGATTCCTGATCCTTGCTTTCCGATGCAACCTCCATCATGATTGATTCTTTTTCCATTACAATCACATCTCTGCTAGTGATTATAATTCTTTTCACAGGATCATACACTCTGTAGCCCTTGATGTTTTCGGGAAATCCAACTAGTATACATTCAGTGGATTTTTTATCCCATTTTGCCCGCTTCTCTTTATTGACATGGACCATGACTGGTGACCCAAAGATCCTCAGATTGCTAAGATCTGGTTTAACACTTGTCCATAACTCATATGGCGTTTTACCATTTAAAACGGATGAAACTGTCCGATTATGCAAATATACGGCTGTATTACAGGCTTCAGCCCAAAACTCTTTATCCATCATGGCATCATATAACAAACATTTCGCCTTCTCAATGATGGTTCTGTTCATCCTTTCACATAACCCGTTCTGCTGTGGTGTATATGGATTAGTTTTTTTGTGAACTATGCCATATTTTTTTAAGAAAACATCAAAATCTGTATTACGAAACTCCTTTCCATTGTCTCTTCTGAAGAATTTCACTTTTCTATTAGTTTGATTCTCTGACATCGCCTTAAACTCTTTGAAACATTTCAAAGCTTCATTTTTATGCTTCAGAAAATGAATAAAGGTCATTCGACTGAAGTCGTCAACAAATAAAAGAAAGTAGGACGCGCCTCCTAGTGATTTCTTCTCCATGGGTCCACAAAGATCACTATGTACCACATTTAATAATTCTGTACTTCTCGTACCAACATTTGTGCAAGGTAGCCGACATTGCTTGCCCTCACAACATGTCTTGCATGATGATTTGCTTATCTCAATTTTCTCAACGAAATCCATTCCTGTTACAGCATTTGTTCACGCAATATCGATAGATTCGATAGTTTATGACACACTAGTCACGATGTTGTAAATATGTTAACGTGTCACCGCCCTACGCTATTGTTCTGTGGAACGGATTTCCGCAAACACAACATTCACTTCTTCTTCTCTCGGCTGCGAGCGACACGGCGCGCACGCCGACATAAAATATCTATTAGCGGCGCGCATAGAATTATTATCAAGGTGAAATCACCATAGTTATATTATATTGTAGCAATAAGCCAGATTGGCAAATTAGTGGAGCACTCATTATAAGTACACGCGAAGCGCGATAATTGTTGTGAACTGTGTAAATAATAACCGCTGTTAGACAGCCATCTTTAAATTGTAACTGTAAATATTTGTGTATTGCAACGACGCAATAAAATTCAGTGTTTGAACCAAGTCAGTGCCTTATTTTCGTCGGCGTTCAACCTTTCATTTCCTTGAAGAACCCGCGACCTATAAATCACCACCAGAGTACCAGACGGAGTAAGCTAGACCAGTTCCCAGTGAGACGAAGCGACCCTGTGGAACGGAGTCACTTATTCTAAGGCTGACATCGTCCTGCCTACGACATCTGAGGGGAACGGCGTAGGTATATCGAAGCGATAAGTATAAAGCGAAGCGCTAGGTGTCAACATTTTTGGTGGCCCATGAGGGGAGTAGAAAGAATCCACGACAGGAAGTCACTGAAGACGCCAGGAGGCCTGGAAAGTCATACTTGGTGAAGCGAACGAGGTATTGAAGACCTTGAGTTAGACTCCTGGAAATTCCTACACGTCGAGGCGACTAAAAGTGAATACCTAGTGCGTTCAATTCGTAAACATACCGCGGGGCGCGAGTGTCATTTTATTGTGCATACAAACGAACAGTCATAGTCACAGTGAAACAAAATCTGACTCTACGTCCAGCGAGCGAGGCAGCCAGCGGTTCGGCAAGACATTTTTTGTGAACACTAAGTGTCTAGTTAATAGTGCAGTAGTGTATTGTGGCGCACATAAAAATACAACTGTAAGTAAAAAACCTTGTCAAATAATACTTATCACGCGGCCGGCCGATAAAGGTCAACGACCACGCTAGTTCGTCTAGTACAGGCGTCGCTGCTCTCGTGTGACGGCCCCCCCGCCCCCTGTGGCGTAGCTAGTCGTCGCGAGAGCATTCTAAAAATAGATTACTGTTTTACCTATCGTTTATTGTTTTTTATAGTCGGCGCGACATATTTTAGTAAATTGTATTACTATAATCGTGTATTGTTGACGCAACAATAATACTTTGATGCATGTTTTCCGAAATATCCGCAGCGATTAATTGTGTTTCTATGTTTACGTTGTAAGTTGTGGTTAAAGTGACCTAATATTGTTTTATGTTGTGTATGTACTCACGCAGCCATGAGTAAATTACTAGTGTAATAAATTATTAGTGTGTTAAGTAAGTAGTTTAAAGTTTGATTGTGGCCAAGTATTTTCAATTTTGATAAAAATGGATATTAAAGTAGCGCGTAGCAATTTTAAAATACGGGCTAAAATGCTCAAGGATTTTTCTTGCTCAATAGGGGCGACTGACTCATCAATTGCACTCAAGGTTATCAAAAGGCAATTTGATAAGTACTATGCTGCTTTCCTTGAGGCATATGAGGAGCTGGTGGCCAGCAATGTTGATGATCTGGATGAGCTCGGTAAAGAGTTCTCCGAAATTAACAAATTACTAGTTTCAGTCGAGACTAAGGCTGAGGAAATGGAAGCCGGTTCCCAGCCAGATGGAGAGCAGCAACGTCGCGGCTAAGCTGCCATTTATACACTTGGGACAGTTTAACGGTAACCCGATGGACTGGGTGAGTTTTTATGATCTATTCTTATCATTGGTTCACGACAGGCCCAACCTCCCTGAGGCGCAAAAACACTACTACCTGCGCAGCTGCTTGGTAGGGGAGCCGTTGCAGCTAGTTAAGCACTTGCCTGTCGACAGCCAGAATTACGAGGTCGCTCTCGGCCTGTTACGCGACAGGTACCAAAATACACGATTACTCGCGGACACATACCTGGAGCAGATCATGTCCTTGCCCCATATCCCAGCATCGCTAGAAGGATTGAGACAGTCCTTCTACAATCCTTTGTTGGAGTCGACGCAGGCTCTGACAAAGTTGGGACTACCTGTAGCAGAATGGTCTTACCTATTAACATTCATAATATTGCAGAAGCTGCCATCCCAACTGAGGAATCAGTTCGAGGACCAACGCGGTGCAGCTCCAGGGGAGCTCCCGACCTTCTCGTCACTGATGACCTTCCTAGACGAGGTCTGCAGGAGGCAGCTCATCGCCCCACCAGACGTGGAGAAGGCCGAGTCGTCGCGACAGCGGAACCTGCCCACAAATGCGCAGCGCAAAGGCAGAGCCACACCATCAGGTGGACGCAACTCACCACCTATAAATAGGACCCGAGGCCAAATGACTCCTGCGGCAGTGGAGGTAAAATGCTTATATTGCCAACATTCTGGTCACGTCATAGCGGAATGCTATGAATTTAAACGGCTTTTCCGTACCAGCCGCAAGACATGGGTGCGGAGTAACGGGGCGTGTTTCGTGTGCCTAGGGCACCACTATGCCCGGGAGTGCGCTCAAGGGACTGGTTGCAGATCTTGTGGATCGCAATATCACCACACTCTGTTGTGTACCGCAGGTGGAGAAGCTCCGAGGCGTGGGACACAGCAGACAGCCACACCGGCGCTGCGAGTGCGAACGCCACCGCACGCTACCATGCCACCGACGCCGCGCGTGAGGAAGCCTCCGCGCCGCGACAACCCGGTGGAGCAGCCGAGGCCAGTGCAGCAGCAACGCGCTCCGCAGCAGGAGCAGCCGCACCCCTACGGCCTGGAGCCAGGCCGACGCCCGTATGGTGCTCGATACCAGCAGGCGCAAGCCCAGTTTGAGGACCTGAGGTACGGTCGACCCTCTTATATTCCGAAGCGGGAACCGGATGAAGACTTCTGAGGCCACGATTCTGTCGGTGCAGCGTACGCTGTAGGTAGCGGTTTTAGAAACTGCCTAAACCCTACGGTGATTTTAGGTATTAAGAATAGTCAAGGCAGATACGAGGAGGCTCGTGCCTTATTGGTCACTGGGGCGAGTGTAACCGCCATCAGGGAGGCTCTGGTGGAGAGGCTTCGGCTTCACCGACAGAAAAGTTCTATGGAAATAGTCGGTATAGGAAATACAACGGTGAGGACGCCGGCGACTAAAGTTAAAATTGTTATGAAACCCTTAGATAAACGGGTCCCAGTTATTTCAACCGTCGCGGTAGTTATTTCGGAATTGACTGCAGATTTGCCAGCGCAGAGCGCTCCGCAAAGGGGTATTTTGAAGCAGACCCCACCTACTTTGAAACTTGCAGACAAGTATTTTACCCTGCCGCGGGGTGTCGATTTAATACTCGGAGCGGACGTATTAAATTATATTTTAGATGGTTCTAAAATTGATATCGGTACAGATGGCGCGGCAGTCTACGGAACGTGCTTCGGGCACGCCGTTATGGGACCGGTCGACGGCTACGAGAGCGACGCGCCGCAGCTGATCGGCACCACGACGCTGACGGAGGCCGTCAAGCGCTTCTGGACGTCGGAGGAGCCGCCGGCGCTACCAGTGAAGGACCCTCTGCACGAGGAGTGCGAGCGTCTGTATAAGGACACCACAGTGAGGCAAGCTGATGGAAAATTTATGGTACGTTTACCTTTATTATCTGATCGACCGAAGCTTGGCGATTCCCTGGAGCAGGCGACCCGGAGATTCTACGCACTCGAGAGAAAAATGGAGCGGCATCCACTGTTTGCGCAGAAGTATCGGGAGTTTATGGATGACTACGAAAGGCTCGGTCATATATCTGTATCAAACTTTCAGTTCGACTCTGAATATTATATGATACCACACCATGGTATCTTTAACCCTTAACCAGGCAACAAGGATTTTATTGAGTGATATTTATGAAATTAAGGAATTTGTTTAAATAGAGAAGAAGAAACAAAACCATGATTTTTTACTATTTTTATTTTTATTTTTTTATAAAAAAAACCCTGTGGTCCATATAAGTACCTTGTGCAGTGTGGCAATAGTATTGTGGTCTCTATTGGTACCTTGTCCTGAACAAACAGTAAAATGATATTTATTATAACAATTTATCATTACTAATTATTAGGCACATAAGGCAAATGAAACCTTTCAAAACATGGCGATATGCATAGTGGAACTTTGCATAATTTGCACTCTATTTTAGACCGCTTGGGATTCGTTCGAGTGCTGCAGAAACGGCACCGGCGTTTAGTTCCTGCACGTGGCATGTGTACACCAACATTGGCCAGTCGCACCTTATCCGAGATACTGTATACACCTCCTTTTTTATTTTTCAATATGGTTGAACATGCCTTGCGGGAACTAAAGTTGTTGATTAGACCCCTGGCAACGCGTAAACGAAACTGGCGATGGCTATTATTGCGCATAACATGTCCCCGGCTGTAGAGAATGTAGGCATTTATAAGAGCAGCTTCAAAGAGGAACCAAAACAGGCGAAACCAATTTTTCTTTGACTTGCGGCCTATAGAGTAGGAGCTCCTGAAGTGGTCAAAGCGATCAACTCCACCCATGTTTTTTGTATATTCTACAATGGCCAAAGGACAAAACATGGGTTTTCTTGATCCATCTTTTTGTTTACGTTCAATGGTTTGTACCTTTCTTGGGTCAAATGCAGTAGTAGCAACGTAGACGTCCTTAGTATCCATCCATTTGATTACTGATGTAGGGGCAGCATGTTGATACATAAATTCTCCTGGCTTTAAACACATTGGGTCTCTTGTTCCCCTCTTTGCAGTTATTTCACCCGGAAGACCTTTTCGATTGACTCTGATTGTACCCACAGCATAAATATTTTTGTGATGCAGCATCTCCAGAAGAGGCAAACTAGTAAAAAAATTATCGAATGCCATCAATGTGTATGGTTGAACATTTCTACATAGATCCATTACCACTCTGTATCCAAGACCTCCAGAATTTTCATCTGTTGAAGTGGCTTTACCGGTGTAAATGTCAAACGAGTACAGGTATCCAGACTCGGAGTCACAGCGTGCCCAAATTTTGTATCCTCTTTTAATGGGTTTGTTTGGCATGTACTGTTTCATGCTACTTCGACCCTTAAATTTTACCATACTTTCATCAATGCTTTGCGATGAAGATTGACTGCACAAGCTTGAGAAGTTATTGTTGAGAATTCCTATCAATGGTCGGATTTTAGCCAGTTTATCGTAATTTGGATCACTGCGTTCCAATTCAGTGTTTGGGTTGTTCACATGAAAGTTTTCTTTTAGTTTTTTGTAGCGTTTTAGGGTCATTACTTGACTGATTCCTGGGTTGTTATAAAAGTCATCAGTGGACCAGAAAAGCTCAACATCAGTCAATGGATTTAAGCCCATCATTATAATCAAACCCAACAATGCACGTATTTCTTCATTGTTAGTTTCTACCCAGTTTTTTGACTGATTCTTGATGGCATATAGATTAGTGTTTTCCACCAGAATATCAATTATGTTTGATGTAAACATATGTTCAAAGTAATCTATAGGCAAATGTCTGTTATTGTAAGAAATAGTAGGTCTAGCTTTAGTTTCAAAGACTGGAAATGCTTGATTTTCAATATTGGTTGACCAAGATCTTTCTTTTTGAATCAGTTGAGTATATGTGACAGTATCACTTACTGGAGGAGATAATGGTCGCATTGGGGATGATGGTTGAACTGGAGATGTTGGTCGAATTGGAGATGGTGGTCGAATTGGAGATGGTGGTCGAACTGGAGATGGTGGTCGAACTGGAGATAGTGGTCGAACTGGAGATGATGGTGCAACAAGAATATTGGGAACTGTGCCACTTTGAGAACTACATCCTTCAATTCCTAGGTCCTCGGGTTGTATTAGCTGACTTTCTTGGTCAGCATCAGCATTGGAAAGAGATGGTACCACAGGGCCTTCGTTTTTATTACCAAGTATATCTAGGAGCTCTTCAGTAGTGATATTCTGTATCGTGTCTAGTCTTATGTTCATGATGTCCGAAAAATCTTCATTTATTTCCTCATCTTCACTATCTTCACCTTCTGATGACAGCATTCTTTGAAGATGAGCTTCAATATCTTTGTCTTTCAGCAGTCGGGGCTGAAAAACAAGAAAACTCATCCAAATAAATCTTGCAAATCGATATGCGTAACGGGCAATGATCATATATGGACCACATAATTAAAGCAATCGTTACAAGAATAAAAACAATGCTTACGATAAAGAAAATATGTTCACATCGTGTAAAAACTCTCAAATATTCATTTTTAAAAAACAAACAATACTTACCGGATTTTTTTAGGCATTTTCTGCGATTTTCTGCAACTAATACACAAAAACACTCGTTTGATGTTCAAAAATGAGAACTGTCAAATATATTTCTTTTTTTTTTCTACGCGTTCCTGAATACGAAGACTGCGTTCAAATCATAAAAATGTTTATTGTCTATGACTGTTTGACATATTGTGGTCCTTGAGTACACCTTGCCTTATAAAATGATCCAAAACTTAAGTGGTCCTTTATAGTACTTTGCCTGGTAAAGGGTAGAAAGATTCGGATAAGATCCGAGTAGTATTCGATGGAAGTTGTAAGACAACTACGGGGGTTTCATTAAACCAATGTCTACATTCTGGCGAGGCGTTGCAGAACGACATTACTAAGATCCTGATGAATTTTCGAAGGCATCAGGTAGTATTCACAACGGACGTGAAGCAGATGTTCCGGATGACCTGGATACACCCTGAGGACAGACGGTATCAGCTCATACTATGGAGGAGCGGTCCGACGCAGGAGCTCAAGGTATACGAACTGAATACTAATACCTATGGACTAAGGTCCAGTCCGTCCAGAGCTGGCGGAACAATGGAAGGAGGTGCATCTTAACTCGAGGGCAGCTGACGTCGCAGTGTTTGTCGACGACATCCTGACCGGAGCGGATTCAATGGAGGATGCAGAAGTTCTGAAGGCGGAACTTATCGAGCTCATGCGAAGCGCAGGGTACGAGCTACGGAAGTGGTCTACGAATGAGCCACAGTTGCTGAATGATCTACCGGACGATCACTGTGAGCAACCACGAGAATTCGACGCGAATGACGCTAAAAGCTTCATAAAAGTATTGGGAATACAATGGGAGCCGATATCGGATACAGTATCCTATCGACTAAACATACCTTCGGAGAAGGCAGTGACGAAGCGGTCAATCTTAAGTACTATAGCAAGGCTATACGACCCGTGTGGCTATTGTACACCGGTTGTTCTACGATTTAAGAACCTGTTGCAGGAATTATTTATGGATGGACTCCACTGGGACGAGGCGGTGCCCGACGCAATTGTGGAAAAATGGAGGTATATGATCGAGGATCTATACAATATGGAACGCCTGAAGATACCTAGGTGTATCGCGTTACCTGGCGCAGTGTCGTACACACTGCATGGTTTTGGGGACGCATCTGAAGCAGGATACGCAGCGTGTGTTTACCTACGCAGCGAGGACGCGCGAGGTCACGTGCAGGTTAGTCTGGTTATGGCTAAGTCTAGGGTAGCACCTATGAAGACACGGCAAACGATCCCGAAGCTGGAACTGAGCGCAGCGCATCTAGTTTGTCAACTACTTAACCATGTAGCGGATGGTTACGAAAAGTCGATCAAGATCGACAGCATCAATGCTTGGTCTGACAGTTCCATTGTATTGGCATGGGTGGAGACGCAGCCACATTGTCTGCAGACCTTTGAGTGCAATCGGGTACAGTATATACAGAATTCGCCAAGGAAGCTTAGCTGGAGACATGTACCGTCGGATTGGAATCCGGCCGACTGCGCATCACGGGGCGTGACAGCTGAGGAGCTAATTTACCATCCATTATGGTGGACGGTGCCGTGGCTGGCAAGGGATGAAACTAGGTGGCCTAGTAAATATGTAAGGCCTAAGGAACTACCAGGTTTAAAAAAGGTAGTCAACACTAATGTCGCTCAGGAGGAGCCATGGGACATTAGGCTATTGGAAAAGGTAAGCAGCTTTACCAAACTGGTCAATACTACGGGGTACCTATGTATTGAGATTTATAAGAAATCTGAAGACAGATAAGACGAATCGACCCAAGAGTCCGATCCTCTCACTACAGGAGACGCGAAGCGCTGTCAAGTACTGGATCAAACGGATCCAAGAGTTGGAATACTCTAAAGAGATAGATTTGTTGAAGCAACGCAAACGGGTTATAACGTCACTTCAAAAGCTGAGTATATTTTTGGACTCCGAGGGAGTAATTCGAGTCGGAGGCCGACTAACGAACTCGGAACCTACGCGGGGCGAAGCACCCGGTGTTGTTACCGAAGAATAATAAATTTGTCCAGTTGTTAATGGAGCATTATCACAAGTTGCATTGTCACATTGGCGCTAATGGTTTGCTTGGTATTGGTCGTCACCACATCGTCCTGCCTACGACATCTGAGGGGAACGGCGTAGGTATATCGAAGCGATAAGTATAAAGCGAAGCGCTAGGTGTCAACAGCATTCTTTGTTTTCATCAAGCTATCACTGTTCACGTGACCTAATCTGCGATGCCAGTTGCGACCTGAAGTGGCAGCCACAGCTATCAATCTCTCTTGTGTATTCAATCTATAGACACCATTCAACAATGAAGCAGTAGCAATTAAATCTCCATATCTGTTGTGTATAAGACAACCATCCTTATTGAAATACACTCTATTTCCTTTTTCTATTAGTTTGCTCACGGAAATGAGGTTAGTTGTCAATTCTGGTACACAAAACACATCTTCGATGTTGATGTCTATTTCACTGCCATTCACTGTAGTTATTATCTTAACATCGCCAGCACACGTAACTGAAACAGTTTCTTGATTTGCAATTATTATTTCTTCTTGAACTGTACGGTAACGGCTTGCTATCCAATCTGTGTTAGCGGTTAAGTGGACGCTAGCACCGGAATCAATATACCAGTCTCTTTTATTGAAACTTCCACTTAGAAATACAGCTGAAAACGCGTTGATCTGTTTACGGTCTTCGTATTTATTGTTTAAATACATTGACAGTTTTCATGTTGACATTATTACTTGTCTTTGGCAAATTCGAGGTCGAGCCGCCATCTTTATTTAGTGTTGTGGATGCCGGTTTCCTTTTGTGTTGCCATTTTCTAGACACGGCAAATGCACTATCTTCACAACTGTTTCCTTTTCCCGTCTCCATGTCTAGAAGTTTGCTTTTAATGGCGTCTGTTGTCACTTGAATGCCCGAATGCTCTATCGCCATTATCATGGGAGAGAACTTCTCTGGTAATCCAGCTAGCAACAACGAACCAATCCATTCGTCATTGATTGCAAATCCCGTTCCACAAAGTTTCTGACCTGTCTCAATTATTTTGGTGACATACGAGGTCATGGAACTGCAATTATCCAGACGGATAGAAATCAAATTTCTCAGGAGACTTATTTTTCTGGTAAAACCGGAGTCGTCAAAAAGAGATTTTAATTTTTCCCACAGCTCTTTAGTAGTCTTGACTGTCTTGATGTGCACGTACAACGACGCATCTATCGTTAAAATCAGTTTCGCCTTTGTCTTAGCGTCATCCGCGGCTGATGCAATAATGGCCGCACCATCGGCGTCCAACTCTGGCTTGATGCACTTCATCATTCCTTCGAGTATAAGGAAATTTTCAGCAGCGAACACCCACTCGTCGTAATTTTCCCTTCCTCGTAACTTAGGCACGTTCACGATATAATTGGCCGCTATTACGGTGATATGCAATAGCAACCGGCTAACTGTTCGCAAACGGATTCACAGTCTAATACGTGGAAACTAGCCTGACTAACTGCGAAAAACACTAACGTGTCGAGCTGCAACTTTTTAACAATTCTGGTCCCATAACCTATTAATAAAACAACCGTGTGCAGGGGAACAACAGACTGACGTCCAGTTTTATTAAAGTCTCACATTTCATCTACATAAACACAGATGTCGCTACTTGTAGCATAAATGAACTAGTTACAATATTTAGATATCTATAATATTAATAAACATGACAAATATGTTTCACACCGCCTATATAAAGTTGTCGAAAATACTTGTAACAATGATTGGCATTACATAAACACTAAGCAAAATCCAGCAGATTTAATTACACGAGCTGCCAAAAGACTTGCCCACTTGTAAACTATGGTGGCAAGGACCTCCTTGAATGGAAAACCAAACATCATGGCCCATCTTCAATCAAAAGGTTGTAAACACAGCAGTGATAGATTAGCTAGCACCTCAAACCAATCATCAAATACCTATTACAAGTATTACAGCAACACAACAGGTTAATTACACTTATTTTTATGACACATTTTGCTTATATTTTCCGATTCATTGACATAGTAAAAAATAAAATAAATAAATTACCTTCTTAACTAGGTAACTGTTTCATAGAATAATAGAGCCACTATGTTTTTAATTCAAACCGTTCAGAACAAGGCATTTTCTAAAGAAATTTTGGAGCTTTCATCTACAAATAGCAGCAAACAACGGTTTTTTACCGTACCTATTAGAAATACTGTTCTATCAGACTTCCCGAACAGCAAACATCGCCCTATCCTCTTAGAAGTAGAACTCAAAATCCCACTGGCAAACTCGATACCATTACCAAGATGGAATTTCAACAAAAGCAACTGGGAAGGTTTTTCCAAAGACCTAGACTCGGAACTTGCATCACTAAACTTAAAACCCAACGCTTCCAACTATGACTCCTTCGTGAAACTCGTAATTAAGACAACAAAACGAAACATGCCAAGAGGATACAGGAAGGAGTACATACCATGCTGGTCGGCTGAGAGAAAGGCACTTTTCAAAAAATTCCAGCAAACCGAGGATCACGTTATTGGGGCTGAGCTTCTGAAGTCGTTGGATACTCAAAGGAAAGCAAAATGGGAGGCTACAGTTGAAGAAATGGACTTTAAAAGATCGAGCCGAAATGCATGGCGCGTGTTGAACGGGCTTACTGGGAAACAACACCCTCCAAAGCAAACAACTGCTGTGAAGCCAGACGCCATTGCGAACCGAATGGTAGAAGTGTCAAGAACCAAAAGAAATCAATCTTTCACAAAGCAAGTCAGAAAGGAACTTACTGCGCTAAAGCGTGACTGTCCATCAGGTCAAGAATTGTCCGCACCCTTTTACTGCCGGGGAAACATCAGAGGCTATAAAATTACTAAAAAATAATAAAGCTGCAGGCCCCGCCAACATCTACAATGAATTCCTTCGACATACGGCCCACTGGCGGTGATGTGGCTTACGATGTGATTTAATTATATAGTAATGCACAATAGACTTCCAACACAGTTAAAATTAGCTAAAGTGATAGCCATTCTAAAGCCAGGCAAGTCCGAACACCAATCTGAAAACTATCGCCCTATAGCGCTTTTGAGCTGTGCTACTAGAACGAATGCTACTCACCCGGATAGAGCCACTAATAGATGCCGCGACTCCTGTCGAGCAGGCGGGCTTCCGACAAGGCAGAAACTGTACCCATCAAGTGCCCTTGCCACCTACATCGAAACCGGATACCAGAGAAACCTGAAATCTACAGCGGTTTTCATAGATCTAACTGCGGCGTATGACACACTGTGTGGAAGCATGGCCTAGTCAAAAAACTGGTGTCTATAATACCCAGCAAGGAAATCGTGGACCTTATAACAAGTATATTGAGCGAGAGGGAATTCGAGGTATATCTCGGTAATTCTAAAAGCCGCAGACGAAAACTTAACAACGGTCTACCTCAAGGATCAGTTCTAGCCCCAAAGCTATTTAACCTTTACATCCACGACCTACCTGAAACCTCAGCTACTAAATTTATATACGCGGATGACATCGCACTTGTTACCCAGAGCAGGTCTTTAAAAATTGGCGAAGAGATACTCACCGCTGACCTTGCTAAGCTCTCTGAGTATTTCGATTCCTGGCGTTTAATCCCCACTACTAACAAGACAGGTATCATGCTTTCACCTTAATAACGGCCTTGCCAGTTCCCAACCCGTAATATACTTCAACGGCGAAAAACTGAAGTTCAACCCATTAGGGAATGCCTTAAATACCTTGGTGTAACTCTGGATAGATCGCTTACATACAAAGAACATCTTACTAAGCTGGGTCAAAAATTGTCAACTCGCAACAACATACTCCACAAACTATGTGGTACAACTTGGGGAGCATCCGATGACTGTCTCCGCACGACTGGATTGGCCTTGGTTTACTCGGCTGCGGAGTACTGCTGTCCAGTCTGGCTCGAAAGAGCACACATAAATAAAGTTGACACCAAGTTGAACGACGATGCGTTGTATTTCAGGAACCGTAAAATCTACACCGCTGCATTGACAGCTCTCAGCCACATAGCGCCACCACATTAGCGACGAAAGCATGCCCTAAAGAGAGAGATCGATAAGATCGAATCCCAGCCTGCATTACCGGTCCATAAGGAATTTGTATGCCCGCCATCAGACAGACTCAAGTCAAGGCATCCCTCGTACGCATCTACCAAACCGCTCAGACACTTTAACACTAACGACCTCTGGAAAAAAGAGTGGAGCGAGGCGGTGACGGATAGCTCATATGCCCAGACCGTTAATCCCACACATAAACCAAAAGGCTTCAATCTGCCGCGTAAACTGTGGTGCCGCCTCAACCGATTAAAAACAGGGCACGGCCGTTGCAATGCCTGTCTTCACAAATGGGGATGGTCAGACATCCCAATCTGTGACTGCGGTGAGGAGGCTCAGACCATGGAGCACATCGTACAGCGATGCCCTATCCGCGCCTATCCGGGACCAAGTAGCGATATGAATGAGCTACCAACTGACTTCATCAACTGGCTCCGAGACCTGGACATTAACTTATAATATAATCAGAACTTTTGACATGTAAAAATTGTGAGACGGGTCGATTTTTTCTACATACTTCATTTTCCATTTTTCAACCATAAAAATTGCATTGTGAATGCAAAAAACTAAAAATTTAAATAACATGTAAAAAATTATAATATCTTATTTTGTATTTGTAATCTTATATCTTTTCCGCCTATTTTTTAACTATCACACGAATAAAGAGTAGAGATAGACAGTAGAGATTTTATATTATTTTTATGCATTCACAATGCAATTTTGTAAGTATAGGACTACTACCACATTTTTCCTATAAAGTCCAGTTCCCACTTCGCAAACATGTGTTTCTTCAATGTTGGATTATAGTCGGTAAAAGGCACTGAAGAGTGTAGGTATATAGGAATGTCAGGGATATTGTGCTTCATCAATAAGTCGGCAGTTTCATTTCCAGAAATTCTAGTATGTGAACTTGTAACGGGAGCTCCTCGTCGGCCAGCGGTACACTAGCTGGAACGTCGGAAGTCACCGCCCGGTATTCAATTTGTAGATAATGTAGAGAATAAGAGGTCAATTATTTAATCGTATGGCAAAAGGTCAATCAACCAGATACTTGTTTTATTGGGTTTTTAGAAATAAGTAGAAACTTGCACAATACTTTTAAGAATATTATTGGTTATAAATAATAGAACTATCACAGTCATAATTTCACTATTATAATTTGGTATTAAGTACACTAGCTCGCACACGAGCTCTGTTCAGCTTGATTGTTTTGGTAGGTCTGAATCAAAATGCTGAACAGGGAACGTGGAGCGAAGAATTTGAATTAGGAAAGAACAGGATAGAATTAGATAAAATTGATGGCCAGTATGTAGAACTATGGAGTTTCCAGCCATCCATAATGACTGGAACGAAACGACATCGTTACAAACTCTATTAATTTTCCATTATCTTGGTAATATTTGAGGAGTTCTCGTATTTTATAAATATAAAAATTACTTTTGTAAGATAAAGTACAAGATTCCAAGCATTGTAAGACACTAAGAGAGTCTGTAATTACCAAAACCTTTCATCGGTAATACTTCTTATATAATTCAAAGCTTTGAATATGGCAAAGGCTTCAGCCGTAAAAATGGACGAGTTGGAGTCCAAATGGAAACAGCGCCCTTATTTTCGCTGAGAGTCATAATAAGCGGCATATACTTTAGTATCAGTTTTCGAACCGCCCGTATATATATTTCGGTGCTCTATCTTTTCCGTATTTACAAAATCCAAAAACTCAGAGTTATTCCTTACTATTTTATGCAAAACCTTAGTTTTCGTTAGTTGTGTTTCCAAACTCCCTAAGTCTGTAGTCCCATTTATCTGTTCTCTGAATATTCTTTGTTTCAGCCATTATTTGTTGTTTCGTTGTCTCTCCTATGAACCCCTTATTTTCAGCAACCTTCTTAAATACTCTAAGTAACACAACATTTTTATACAAAAATTTTCAGCCAAGCATTTGGCTCTAATCTGTATAAGTGGTATACCGGCCTCCATTTCAAGAGAATTTGTTGGAGTGGAGCACATTGCTCCAGTTATAAGTTTAACCTTTGTTTTGCACGACTTCCAATTTACAAACTAAACTATTATTAAAACTTGTATATACAATCAAACCGTAGTCATAGTGACTGTGTACAATAGCTTTAAAAACCATATTAACGATTTTGGGATCCATTCCCCAGCTAACACTAGCTAAATATTTTTAAATATTTACAGATTTTTGCATTTTAATTACTACATTATTTACATGACTTTTAAAATTCATTTTTGTATCAAATACTATGCCCAAGAATTTTTGTTCAGTGACTTGCATTATACTTACTGAATTTAACGTTTATTTTATCATAACTTTGAGTCTTATTGAACACCATAAAACTACTTTTATGTGGGTTGATATCTAATTTAAGTATATACTAAAATAGTAATACAATTCTTTTAACGCCTTTTTCATATCGTTTTGAGCAACAGTTAGTTTTGAGCAAAAGTAGATTTGATCGACTTAGTAGATTGCCCTGACGGGACCGCTGTGGGTTTGTACACACTAATGATTAACACGCTGAAAGAAAATAATGTGCCTCTGCAAAACTGGATAGGCTTTTGTGCTGATACAACTGCAGTCATGATGAGACAGCATAACTCTGTGTCTCAACTAGTCAAACGTAACTATCCTCAAGTATTTGTGTCAAAATGCTCTTGCCATATGATACATCTGGTGGCAAGTAACGTATGCACCAAGTTAAGCAACTCTTTAGAAGATTTGTGCCGGAATGTATACAATCATTTTGGGAGGAGCCCTAAAAATTCTGCTGCTTTCAAAGAGTTTCAAAGCTTCCATGAAGTCAAACCTCATAAAATATTGAGAGTTTGTCAAACCAGGTGGTTGTCGCTTCAACAATGCGTGCGAAGAATTTTAGAGCAGTGGGATCCATTGAAGAGTTAATGGAGAATATTAAGCTTTGAAGATCCAACACATGCAAACCACCACACTCTCCAAACCTTGGAGAACCCTTTGATAAAAAGCTAAATGCATTTTGTAGATTACGCTCTTGGACTGTTTAATGATTTTAATTGCATGTTTCAAGCTGATTATCCTAAATTCTCAGAATTGAAGACTCAAACTGAGGAATTAATCAAAACATTGGCGTTAAATTTCATGAATAGAAATTATGTCAAGCAAACTCCTGCTAACCAAATCAATCCTCATCAGAAAGAAGAACATCTTGAATTGAAACGTATTTATTTAGGTGTGGATGTAACCCATTTATTAACACGTTAAGTGCGAAGCGAGGCCTAAATCACCCCTGATGCAACATCCCTGTGGTGCGGCAAGCAAAAAAGTGAATTTCTCTGTCGTGCGAATGGCATAGCTTTGGTTTGGTCCAGTGTAGAAAAGAGATAAATATATATTTGAGATCACTAATGGTTCCGGACTCGGTGGTGTACCTACCTTGGTACCGGATGTCTTAGGCCTCGTGCCGCACTGAATTAATATAATTTTAATGCAGTGCGGAACGAGGCTAAAACGTCCCATATCCCCCCTGACCTCGTACCGCACTCAACGCGAGCTTCCCGCGACCAGTGTTGTGCATCACGTCGATTGGAGAGCACGTCCTTTTACAGCGCCGAACATGTCTAAACGATGTCGGAAGAAGTTAATTTTAAAAAACCCAGAAACAGAGCCAAAACAGGTAAGTTTTTAATGAAAAAATCTTCAGTAAGTACCTAGTTTTTTCTTATCTTGGTAGCTATGTACCTAAAGTAAGTGTAAGATATTATTACTTAAGTATATTATACCTAAAGATATTATTGGTAATAACGATTATTGACGTACCTAATACTTTGCAACATATCTAGAATTACCTATTATTCTATATCGTGATAATAATGTTATTATTATTAGGACTTAACACTTAATTGATATTTTTGTAGGTAGTGAAAAACTCCACAAGAAACGCAAAGCAGCCGTTGACAAAACAGGTAAGTAATATAATTAATATTTCAGTAGTTCTTTGTCTAGGTTTTGAAAGTAGGTATATAAATATTAAAGATTTTTAGGGTTCCGTATCGAAAGGATAAAAGCAGGACCCTCTATTACTAAGACTTCGCTGTCTGTCCGTTTGTCGCGATAGATAGATAGTTGAAGTTTTCTCAAATTATGTAGGCCGCTATTACAATAATACTAAAAAGTTAAAAACAACAAAATACCTATGTAAAGGGATATTTTTAATCACCAAGTTTGTTAAGTGTGTTAGATTCGACTTATGTAAATTTTACGATATATGTCACGTGGTCGGAAGAGAGCACCAGGCTGAGTATATTATTGTACGATGGTAAAAGTACAGAAATTATTGTGTAAGTAATTTAAGAAACTCAATATTTTAATATGAAATGTTTTGTTTTTAGCCATCTTAAATAAAGGATTACAGTGTTTGTAAGTACGTTTTGTATAAGCATGCGTGGATATGATATTTCTAACATTTATCTATAAGATTACTTGTGTGAAAAGCTTGATACGAGAATTAATTTTGCACTAACTAATACACCGTTTTTATATTAAACCTTTAACATAATATTTAACAACATAAGGTGCTGCCAAATGTAATCGCATGTAAATAATCTGGACCATAATAAAGCTTGAGAAGAAAGATGTAGCATACAGACTATTTGGTATAAAATGACAGTATATTATATATAATATACCGCAGCTTCACTCGCTTCAGTCTTCACTCGAAATCTAGGCTTAATGCGTCTCGATTAAATCTGCTATCGGTTCATGAATAAAGCGTTTACGGAGTGGGACTGGGATTCTAAGTATTTATTGTAAAACAAATCTTAAAAACTTTCTTTAAAAGTGTGTGGTGTGAGTTTGTTTTTTGTAATGAATAAGCATGCCAAATTCATCTCTATTTTTAAACTGCTGTTTATATTTTGCACCACTTACATGAATAATAATATAACATTTAATAAAGCGAACCCTCCTAGGTTGTAACCACTCGCGAAATAGAACAACTTTCATAAGAAAACGATAAAAATACTTTTTCATCGTTTGTAAAAATACTTTTTTAAGAAAATTTGTATACAGGTAATATCAGTTGTTCCAACTGGCTGCCTTAATTATGATACCTATACTTATTGGTAATAAAATTAACTTGTCACACAAAACTTACTCTTGGGACTTTGTATAGGAAGTATTATATTTATTCTTTCTTTTATTTTGATGAAACTTGTTTACTTTCACGAGTTGTATCACCACCTAAAGAGGGTTTTCATTTAAGAATAACACTTAGTTTAAACTATCACCAAGCAAAGGCTTTCTCTAGCAGCTTATTAATTAATTCTATTTTCAAGTGTACCGGTCATACAAAGCCAATATTTTTAATTAGGTACTGAATTGTCACTATGACGAAGACATTTTGATATTTTACAAACCTGGTTACTTATATGAAAATGATTGAACTTAGAGACATTTTTGGCGATCTATTAAATAGTCTATAAAGAAAAGTCCTAAACTAGTCGGTGAGCCCGCTTTTTTTTTTTTTTTTTAGTAGCCCGTAGGGATTCACTGCTGGGCAAGGGCCTCTCCCAAACATTTGGGAGGAATTGCCATAATCGCCACGCTTGGCAGGCGGGTTGGCGATCGCAGTAAGATGTCAAACGGTTCAGAGACGCTGCTGCCCGTCTTCTGTGTTCCTTGATTCCCTTAGTCGCCTTTTACGACACCCACGGGATGAAATGGGTTGGTACTATTCGCCGCCGGCACCACACAGCTTTATTTGCGTATCGTTTTTTTTTTCTTGTCATTTCTATTCTATTTTTTTACCGTGTTTTGATCAGTACACTCAATAAATAGCTACTGGTGGCTGAGAACTACCTGTTTATGCAAAATACAATATGTGAGTCATTTTTTTCAGGGTCCACCGAGAAGTGATGTCCAACCAACCAATCGGCCAACATTGCCAATTGAAAATGTGTTTGACGATGAGAGTGATGAAGAGATTTTTCCAACAAATAAACGTCAAAAAACCTATTTTTCTACTGAACCAAATATAACTGAAAAAATCGTACCTTTACATGAATTTAGCTCACAACAAGAATGTGTCATTGATAAACAACAGTATGACAATACAAAACAATATACTTTCTTACATGGGCACCCAAGCTCTATAATTATTGCAAATACAAGAACATTACAACACAAAGCAAAAACACGTGCTCAGACTGCCACTAAAAAGACTGCCGCTTCTAGTGCTTCAACCTCACCAATAAAAAAACAAAATCCTATAGGTTCCCCTTCAAAAGATTTTCCTCATATAACTACGGAGAGCAGAGCTGGATCTTTGTCAGAAATCTCACGCTCCAATTTACTGGATTGTAATATATCACTTAGTGAGGACAACATTCAACAATTACTTCGTACTCCGACACAAAAAAGACCGAGAGAAAATGTTACATCCGAATGTACATATTCAGAAGACTTTAATCCGTCCAAATCCAAAAAAAGTCATGAAATAGAGGTCTCTGTAATAATAGAAAGTATTCCTGATGACAATGTTAAAGGAAAACGAGACATGAATAACAAATTGCCAACTGTTCTAAAATCACCTGATATTGTCGAATATGATATTATTGAACATATAGACTGCGAAAACAATAATATAATACAAACAAACAAAATATGTCACGGTGTGCAGAATATTCGAAAATCACCTGAGTTGGATGAGAGTAATAATATGGAAGATGATAATTTTAGCGGTACTGACAATGATTATAGTCCTTCGGAGGAAGAGTGTAGTGATTCGGAAGAGTATGCTTCAATGGAAAATTGCGTTCATTCAGATCAGGATTTATCTCCAGATAGTGAATATGAAGAAGCTACAGAAGATGACATTTTAGTCACGGACGAAACATTACCCGGCACGCAAGCTAAAGATCACGATGAGTGGGAAAATATATCGGAAAGTCCCATAACTTTTAATGAATTCGCTGGAGAATGTACGTTTAATTTACCCCCGTTTGTGGGAGTTACACCTGAAGATATATACAAGATGTTTGTTACAGATGAGATGATTGATATAATGGTATCTGAAACAAATGCTTACGCACAAAAGTATATACAAATAAATCAACAAAATATGAAACGTAATTCACGCATGACAAAATGGAGTGACACCAGTTCTCAGGAAATGAGAACATTTTTGGCTGTTTTAATGGCAATGGGTTTGTGTAGAGTTCCTAATTTAAATTTATACTGGAGCAGAAACAAATTGTATCGAAACGAATTTATTTCTTCAGTAATGACAAGAGACATATTTTTATTGCTACTTAAATGCTGGCATGTCAGTGATGTAAGTAATGAAGACCAAACTGACAAACTATATAAAATTAGAAATATGTTCACAAAGATTACAGAAAACTTTCGACGTATTGCAAATCCTGGAAAGTATGTGGTAATCGATGAAACCATGATACCATGGAGAGGAAGACTAGGTTTTCGCCAATACATAAAAAACAAATCACACCGGTACGGCGTAAAGCTTTATAAGCTTTGCACTCCCGAAGGTTATACTTCTGAGTTAGAAGTTTATACAGGGAAAAAAAATCAGAAAAAAGAATTAGAACACAGTAAAAAAGTAGTGTTAAGATTGATGACAAATCTGACAGAAATGGGTAGAATCGTAATAGTAGACAATTACTACACTTCGTTGGGCCTGGCAAAAGATCTTCTATCACAAAAAAACATTTTTATGTGGAACACTTAATAAAATACGGAAATATCTGCCAAAGCAAGTTACTAGTTACAAATTGCAGAAAGGCGAAATTATTGGAAAAATGAACAAAAAGGGCGTAAAGGTAATGAAATGTATGGATAAACGGAATGTTTTGATGTTGACTACGTGCAAAGATCACGATGATAACCTGATAGATACTGGAAAAAAGAAGAGAGGAACCGACGAATGCATAAAAAAACCGGCATGTGTTTTGCTGTACAATAAAACAAAAAAAAAGCATTGACTTTTCTGACCAGATGTCTTCTTATTATACAACTTTGAAGAGAGGAATCAAGTGGTGGAGAAAAGTTGTAATGGAGCTAATATTTGGTACGGCGCTAATTAATGCCTGGATTGTGTTTAATTCAATCCAAACTGATGGAAAAAAGTTACCAAAAAGTCTCTTTGTGGAGAAACTTATAGAATCTTTAATAAAAAAGGAAATCGATGAGACCCCAGGTAATGTAATGCTTAGATATATTTCTTGACAGTCAACGTGTTGAAGCTTTCATAAACTAAGCTTGACATTTGGTCATTATTAAGTTATTTATTATTGTTTCCTTTTAATTATTCTGAATTTAAGCTACCTTACCTACCTACTCTTTCAACTTTTTAATTATAAAACAAACACATTCATTTGATGCAGTTATACCTACATTATCATTGTTATTCTCATCTACGATCTAACCTAAGTAACAATGTCAGTTTTATTACGTTATCTTTACATTTTTGTTATTTTTCAGCACCTGAAAGCGCACGCCATTGCCTCGAAAAGGGTGAAAAAAGGAGAAGATGTGTTGGTTGTTACCAAAAACTACGCACATTTTTACCATCTCGTGAAGCTGATAAAAAATCCAAAAAGATTTTGACTCAGTGCACTCAGTGCAAAAAATCTTATTGTCTACCCTGTTTCAATGAAAAACACTCATAAATAAGTACAACATATATATTGAGATTTTTATAAAAAAAAGTATATTGATACTGATTTTTTAATGTTAATTCAAGTTCTAATAATTGTATTTTTAAAGCCCGAGGCAGAATAAATAGGACAGTTTCTTTTCTACTTCTGGTTGCCTTTTTTTTCTATTCTGTGAACCGCATTAAGATTTTCATATACAAATAGAAAGATAAACCTTATGCATAAACCGTAATCCATTATTTTCCAATAATAAGTCTGTAATAGGTGCCTCTTAATGTTATAGAATGGAACGCTTCGTGCGCGAGTCCGACTCGCACTTGGCCGGTTTTTTTTTTCTTTATGGCGCCTTTAAGCACAATTTAGATTATTTAAAAAAAATGTATCCTTTGATAGCTTTGTGTTGTTTTGCCAGGTTTTGCCCTTAAAACGATCTAATGAGATATAATTGATCAAAATCGGTCAAGTCGTTGCGTAGTTAAGACAGTTTAAAAACGTCGATATTATTTTTCCCATCACTAATCGCAGCGAAAATTTGCCCTATTTCAGTGCGTTACGAGGTGTATAAGATCCCATATTTTGCTTTGCTAATAATTCCTAAACTAGCCATCAGATCCCGGGGCGACGGTGGATTAGGGTTCATCAATTCACTGTCTATATCAATAAGGACCAAAATTCTCATTTATCTTTGATTTCGCGCCAGAAAATGGATTTTAGTCTGTAAAAGGAGGTGGGGTCTAATAGACCGCGTGTCGCCCTAACGTCTGGTCACGGTACGGGCCGACTATACCTCGTGCCGCAGGAACGGAAAGTATGCAAAAATTGGTGCCGCAGCTAACGTGTTAACAGAGGTGGAAAATAAAGAAAACTGTGACGTTCAGAAAATTTACCAGTCAGCAAAATTGTTTTATATTGAAGCGATCGTACAAATTAAGAAACGATTTGTATTTGAAGATGTGCACAATGATTCGTCTTTTTTAAACCCGAAAAATGCCAATGATTTGCACCTTACATCATTGTACGAAATCGCAAAAAAACACATTCCATCGCACATTACTGTAGACTTAACAGAGCTGGACAACGAATGGAGAAATCAAAGTCTCCTTGCCGATACGGATTGTAACGATTCCATGGATACTGTAGGCTATTGGAAAAAAATGTTTGAAAAAACTAATGTTGACGGCAGACGCAAATTCCTACAACTGCCAATTTTGGTTAACTATTTTATGTCACTGCCTTTTTCCAATGCTGCTGTTGAACGATTATTTAGTGATCTAAAAAATATTAAAACGGACAAGCGCAATAGGCTGGATAATGAAACGGTTGCATCAATCCTTTGTGTAAAATCTGGCTTGAAAAGAACGGGAACAACTTCTGTACAACTAATGAAAAATCAGTTAGAAATACCACACCTTAAGTTTGTACAATCCAATGCAACTGCAAGCGATTTAAAAAAAATAGACTTAATATGAATAAAGTATAATTAAACAATTCGTGTTTTATTTTTAGGCCTGACCAGAAATAAATAAAACCTGGAGTTGTATACTCGCCTTTTATTCCAAGGCAGTTTACACTATCAGCGCACACATTTCAGCACAGAATAATATTTTAAGCCTTCAACAGAATGGAAATAAGGGTAAGTATACGCCACCTGAACGTGCTGTCACTGTTTTTTTATACGGTAACACGCTAGTCCACGGTAGAGCTAGGTTTTATTTGCTAGGTTTAATTTCCCGCAATTTCTCCTTTTATAGTCTTTCCCCTTTTTCTTCCCCTCTGGACCCTAATTTCCCCTTAAAAGGGGAATTTCCCCTCATTGTGGAAACACTGGTCATAATCAACCAGTGGATCGTTATTAGTAGAAAAAAAGTTGTAATTCTCTAAAAGCGTTTCAGATAGATCACTGTAAATATACCATTTAGTTTTGTTATATAAATACCTCTCAGGTCTAAAAGTATCATGACACTCGTACTTTAATTCAATACATACCTCAGTTGGAACATGGTAACTACCTAGCGAATCTTCAGAATACACTTTCCAGTTGCAAGAAGGATTTATGGAAGCTGAAACAAATGCCACATCTATTGCAGACGGCGAATTGGTAGGTCTGTTTATAGTAGTAGGTGAACCATCATTTAAAAAACAAAGGTCACAAAGTCTTCCAGCATATCATAGAAGAAGAAAGAAAGAAAGAAAAAAGTTTATTCAACAAAATAAATTATTACAAACACAAATAAAATATTAAAAGAATGATGAATTTTGTTGAAACGGCTGCATCTCAGCATGTGCCACCGCCAAGGCGGTGACGCTGGTTTTCGGATGCAACCGAGACTACTTGCTTATGGCTCTATTAAAAAAAAAATTATACTTACAGTCTTAAAAATAACAACATAAATACCCCTCTACAAGATGGTTGGGAGATACCACTAGCTTGGAACCTTATAATTCAACTTAAATACTAGTTAAAAATTACAAACTTATCACTAACAATATTAACGCTTATGTTTCACAATCATTACCTTAAAATGTTGATACAATACTTATACAGTTACATACATACATACATAGTAATACATACATATACTCACGCCTATTTCCCACGGGGGTAGGCAGAGACTGGATCGCCACAATCTTTTTATTGACGTTATAATATATAAAATACTTTATGTTATAATAATATTCATTGATGTAATAATATATACAGTTATTTATAAATGTTATAATATAATAGGTCTTTACATATGAAATTGCCGTTTTTTTCTTTTGTACATATAACTTAACAACTTTTATAATATTAGAAATATATAATTTCTTTAATATTGCGTTACATTAAGACCGTATCGAGCAACTTTTGATAATTTAATAACCACGATATTTGATTATTTACATAGAAAAAACTTATTCCGAAAGTTACGACTATTTTTGTTTCCAGAATTTCGTACTTTATTAGTTGTAACTTAGTGAAAAAAATTTTTTTTTCTCTTAACGAATGTGTCATTTAGTAGTTAAAATGTCCATAAATACGTGTGTAAAATTTTGTAAATTTACATAATATTAGTCGTTAAATAATAACAAAAACGTTAGTATGGAAAAAAAATAATTACAGAAATCTCCATACAAAACGGCAATTTCATAGGTAAAGACCTATTATAAAATCACTATCTAACGCCGCCGATTTGCATTTCGAGAAGATGATATTTAACTTTACGTTTAAAACTGTAGACTGAAGTAAGATTGCGCAAGGGTGGAGGAATGTTATTCCAAATTTTCGTGGCGGCGTACTTGAAACAACCTTTATAGGCAGTAGTTCTGTGTGGGAAAACAGCGAGACGACAGGATCTAGTACTGGACGACCACCTAAGCTTTTCGTATAGATATGGAGGTTTGCATGTCCTTATAATATTAAATAATAGAGTTGCAAAGTGTAAATCCCTTCTAGAATTCATATTTAACATATGGGCCCGGTTAATGAAAGGGGAGACATGGCTTCGAGGGGGTACATTAAAACAAAACCTTGCACAAGCATTTTGAACGCGCTGGATTAAAGATTTAGTTTTGCAAAGAAGTCGGGGTCCATATACAGAGTCAACATAACTGAACTTAGATAAGATTAACGAATCAATAAGCCTTATTCGCAATTCGGTACTTAAGAAGCTTCGAACGTTATAAAGCACCTTTAAACGGTAAAAACAGTTACGCGCTATATCCTGAATATGAGATTCAAACCTTAGTTCCGCATCCATAACCAAACCCAAGTTTCGTGCCACCTTTGTTGCTTGTATTATGTCAGCACCCAGCCTTACTATCGGATTTTTGGATTCAATTTTAGCAATTTGCTGCTTTGAGCCCAGTACCATAAAAGTTGATTTGCTCGGGTTTAATACAAGACCATTATCCTCTGACCAGTTAGAGATTCTTTCTAAATCCTCATTAACTTTTTTTACTGCTGTAACAACCTCACTAGGATGACAAGAGACATAAATTTGCAGATCATCGGCATAAGAATGATATTTACAATTTTGTATACATTGCACGATATCAGCAATATAAATAATAAACAGCAAGGGTCCTAAGATTGAACCCTGAGGTACACCTTGAGAGACAGGCGAATTGGACGATACCGATATAGAACCATCACTGTTGCGCAACTGAACTGACTGAGAACGTCCGATCAAATAACTGCGAAACCACCTCACCGTTGGAATATCAAACCCGTAATATGTCAACTTCGAAAGAAGTAAGGATATATTTATCGTGTCAAATGCACGAGAAAAATCCAAAAGAACCAGCATAGTACCCATGCCAGAATCCTGCGCTTCCAAGATATTGGAAGTGACATCTAATAGCGCTGTTTCAGTACTTCTGTTTTTACGGAAACCGGACTGGGCCTGGGGAAGAATATTATTATCTTCTAGATATTTATTTAGCTGATGGTATACTACTTTTTCCATAATTTTTGATAGACAAGGAAGGATGCTAATAGGTCTAAGATCTTTATAAGAGGATGGATGTGGGACTTTTGCAAGAGGTTGCACAAGAGCTAATTTCCATAATTCAGGGAAAGAGCATGTGACAATCGATCTGTTTATTATTGAAGTTATTGCATCAAGTGACTCTGGAAGTGAAAGCAAAAGCATATCTAATGAAATAAGGTCCACGCCTTGTGCGTTTGATTTAAGAGAGTTGATTATTTTTAATATATCTTGTTTGTCGACACATTTTAGATGAAAAGTGGAATCGTTATAACGGTTTTGTTCATAATGATTCAAAACTGGAAATTCAATACTGTCACAACTAACTGTAGCTAACATTGCCTAAATCACGCATTGGTTCCTTGCCTCCTGGAGGCAAGCAAGTCGGCGAACTTCAATTGAATATAATCCGACAAAATTTTATTAAATTGGACATTATTTCTTATTCTACGATTAAAATAAGGTGTCTAGATTAAGATTGGTATAATTTGGATAGGAACAGAGAGTGTTTTGACACAATTAATTAAAGTATTTTAATTAGATGTCAGCTTGCCTCTAGGAGGCAAGAAACCATTGGAGCGTGTAAAAATACTTGCCTCTGGGAGGCAAGGAACCATTGAGTGGTTATTGTATTTGTCTGAAGAGAAATTAAACTACAGTCTTGGTTCGATGATAGTTTAATACTAACTCATAGGTTACATTGGTTACATGAAGAGTATATTATGTCTTATAGCTACATACATACTACACCTTCCGGGTAGAAAAAAAAAATGTTTACATTTTGCTTTTTTTTTACATTAAGTACTTAACAATATTACTGGACATACAACTTTGTCCTATTCTTATGCACAATGTCTACACAATTATTTTTAGAAATCTTTACGTTTACACCTAAATCTTCCAAAACAATAAATGGACCATCATACTTAGCATCAAGTTTTCCACCTGTTTCATTTTTAATTAAAATTAATTGACCTTTCTTATATTCTATATGATTAACAGTTTTATCATAACTACTTTTACGTTTAGTTTTGCTACATATTAAATTATTTCGAGCATCCTGTTGCGCTACTTGCAATCGATATTTCATATCTAAAGGATAACTATCGGGATTATATAATGGTTCTATAAACTCACTTATTCTACAAGGAACTTTACTAGGTTTACCAAATACAAGTTCAAATGGAGAATATTTGGTCTCAGTATGGACAGTATTGTTAAAACTGTAACACCAAAAAGGTAGCCAATGACTCCAAGTATCCTTTTGACCGTCACATCGAATTCGTAAAAATGTGCTTAAATTTTTATGAGCGTTTTCTAAAGCTCCTATTGATTGGTGATGATAAGCCGTAGAATTATTTTTTTCTATTTCTAAAATTTTACAAACCTGTTCCATTACTGATGACATAAACTCCGTTCCGCGATCAGTTGCTATGGTATTTGGTATACCAAACCTTAATATAAACTTATTAACTAATTCCTTAGCTACAGTTTCAGTTTCTTTGTTCTTAAGGGGATACGCTTCCACAAATTTCGTTAGTTCACATTGGATGGTCAAGATATAACGATTATCTTCAAAGTCTTTTTGAAGCGGACCTACAATATCTAAATATATCTTATCAAAAGCATTAGCCGCTGTGGTCGTAAATTCCATGGGCGCTTTAATATATTTACCTTGTTTCATTTTTTGACATTTAGAGCATTTGCAAACAAAATCTTTAACGTCTTTATCTAATCCTGGCCAAAAGAAATTTCTCTTAATAGTGTTTGTCATTCTACGCACACCCGCATGCCCGCTGGTGGGTAGTAAATGATAGTCACTTAATATGTATTTTCGCTCTTCTTCTTTATCAATTCTCTTAACACCTCTTATTATATAAATTCGTGGACCGGTCCAATCCTTTCTAGATTTTATTTCACTTAATAAATCTTTAATGAATATCTTATTTCTTTCATTTCTTACTATGCATAGTTCATTATTTATTTTAATTCTTTTACAAAATGTCATCAACTCAGTCACAAATTCGGCTCGCGTAAAATGCGACTTCCAGTTGAGATTTATATAAATAACGCGTTTCTTTTCATCATATATAAAACATTTACTTTCTAGGTATGCCTCATTCAAAGTTTTAACTCGAGTTAGTTCGTCATTTCCGATAAAGGTTAATTCTACTAAGTCCTTGGGCATTTTAAGCAATTCTACTACATTTGGTTGATCAGACTTAATGCTGGTAGATTTACTACAAGTCTGTGAATCAGTTTTCTCATTCATACATCTTCTTTGCGCTCTCGTCATCACATTCACTACTTCTTCATTCATAGTTTTTAACGTGTCTGATGTTATACAAATCCTAGATAAAGCATCTGCTACGCTATTCTCTTTGCCTTTTATGTACAAAATTTTAAAATTGTATTCTTCCAGTGCCAATCTAAATTTTAAAAGCCTGCTCGAAGGGTCTTTCATTGAAAATAAATATAGTAAGGGTTTATGGTCAGTCATAATCGTAAATTGTCTTCCATAAACATACGGTCTGTAGTACCTTACAGCCCATACAATTGCTACTAACTCTTTTTGAATCGTGGGATAATTTCTTTCGGCTTTGTTTAATAGTCTGCTGGCATATGCCACTGGTTTCATATTCTTATTGCACAGCACTGCTCCGACAGCTACGCCTGAAGCGTCAGTTTGTATTACAAATTCATTATTTTCTGAAAAATCAGGAAATTGAAGTACTGGAGGTGTCGTTAATGCCTTTTTTAAGGTTTCAAATGAATCTTTACAATCTTCAGACCATACAAAAGGTACATGTTTTCTAGTTAAATAATTCAAAGGTGCTGTAATTTCGGCAAAATTACGAATGAACTTCCTATAATAATTACAAAAAGCAACAAATCTTTTTACTTCATCTGCATTTCTAGGTTCAGGATATTTTTGTAAGACTTCTATTTTAGAGCTATCGGGTAATACTCCTTCCGCAGTTACAAGATGACCTAAATATAATATTTCTTTTTGCAAAAATTTACACTTTTCAGGGTTTAGTTTTAGGTTTACTTTTCTAAGTCTTTCCAAAACGTTAATTAGGTGTTTATTGTGAATATCCAAACTTCTGCCAAAAACTATAAGATCGTCTAAATAAACAAAACATTGCTCAAAACTTAATCCTGACATAGCTACAGACATTACGCGACTAAAAGCACTTGGACTGGTCTTAAGTCCCATAGGTAATCTTTTCATCTGGTACTGGCCTGAGCTTGTAGTAAAGGCTGTACAGTCTCTGCTCTGCTCATTTAAAACTACCTGGTAGTATCCCTGATATAAGTCTAAATGTGAGAAATAGATGGAACCAGAGAGTGAGTCCAAAATTTCTGTTATATTTGGCAATGGGAATTTATCGTCCACGATACAATTATTTAATTTCCTGTAATCAACTACCAATCGCCATTTATTGTTTTGATTAGAATTTTTCTTAGGTATTAATAAGATTGGGCTTGACCACTCACTCTTTGCTTCCTCTATAATGTCACTATCAATTAATTTTTTAATTTGTATGTCTACTTCCTTCTTTAAGGACTGTGGTAATCTATATTGTTTTACGTAAACAGGACTAGTATTGGCTTTCAAAGTTATAGTTTGTTCGTAAATATTAGTTGTTGACAATTGATCACCTGACAAAAAGAGTACGTTAGCGTACTTAGAACATATCTGTTGTATGGAACTTTGTTCCTCAGTGTTAAGGTTTTTCAAATCTAAAGCATTTAACAATTTATTAACTCTCTCTACATTTTTTGTACATTGCTTAAATTCACAAATATCGTACTGGTGTAATGGAAACAACTGTGGTTGAAAAGCTGGTAATACCACATCATGTTCACTAGTGTTTAAAATTTTTACTGGGATTTTATGGTTTTTTATTTTTACAATAGAGCCTGCCAAAAATACTTCCTCCGTTAATTGTTTTGCCAAGATAACGCTATCATCTTTTAATTCCGAATCAGTAAATAAATAATGAATAGTTTCACTACGTGCTGGAATAAACAAAGTATTACACGTGTAATCAATTTCATTACAAAGTGGTATAGAGAATTCCATTCCTTCTTTGTAAAGTGTAATAACATTTGTGTCGAGATTGATATTAGATCCATACTTGCTCAAAAAGTCAAGTCCTAGAATACCATCCGCCTTTAACGGAACGTTATTAAAAACATAAAAGTGATGATCAAAGTCAGTTCTTGATAACCTTTGATTTAAGTCACGATGTATCAAATTCAAATAAACATAACCCGGTGATTTGATCTGACCACCTATGCCGTTGATTAACGTGTCATCTCTATGTATGGCGGTATTTCTCGGTAACGAATCACTTTGTATGACCGACAAAGATGCTCCCGTATCAACTAAGAAATAATATTTTCTAGTCCCTAAGAAAAAAGAAACAAATTTAGTTTGACCATTCAATGTTAAAATATAATCCTTAAGATCGAAAAAACTGATTTTCTACCGCGTTTGATACTTCAGACTCTGTATTTTGGTTGGTTGGTTGCGCATAAAATACTCGCTGCCTAATTTTGGTTGGTTGGTTGCGCATAAAATACTCGCTGCCTAAAGTTACCCCTACCACGAGTGTTAGGATAACTCGAACGATTATCACTCTGTCTGTTTATTCCACGATTTGCGTAACTACGAGTAACTGGGCGCGACCTATTACCACTACCATAAAACGAACCTCTTGGTGTATTATTCATATACTGCCGCTGATTGTATTGGTGACCTCTGGCGCGACAGGTTTGCTGACCTCTAGAGTAATTGTTATAAAACTTACCTCTTCCTCTTCGTGAAAATTGCATGACACCTTCATCTCTCGACGTCGATGCTCCATACAACTCCTCATCCTTTGCAGCTTGTATGGCATCCTTCAGGTGCTCATAATTCCTCGCCGCTATAATTGTGCTAAGTCGTGGATCACGAAGACCGTCTGAAAATCTTTTTACAGCAAGTTTTTCGTTCAATGGCTTTAGTACACTATATTTCGCGTTATCACCGTCTGCCTGTGATATTGTTAGGTCTGAAAATAGTTTTTCAATTTCGACACCATACTGAGCTACTGAACGATAACCTTGTGTTATATTCTGCAAACGAGATTGTATGGCAGTAAACGACTTTTTTGTAAGCAAAGTTTGTTTTATATCTTTAATAAGAGCTTCTACAGAACTGTATTCCGAAGATAAACACAGTTTAGCGTTTTCTGTCAATCTACTTTTCAGAACAAATTTAATCAATAACATTTTTCCGGTACTAGATAGCATATCAGAGTACATTTCTACTGCATCAATTAGAGTTTTTACAGTTTTTTCAGCACCATCCATAACTGGGATCAAATTACAAGCAGTTTTCAGATCAAACTCCATTTTTAAAGATTCACTAGGTTCACTGTATTCACTATCACTAGTATCACTACAACTACTTTCTTCGTTTGGTTTTTTACACAACAATAAAATACTATCATATGAAACTTTTATATTATCCCAAATAGACACACATGAATTAAAAATCTCAGGTTTTGTGTCTTTTTTATTCGTTAAGAAAGATAAAATAGCAGAACCTTTATTATATATTTCTTCAGTCTCAGCTAACTTATTTTTTATAACATTCCCTAAAAATCTAGATTTACCTTTTTTTACTAAATATTTCTTAATATTCGTTATTTTCGTTAAACATTCTAATAACTCATTTTCCATACCAAACCGAAAAAGAAAACAATTTAATCAATAAAACTCACCAACTCCGTGCGAGTTACCATAGTAGGGGCCCCAGGATGCTTTCAATATCGTACATTGGAATGTGGCTTCTTCCCATATTTGGCGCACTGATAAAACATTTAGTTACACTGAACGACTTTGAACTACTTTAACAACAAATATAATTACTGGAATGAATAATTGATACATGATACAAGAATACACACTTACACTACACGCTTAATGTTTCTAACATAATATTTTAAAAGTACTGATAACGAAGTGCGAAATTTTCACTTATTAACTTTTCACTGCACAAATTATACTTTTTCACTAATTATGAATCGAAACTGGATCTGCACGCACGTACTCACTCAGACTTGGTCCACTTTTCTACTAGTTTGGGTCGTTTGAGCCATTTGAGTCAACTCCATTTGGTCTCTTCCAACAGCAGCCGCAATCGATCTAAGACGAAGCGATCGACGTAGATCATCCAGGGTAATTTCTCGCCTCATCCATTTCTTATGGGTTTTCTTGTAGTACTTGTAAAAGCACAGTAGGCTCCCCAATGCGATAATAGTTATAATCACACTCAGTAATATATTGGTCGTGCTAACATGATATTTTAAATCTTGCGTCGCCGACGCAGCGTTGCCTGCCCCGTTTTGGGCAATTATAATGTCTTCTTGCTTCGACTGATATTTTCCCATTTTGAATCAAGTATGGGTTCACTGAAATTAAGGCACTGACATCGCGTTGCACTTACGAACGTCGAATTATAATGATCCATTATTAATTTTTATTTGCTGTCCAATAATGCACTCGGTAATACTATCCGCGCTCACGAGTTGACCCAAATATGGCAGGGTCGCCATGAAGATAAATTAAACTACAGTCTTGGTTCGATGATAGTTTAATACTAACTCATAGGTTACATTGGTTACATGAAGAGTATATTATGTCTTATAGCTACATACATACTACATGTCGATCAGTAGTATAGATTGGACACGATGAATAACACACTGGTCTCGTTATTTCCGTCCATGTGCAGAGGGAGCACCCTGGGGGTTTTAGTGGGTTCATGCCCCACATAACCCCCTCGTCTCCCCGGACGGGGGGGTTCGCGCAGGCGTTTCCCCCAGGATAAAAAAAATAGTAGTATAGACTGGGGGACATTTTATAATTATTGTAAGGATTTGGAATCTTGCTTAAAGTTATTTTATAACAATATAAATAATATTTATATTTATTAGCGTCGTGCGGCTGAAATGATGATGATTATGATGAAATAATATTTTTGATTTTTTTGTTCCGATAAAGAAGCATAATAGTAAACAACTAAAGTATGTGTATCCAGAGTGGTACAATGCTGAATTGATTGGGGCCATTAAATACAAATATTTACTTCACAAGCAATACAAAGCCAGTAAGAACCAAACTGATTACGAAGTTTTCTCTCAATGCAGGGCTCACGATCAGTTTATGGATAAAGTACAACGACACTTAGCAGAGGACCAAAGGTTCTTTTGGAACTATGTTAAATCAAAAAGACAGAACGGATGTGCTCAGAAATTTGTAAAAAATGGTGTGGTTTTGACGGCAGAACAAAGTGTCGATGAATTTGCAAAATTTTTCCATTCTGTATACTGTTCGGAGCGAGCTCAGTTGAATGTTAGTGCGGCTTTTACTGAAGCAGGGGATGCAAATATTTCGGCAAGAGTGCAAGTGAATAAATTACTACTAAGCGATGTGTTGCGTGCGTTAACTAAGCTCAAGCCGAAAAGTCGCCGAAAAGATCAGCCGGCCCTGATGGTATACCGCTATATATTCTGAGAGACTGCAGGTTGGTTCTAGCCGAGCCTCTCACGCACACCTTTAATCTGTGTTTAGAAGCCGCAGTGTTTCCGGGAGCTTGGAAAGTAACCCGTGTTATCCCGGTTCCAAAAGGTGGTGCTGGTAATTGGGTAGATGGTTTTAGGCCAGTAGCAGTACTATCAACTTCAGCAAAGGTATTCGAATCGGCCTTACAGGATTGTGTTTATAAACAAATGCAGGCGCAACACGGGTTCCGGGTGAAGATATAGGTCATAACAAATTGCGGATTATTATACTGAGTAAATTCCCAGATGACTTAATATATGAATTCATGACTAAAATTAAGACTGAAGAAGAGACTGTGGAGAAAATTAGGAAAGAATTGGACCATAATATAATTACAGCAAGAGTGGCTACACGTGAACAACAGCCAACAACAACAATAGAGGCCCTGCATGACAGAGAAAAGGTTTTTTTTAAAGAAAAAGGGATTTTAATTATGAGAAGAAAGACAAAAGCTTAGTACCTATAAAAGGAGGTAACTCAACCCATGCATATTTTTGCAAAGGACTAATGATCAATGTAAGAAAGTTTATTCAGTAAAAGAAAGAAAGAAACGTTTAAAAGTTAAATGTTACATATGTTTTGGTGATCATAGGGCGAGGGAATGCAGAAAAAAACAACCAACCACTGTAAAGGTAGTCATAATTCAGCCTGTCACGTTTCGTTTTTACATTATCGTTTTCACGTTGTTTGAATTCTAATTAAAAATATAAATTTCAAAAATCACCTCGTAGTGTCCATCACAAAATACGAGTCATTCTGAGCAAATAGTAAATAATAAAAAAATATTAAACAGCCCACTGCATATTTTTGGCGATCATAACGCTTGTGATAGCTATTATTGCACCGAAGACGAAAAGGCTGAAGAGAATCTGGAGCCCAAAGCAAAAACATTAATAAAAAAATTATGTCCCTTGCCTCACAGCTGGCATTTCATTCCAAAAGTTTGCTTTAACGCTACTAATATCAGGGCTGAGCAATTTAATAGTGTTTGGGAACGAGTAGCGGCATCTAGTATGGATCATGGAAGCTGTTTTTTATGGTGCATCAGTAATGCGCCAATCAGCGGCGCCCGGCCGCACGTTGCATTTTAGGGCACCAATCGCGGGTGCGGATTTTGTATTTCGTTAATCTTTTGTTCATTTTTGATTTTCTTTTATTGTAAAATTTTCATTTTTTCATTACACACGCTACTTATTTGATGGAAAACAAGGCTTTTTATTTTTCGCAAGAGAGAAAACCACATTTAGTTAATTTTATCCGCATCCTCAACAAATAGTATTGAGTAACGCATCATCTTTTCGTTAAGGAACTCATATACAGCACAGTCCCTTTTTGGGTGGTGGGTAGTTGCCAAGTCATCATCATCATCATTTCAACCGTAAGACGCCCACTGCTGGGCATAGGCCTCCCCCAAGGATCTCCACAACGATCGGTCCTGCGCTGCCCGCATCCAGCGGCTTCCCGCGACCTTGACCAGATCGTCGGTCCACCTTGTAGGGGGCCTGCCCACGGAACGTCGTCCGGTTCGCGGTCGCCATTCGAGAACCTTTCCGCCCCAACGGCCATCGGTTCTCCGCGCTATGTGTCCCGCCCACTGCCACTTCAACTGAGCAATCCTTCGAGCGATGTCGGTCGTTTTAGTTCTCCTGCGGATCTCATCATTTCTGATTCGATCGAGCAGGGAAATACCAAGCATCGTTCTCTCCATTGCTCGCTGGGTAACCTTGAGCCTTCTTATGAGACCCATAGTAAAAGACCACGTCTCGCTTCCATAAGTCATAACTGGCAACACACACTGGTCAAAGACCTTAGTCTTGAGACATTGAGGAATTTTGGACGCAAATATATGCCGGAGCTTCCCAAACGCTGCCCATCCGAGCTGGATTCGACGAGAGAACTCTTTCTCGAAGTTGGACTTACCTAATTGGATTGCCTGTCCTAGGTAGACATAGTGGTCAACAACTTCGAGTGTAATGTTCCCAACATTAACTGGAGCGGATGCAACATGGGCATTGGACATGATTTTCGTCTTATCCATGTTCATCTTCAGACCCACTCTTTGGGAAGCATTGCTGAGATCTTCGAGCATTGTGTTCAGGTCTTCCAAGGTCTCAGCCATGAGAACTACATCATCGGCAAACCGCAGGTGTGTTAGGTACTCGCCATTGATGTTAATGCCGAATCCTTTCCAGTCCAGTAGCTTGAAAATATCCTCCAACGCAGCTGTGAATAGTCTCCCTGTCTCACACCTCGCTGTAGTTGGATAGGATTAGAGCTCTGGTTCTGTAGTCGGACTGACATGGTGGCGTTTTGGTATAAGTACCTCAGCACCTCGATGTACCTGTAGTCTATTTGGCACCTCTGAAGAGACTGCAGCACTGCCCAGGTCTCGATCGAATCAAAGGCTTTCTCATAGTCCACGAACGCCAAGCATAGTGGCAAGTTATACTCTTCGGTCTTCTGTATAACTTGCCGCAGCGTATGAATGTGGTCTATGGTACTATAACCTTTTCGGAACCCGGCTTGTTCGGGAGGTTGGAAGTCGTCGAACCTGCGAGCGAGACGATTCGTAATGACTCTCGAAAACAACTTGTAGATATGGCTCAGAAGCGAGATGGGTCGGTAGTTTTTCAAGAGAGTCTTATCACCCTTCTTGAGGAACAGCATCACATCGCTTCTGCCCCATGCCTTTGGCGTTTTGCCCTCGAGGATGACAGAGTTGAAGAGCTTCTGGAGGACCTTAAGTATCGGCTTACCGCCCGCTCTCAGAAGTTCTGTTGTGATTCCGTCATCGCCCGCCGCCTTGTTGTTTTTGAGCTGCTTGAGAGCCATTCTAATCTCGTACAGGCTGACGTCCGGGATATCTTCGGTATAGTGTCGGGTAAGCTTGGCTCTAGGTTCTGTAGCCTTACTTTCAACAGGTGTTTGCGTGGAGTACAACTGTCCATAGAAACTCTCAATCTCCCTCAGGATTTCAGGTGTTGATGAAATGATACTACTGTCCTCAGCTTGCAGCCTCGTCAGTTGACTTTGCCCTATAGCCAGATCTCTAGCGAACACTTTGGAGCCTTTGTTCCGCTCAATGGCCTCTTTAATACGCTCGGTATTAAATTGGCGAAGGTCGCTTGTCAAGGACTTGGAGATCTGCCTATTTAGCTGTCGATAACGAAGGGCATCCGCTGAGTTCTGTAGTTTCATTTCGTTTCTCTGATCCATGAGTCGGATAGTGTGGCTGGAGAGTTTCTTTAATTTAGGACGGTGGGTTTTGTAGTGCTTGGACCCTACCGTGCGGACAGTATCCACCACCATGTTGTATAGATCGTCCATATCGATGCTGTTCTCAAGGGCTTCGAAGCGGTTTTGGAGCTCGAGCTGAAAGCACTCGGGGTTTTGAATTTGAGCCGGTATTGGTCGGAGCGTAGATTTTATTAGTCGAGATCTTTCCAGCTTGACGTTGATATTCAATGTGCCTCTAAGCATGCGGTGATCGCTTCCCGTCTTTACGGCGTTGATGACAACGACATCATTGAATATTTGCTTCCTCGTTGACATAATAAAATCTATCTCGTTTTTGACTTTACCGTCCGGACTAATCCAGGTCCATTTGCGGCTTACGGGCTTCTTAAAGAAGGAGTTCATCATATAGAGGTTCTCCCTCTCCATGAAGTCTGCCAGCATCTGGCCCCTTTCGTGGTGATCACGTTGTTGACAAGGGATTTGCCAAGTAAACTGCAAATATTACTAGCTCTGGTAATTTTTAATGTTTAAAAATAGTTAATCTTTATTTTATTGCATAAATTATACGCTACATTATTAAGAAGAAGGAGTACTACTCGCCTGTGGTATAAACTTTCCTTAGTCCAATCTCCTTTATTTAAAAACACCATCACTACAACATGGACCACTCACAGTTGGAAACTAACATAAATAATATGGCGAAAATGTTTTAAGAGAAGATGGCAGAGTTCCAGGCAGAGCTGAATCAGGCGTCCGCTGCACGTAAGAACCCCAACTCTATAGCCGCACTTAACACCGAGTTCATCCACTTCAAAACTTTTGTTTGCAACGGGTTGGCCTTGCTTCGCACTGAGCTGGATTCCCTGCACAACCGCATTGACCGCATCGAGATGCGTTTCCGGCGCAAGATGTTGCTTGTGCATGGCGTTCCAGAAAGCAATGGCGAAGACACTTGTGCTACAGTGGTCTCCTGTTTGGCGGCTAAGTGCAAAACTCAGGGCTTGACTGCTAACAACATCTGCGCAAGCTATCGGATGGGCAAACAAGGTAACAGCAAGCCACGACCAATTGTCATTAAATTCTCCAATCAATCTGTACGCACTGCTCTGTAGAGGAACAAAGCTGCGTTGAAGGGTTCTAAGATCACCCTCTCCGAGTTCCTGACAAAGTCTCGACATGAGGTTTTCATGGCTGCTAGGGATTTATTTGGCATCTCTAATTGCTGGACCTTGGACGGGATAATAAACATTAAGACTCCTGATGGCAGAAGGCATAAAGGGGAATCTATGCGAGATTTTCGCACTATCTCCACTAACTCCGCGACTTCCTAGACATAACTGCTTCGTCATCTTTTAGCACGGTTTTATTTTCAGTTCTAGTTTGTTTTGTATCATAAGTATGTATCATTTTACGTATAATTGCTTATAAGTGTAGCGATTTTCCAATCTTTAGTTTAATGTTTGATTGTAAACTTCACAATGTACCTACATACTTATGAACTTCTACCTGTTGGAATTTTAAATTTAAATACCCGAACTTTAAAAATAATCTTCTTTTTAATTTCAATGTGACCGAACATATTTATAATCTTAATTTTTATTTTGCTGACTTCAATCAACAAACATTTTCGCTTTTTTAATGTCAATTGTCACGACTCACGTCACGATTGTCACTTTGACATTGACACGTTCGTTCGGATACACTTAGTTTTTTTTTTCTTTTCTGTAATCGTGCGTGTTATTTTAATTAGCGTTTTGTTTCTGCTATACGTTTTTGTTTTAAACCATTTTCACATGTTTGTTTTTATAAGAAACTGTGTTTTGTTTTTTCTTGTTCTTAAATATTATTAGGTTCTATGGTGTTAATTCCCACACTGCTGGCGAGCGGTATAGGACAATTTAACATAGAGTATACGAGTATTATCATAAATAATACTTATCTCATAGTTTGTTATAATCTAGTTTATTTTATTTATTATTATTTTAAAGCATATAAATACCTATATAATTATTTATCTATTTACATACAATGTTGCAAACTATTTATAATGATGGCGATGACTCGACGAGTGACGGCTCTGACTTCCTTTCAGCATCTTCGGCTGATGACAGTTTTCATAGCGCTTCCCAACCCCTTAATTCCCTGATTGAGTCTGAGTTTTCAGCTACTCCAAAGAACTTCAACGTGATTCATATCAATGCTCAAAGTGTCCCCGCACACCATGCTGATCTACTAGCTACATTTTCCAATAATCCCAATGTCCACGCAGTCTTGATTTCGGAAACGTTCTTAAAACCCTGTCTCCCTTCCGTTTCATACTCCCTTCCTGGTTTTCATCTTATCCGGAATGACAGAACTGGCAAGGGCAGCGGAGGTGTTGCCATATACCTACGAAGTCATTTCTCTTTCAAGATATTAAACAAATCTAATCCTCAATATTCTCATTCTTCTGAACATCTCTTTATAGAAATCCTCCTTGGGCACCTCAAAGTTCTTCTAGGGGTTTTCTACAGTCCCCATCTTCAAATTGACTATTTCGCTAAGCTGGAGTCCCTTCTAGAGGAACTGGTTCCCACGGTTGACCACACAATCATCATGGGCGACTTCAACACCTGTTTGCTCAAGCAAGATTCCAGATCTTCCCGTTTATCCTCTCTTGTAAAATCCTTCAACCTCACTATTCTACCGTCTTCTTCAACTCATCACTTTCCTGGCTGTCAGCCGTCCTTGTTGGATCTTGTCATTGTATCCTCCACTGACCATGTCAGCTCCCACGGACAACTTCCTGCTGAGGGCTTCTCATATCACGACCTCATCTTCCTCTCTTATAAAATCCGTTCTCCTAAACCTAAGCCCCGAGTGGTCATGCAGCGTAACTTCAACAAAATTGACGGTGATCGCTTTATGTCGGATCTAATGGGCATAGACTGGATTGCAGTGCATGAAGCTCCAACCATTGATCTAAAACTGGAAATTTTCAACTCCCTACTTATCCAACTCTTCGACACCCATGCTCCTCTCCGTCCAATTCGACTTAAGCATCTTCCTGCTCCTTGGCTTACTGCGGACATTAAGGCTATGATGGTACGGCGTAACGCGGCTAAAGTCAAATTCCGTAATTGCCCTTCAGATGAAACCCGTCGCCGATATAAGGAGCTACGCAATCGTTGCAGTAGGTTGTGCAGGGATGCGCAGCGTCGTCACATTCATGCATCAGTTACCAATGGTAATCCCGCTAAAGTTTGGTCATTCCTTAACTCCCTTGGCATCGGTAAGTCTAATTCGAGTACTCCTCACAATCTGGCCCCTGATACTCTAAACCGCCATTTCACATCCCCTTCCTCTTTTCCCTCCCATACTAAACAATCCACTCTCCAATCTCTCTCCTCTGCTTCTCCACTACACCATTCTACCTTCTCCTTTAAGCCGGTGTCTGAGCGTGAGGTTGAAAAACACATCTTGGCTATCAAGTCTAATGCAGAGGGAGTGGACGGAATTAGCCGGCGTATGATCCAACTAAGCATGGCTGGTATCATTCCCGTTCTTTGCCACATTTTCAACTTTTCGCTTAGCACCGGATTTTTCCCTAGCTGCTGGCGTCAGGCTGTAGTTATCCCTATTCCCAAAACCTCAAATCCTTCTGCCCCCTCTCATTTCCGCCCTATTTCCATTCTATCTTTTCTTTCCAAAGTGCTCGAGCGCCTTGTCCTTCACCAGATCAGTGAGTTTGTTAACGCCAACAAACTGCTAAGTCCTTTTCAGTCTGGTTTTCGCCCTGGGCATAGCACGGTAACCGCCTTAACAAAAGTGGCTGATGATATCCGTGAGGGTATGGCAAATCAGCAGCTCACTACTCTGGTTCTTTTGGACTTCAGCAACGCATTTAACACTGTTGATTTTGACATACTCTTGGCGATGTTGAGGACTGTTTTTGGTTCAGACCTTGCTGTTGGATGGTTCCGTAGCTACCTCTTTGGCCGAAGGCAATGTGTCCGAGTTGATGACAAATTGTCTGATTCTTGCGACATTACTGCTGGCGTTCCACAGGGTGGTGTCCTTTCCCCTCTCCTTTTCTCCATCTTTATCAACTTCCTCACTCCTCTCCTTTCCTGCCAATATCACCTGTATGCTAACGACCTGCAAATCTATTCTCGCGCCGCCATTGAAGATATAGACGACCTGATTTCTTCGCTAAATGTTGACCTTGCGATTATACACGAATGGAGTCGAACTCATGGCCTAACGGTCAATCCCAACAAGTCGCAAGCGATCATCATTGGCGGGTCAAAAGAGATTGCCAAACTTAAGTCTATCCATGTGCCTTCTCTCGTATTTGACTCCGTTCCCCTTCCTTACAGTGATTCTGCCAAAAACCTTGGTGTCCTCTTTGACTCCACGCTTTCTTGGTGTCCTCATATTGCGGAGGTCAGTAGGAAGGTTTATGCTGCAGCTGGTGCTTTGCGAAGGTGGAAAAACCTGCTCCCTGTTAGTACCAAGATCGAACTTGCACAGTCGCTTCTCCTGCCCATTATGGACTATGCTGACGTTTGTACCATTGACCTCAATGAGGATCTTCTGGACAAGCTTCAGCGTCTGCAGAACCTCTGCATTCGTTTTATATTTGGCTTGGGCAAGTTCGATCATGTGTCAGAGTTCAGGGCTGAACTTGGGTGGCTGCCTGTAAGACAACGACGCGAGGGGCATGTCCTCACACTTTTGTCAAATATACTGTATGACCCTCGTACCCCTCCCTACCTTAAAGAACGTTTCCATTATCTTGGTTTGGACAATAGTCGTTCTCTTAGATCCCAGACTGATAACCTCCTGAAATCTCCCTTTACACGTTCTGGTTATTTCAAGGAGTCCTTCACGGTGAAGTCAACCAGCCTTTGGAACAACCTTCCGCATGAGATCCGTCATTCGAAGTCACTTGCCATTTTTAAGACGAAACTGCATTCGTATCTCTTAACTAAATCGTAGTTTGCAACTATTTTTATTTGTATGTAGTATTATATTTGTAGTAATAATATATGTAATGTATATGTAATATATTTTTATAATCATTTATTTAATTATTATGTTATTTAGCAAGTTGTTTATGTAGACTTATTTATATGTTATTATTATTTTATTTATTTATTTTTAATTTCAAATTAGTTAATTTTTGTATGTTGCTGTGCACTGCCACTCGCTCTTTGTTAATTTTTCCTATGCCTCAAAGGTTGTCTGGAAGAGATCGCTTTTAGCGATAAGACCGCCTTTGCCCACATAATTGTATGTTACTTGTTTCTGTTGTTTATGTACCTGTATCTTTGTGTGAGCAATAAAGTGTTTATCTATCTATCTATCTATCCCATGCTGCAGTAGTTTCATTTCACTCCGTACGACCTCAGTATGCTATTTACAAATCCAAGTTTAACAGACGTCCAGGAATACTATAAAACATAATTTTTTTGTTAATTTAGTTTTGCTGAGTATAGTGGGTGAATAAGTTTTGATTTAGTTTTCTTTTCATTGAAAATTTCAACAAGGTTCATACTAAATATCATTGAAAGAGATGCATAACAATGACCTAAACATAATCAATAAGTAGGTAAGTAATTCATATGACATATGGCACATGTAAGTGTATAACATTTTAACCTTTATTAGAAACGGATAAGACATTATTTTCTGCAAAGAAAATTTAAATGTTTTTAAACTGCTGTAATGAAAACTTTTTAAATATACAACGAAATTCTGTTTAAAAAAAACTGACAATTGACATTTCGTCAAATTTAATTTGGTAATTTCTTGTTTCTAGTTAATTTCCTCAGAAATAACGAATTTTCCGAATTATTTTTTACTCAACTGCATATATAATCTTCAAGCCCTGCCAATTTGACCATTTTGCTAAAAAGGCACAAATAATTGCCCAATTTAATGTGGAAATAAAAAAATAATAATAATAAAGAACCCCGTACAAAATGTTAGAAAAAATCCGTTCGGTCAATTTGGCTGAAATTTTCAGGAAACATACTCTGTAACACGCTGATCGTAAGTGTAAAGTTGCAAAGTGAAATAATGACTAGTTAATGAGATATAGCTATATTACTATGCATAGTCTCATAGAATCGTATCTGTCGTCTAGTAACGGAACCATTTGAAATGACGTGACAATAGTCTGGGCACACCTCCAACCGCAGATTCTTAGACCCGTCTTCAATCAAACCGAGAACCCAATGACCCTCGATATGGTGTCCTAAAAAAGAAATAAATTATTATAAGTAATATTCATTAAGATAAAACTGGTATTGGAGGCAGTGGCTATGATTTATGTTCATCAGAGTTAATTTAATGTGCAATCAGTATGTGTTAATAATTGTTAAATAAAATATCACAATCACCTCGGTTATATTATCTTTTCCCAAATTTGAATTCATCCAGTTGGACAATCTTGCCTGGGCCCCCAATGAGTTCTCTTGCCTCTGTCTTTTCTAATTGGTATATCACTACTGACTCCCGGTAGTAAGTAACTGTGCCAGTCAGTAACAGTGGCCCGGCTTAAACATTTTTGTTTTTCGTCTTTGAATGGGTCTTCTCGCAAAACAGTTTCGTAATCCATCTTATAAGCGAAGGCATAAATTAAATAAAATACACGAACTAAACCAATTCTCACATTTTCAAAAAATGTTCCATTAGTCCGGGCCACTTTATTTTTTCCCTTGCAGGTTCTTTTGTGGCACACCCATGAACCGAATGACCTAAAGAAGAACAAGATAATAAGTAAATATATTTTTTCAAACAATTTAATACCAATCAATATCTTAGATTTTGCTTATTACTTGTTGTTACTTGTATTGTATTACACTAACCTGTTGGTTTGTAATAAGAATTTTTGGTGGTATAGAGAAATTGGGGTACCCGTTAGAGAATTTGGGGGACCCGTTGGGATCCCACTGGAATCAACCCTAGCAAGTTGTTTTCGACTCGGCTAGCTCAAATTGCACTTAGGGTCGTAGATAGGCGTAGCTCAGACATCTGGGGCTATAGTTAACCTTGGGCGCCGTTGATATTAATCACAAATGCAAGTTACTAAAAGTATTAATCTTGTAAATAGAAGTGCTAAAATATCTTAAAATTTATTAAAAAAACCCCAGATCGAAACAAAGTGAATTCAATGAAAACTCATTTTTGATGCATTAATAAACATTTAATAGGTACTGATACAATTTAATACATAACCAGTATAATGATATTAAAAATAATAAAATAAATTATAATTACTTAACCAGGATACGACACATAATTGTCGTTTTACTTAAAACGTTATACGGGTAACATCATCTTTACAAGTGGGATGGCACCTCAATTAATACACACATTATTGCTGGCCTTCGCTCCGGCTCAAGCATATAAAATCGGCAAGCGCTTGTTTAGGACACTACCCAACACATTTTCACTACTTATATATATATAAAGGTCTCTTAAGTTGAGTTAAAATAAACTAGAGGTTAATACATAAGGGACACAGGTAGATGAACACTGCCATACGAACATGAACCGGTTATCAATGGCATTTATGTTAAAAAGTTGGACAGCGGCATGGCTTAACAATACTTAAAAGTTCCGCGGGTTACCTCTATGAGTCCCTGAGCTTTGCTGAATTGGCAAAACTGGTCAACAAACTTGAAACACATATTAACCATCACATTCCGAACAGGCAAGCGGGGGGACCGGCAACCTCACACGGCACACATAATATTCCACGTCACGGCCGTGGACACAGGAATCTCCCTGCTACAGGTGGGGTATGGAGCCCTAAAACAATCAAAAACATTTTGTCAGGACGAGCCGCCATTTTGTGATGAAGCGGCACGAACATAGGAAACGATCTTGTCATGAACTTACCTAAACGGGCATATAATTACATGACATTAATCACGCCATAAGGCCACCGCCATGGTTATCTATCCCGCGTGCAGGCCTCGCACAAAGGCGCATTCACCTGAAAATCGAACAAAGTCACCATTTAAGTCCGACTCATAGAAAAACCCCTCCAACCAACGCGACACACTTCTTAACTTCACATGTCGCTCACCTGAAAAACTTCCAAGGGACCTTACGCAACATCGCGATAAAATTAACTAAAGAACTCCGATCACATTTCTCTCTCGGAGGGTCAAGAAAAGTGCCTCTCAAGCGATGACGAATCACTTTCGCCGGCGCGTTCCGACTCACGACTCGCGCCACAACACAAGTCCGTCTCCACTAAAAAGACGAACATCTCCTTGGCAGAACGCAACAAAGATAAAACATTAAAACGAAATTGGCTATTTACTTTATGAATAGTCAATGCCTTTCCAAAACAATGTCCCGGGAGACAAATTAAACTAAAATCACTAAAAGATCACCAACTACGGACGTCATTCGATCGCGGTTTCGGAACTTTTCCCCGCAGAGCACAAACACAGAGTGCTAGCAAATTAGCTATGATCAAACTAAAACAAAGATAACAAAAATACTTAACACATGAATTTATAGGCTGCGCATTTATTGAAATGTTTTCTAATAATAAAAGAAAATTAAAAGTTCATGCATCTCTGTTCTCGCCAGACGGAACTCTAGTCTGTGCGACTCAATGCAACTGTCAACCGCCCGCCAAACGTCAACTGTCATTGTCACACGTCAGACAGCTATCGAGTGATGTTATGAAAATAAACCAACCCCGTCATCATAATTCTATCAGAGAGATGATTAAAGTGGAGCTTAAATCAATCAATACGGAAAGGATTATGTGACAATTAGTGCGTATAAACAAGGATCGCTAGGCGAAACCAGGCGAAAAGGTAAAACTTCCATTCACAAAAAATACGGTGTTACAGGTTGACGCCGCAATTACCATGGGCGTACGATGCGTGCGACATAGCTTTTCAATTGGCATTAACCCCTGCGACTCTGCAAATGCCACGCACTGGTGCCGGTTCCCAAGTTCTCGGGACAATCTTGGCCAAATTCCACATGGATATTATCTCCTCCACGTATAAATGACGATCGACTTAGGGCTCATCATCGCTTGTTGGTGAGCTGGATTGCGGCGGCCCGGGTTGCGGGTCAAGGTCTTCATTGGCTTCGCTTGTTGATGACCTGACCTGGGTTGCGACGGCCCAGGTTGCGGATCCAGGATTTCAGACGTCGCGTCGAAGCCATATCGCTTGCGTTCGGTATCCAAATAACGTGCCAAAGTAGTTCGTATCAAAGTAATGTAATTCAATCAGTATCCAAGTTCTTTGCCAAAGTAAATCGTATAAGTATCCAATCAGTCAGGTGGGACCGCCAAGGTCAGTAAAAGGTCGAAATCACAAAACAGAGCATTCGCGTACACTCGTATGCAACCGAATGACAGCACACACAACACACATAAAATGGCAGACGGCGTGACCACAGATTAGATAGATTAGGTAAAAGTTTAATTTTACTACGTAAATGACATTTCTCTAATCCCATACACGTCATTTTTGACAGAAAACGTTTCATTTCACGTTAATCTTTACTTTTCTGTGTTGTTTTTCGTTTAGTTTCACTCAAAAACTTGGCAATTTAAAAAAATAAAAAAACACGTAGGTACCTCTCCGGCAACCAAAATCGATATCAGGGGTTTCAGTAAGACCCCTGAGCCCCCCTACCATGTCAGTTTCTCCAGAACGAGGGAGCTAATTTCTAAATCCAACCCCAGAATTCATAAAAAGTAAAGTTAGTGAAAATTACCAGGAACTTACGATTTTTTATTCACAACGGGGTAGCACTTAGCCTTCATCACACCTGATGGTAAGTGTCTTTCAATAAAATTTATTAATTTATTAGTGGTGATACGGCTAAAGGTGGAAGCGCACTACTCCCGGAATCCTCAATCACTGAGGAACTGGCTATATTATCTCTAACTGCCGAAACACAATAATGCTGAAAACACCATTGTCATGGCGTCAGACTTAGATAAGATAGTGGTATTTAGCCAGGCACACTAAGAAAAAGTCCTACCATCAACCAAACCAAATACAATATGTACCCCCACTGGGTCTGAAATCTGCGGTGTGAACCACTAGACCGACAGAAGCGGTAAACACTTGGGCACATATTACAAAACTGCGACTTACAACTAATGTGAGGGTGCGCAGAGGAGGAAACCAAAATGCCCAAATATTTTCCGATTTGCTCTTAAAAATTGGTGATGGTCGCAATCCGAAGAAGAAGAAGGTCTGATCAGATTGCAAGACGAATTGTGCCAGGTTGTAAATTATTCACTTGAGCAACTAATTTCATCAGTGTATGACGATCCATCTAATATCATGACTCAGGCGGATTTTTGGCTTTGTGAGCGTGCAATATTGTCACCTCGTAACCAAGAAGTTAATGAAATAAATAATATAATTTTGGAACGTGTTGAATGAAGGGTCACAAGCAGAGTACACAGCGATTAACAAGGTTGTCAACCAAGATGAAACAACAAGTTACCCTATCGAGTTTTAAAATTCATTGTCCGGACCTGATCTTCCGGCACATAATATTAAATTAAAAGTCATAACCTATAATATAATTATTTAGAAATATAAGTCCACCAAAAAATGTGTAACGGCACGCACTTAAAAGTTATATCACTTTAACCCTTTTTTTCACAACGTGTTTGAGCTGATACAGTCTAAACAAAAAATATGTTGCGGAAATATTTTTTTTTCATAAAATTACATCGTTTTATTGTTAGACATACTACTCATATCTAGTGAAAATAATATAAAGGCTCTCCTGCACACTGTCATTTACTTAATCGCAAAATAGGTGCCGACATGTCGTAGAACCATGGATTGCTCGGTGGGATTTTATTCATAATAATTATAATTGTGACAATTTCAACAGCAAAGCACTATAAATTGATTGTTTGTAAGTGCCTTGATCTATATCACGTAAAAATAACATTTTGTTGTGTTCTGTTTTAACGTACTACTACTAGGTACTATTATTTGTATGTATCACCTATAATACATTGTCCGTTCAACGGCAAACTAGCACTGGGTTTGTTTGTATTACTGGTGATACATTGCGCAACGAATACTAAAAAAAACATAACATTGAAGAAAAAAAATCTTGGCCGTTAAAAGGTTAACAGAACGTAATACAGGCGCAAATTTTAACAGGCACATCCTGTTGAGGGTGAGTATGTTTTCATCCCTCGGATACCACTTATATACTGAGCAACTATCCTTTCCAGTTCAAACAAGAAAAAAAATCTTGGCCGTTAAAAGGTTAACAGAACGTAATACAGGCGCAAATTTTAACAGGATGTGGTGAGGGTGAGTATGTTTTCATCCCTCGGATACCACTTATATACTGAGCAACTATCCTTTCCAGTTCAAACGTGTGCAGTTCCCAATTAGCGTGAGTTTCTGCATAACAATTAACAAAGCTCAGAGACAAACCATGAGTCGTCGTCGTCGTCGAGTCTGAAATGACATCAGGCACATTCCCTTTACAAAAAACCTAAAAATGTATCTATTCTACTGAAGTGAATGACTAAAGTTATGTGTTTTTTTGTTCGAGTTGGTTTAAAATATTTTGTTTTTATTACTTTCGGCTTGACACCGACTTCAAACTAATTAGTCATATGAATTGAGTGATTCAATTTATTTTTATTTTTACGTGTTTTGGGAAGTGGGTTTTTATTTGCAGTTTTTTGTTTTTTGTCGTTTGTCTCCGAGTCCCTCCATGACCCTCGCTTGTCAACTGGATCCCGCGGATGCCTTTACGACCGACCCCACTTGCCTTTTGGATTCCGCCGACGCCTCTCACGACCGACTCCGCTTGTATTTTGGATTCCGCCGACGCCTCTCACGACCGACCCCTGCATACTGGACTTTGACGACGACGCTTCTCACGATTTACTTCGCTTGCCAACTGGATATCGCTCACAACTTGGATAAAGTTGACTCTGGCTATAGTACTGCATCACCCGAACCCCTGGTAAGTTGCGCGCAAAACAACACGGGGTTAGCAAAACAACAACATTTAACGGGGTATTACCTTGTGTTTATTTATTTTGAAGCTAGGTCTGTGAAAATAAAAAATTCTTTTCTGGCGCTTCGCCGGCCGCTGCCGCGGCACGCTCGCTACGCTCGCTCGGCTCGCGCGGCGTTTTGGTCACTGCTCTAACCTAACCTAACCTAACCTAAAACGACTGTTAGGAATTCTCGGGTGGCGGGGGGCTTCGCCCCCCAAGTCCCTTTGTGGGGGGCTGCGCCCCCCGTCCCCCTGCTCCTCTGTTTTCTTCCATTTGAACTAAATTCAAAACTTATTGGGTAAAAAAATTCTTTTTGAGCCAACAGATCTCAAAAAAAGTATTTTTTTAAACATTGGATGTCTTTCTAATACCTCCGGGATTATTAAAAGGGTACCAAAAATTTCGTCAGATTTTGGCTACGAAATTTTTTTAAAAATTAATTATGCTTTATTAAGTTATGTGTATCAAAGTATGGTTTACGAAATTATGACAAACGAAAATATGAATTTCGAAGATTATGCTTTTTAATATTATGCCTTTTAACTATTATGCATTATTATTATTATGCGTTATGAAATTTATGCCAAGGAATAAAATGCTTTTCAATATTATGCCTAATGATGTATGCCAAATGAAATTATGACAATCAACTGTATGCGTTTCAATGTGTCACTCTAATTATCTTTGTATTTTAGGTGAAAATGGCGTTGTGTTTATATTGAAATAGTGCCTTGAATGATGAAATACAGTACTACAGGATATCGGAGTTGGGTTTTGAGTTTAATCAAATTATAGAAGATAGACTGCATCAAGAGGTATGTACACTTTCCTACGTGTGAGAATGAGAGGAAAGACCCAAATTGCATAGTTATCGGATGTAACACATTTAATTAAATAGCATTTTGTTGAATCTTATCTTGTTAGAGTTGAACCTCATTTTGTTAGAGTAGAGCCCACTTAACCACAACTTCTTGCATTTATCAGGTGGACGAGAACGGGTTATTGTGCACTGGTTGCTTTAATACTGTTGCCGAATTATAAAATGCAAACCAAGTTGACCGTAATCTACGTAAAGGAAGATGCGTATGGTGTAACAGGTCATTAGCACACCGGCAAACATATACATTAAAAGAAGGCCTTATTTATAATGAAGTGGCAATCCGGATTTCTCCTAGAAAGGTACGTTATTTATTGATTTGGCCTGGACACAACACTATCGATGTCAATGTGTTATGTGATTGAAAATTATGACTAAATTGAAGCACAGTTTCATTTGATTAAATAACTATTTATGCTTCATTGTTTTTGGGCATTTAGAAACTTCTGTTTGTTTTAATAATTGAATTCATGACTTTCTATAGCAAATTAATTAGGTGCTTCGCTTCAATGAGCAGTCACTATTTATGGGATAAATGTAATAGTTATTTTCATTTTACGAAATGTCAACAAAATAACAATTTTAGCATACTTCTGCGTTAAACAGTAAATCATATTTACCCTGTCCGGCCTTTGCACATGTCTATCTTATTGCTCAGGCAGGCGGCTTTATTAACAGCTAGACGTTAAAAAACTTAGAAATTGCACAATGCACATGTTTAAAAATGTCTAGGGTAATATTGACCCATTCTCATCCTCGCTGGTTTAATAATATTTTTGCCCCATTAAACCAACACTTAAGCTAACCCCCTGTGCTGCTCCTTTTTCTTTACTAGCTATGAATAGTTACTGGTAGACATCTTTCATCTAGTGCTGTTATGACTACCGGGGTTAAACATTATTCGATGAGTATTGGTGTATGTTTAAAAACGACATTTTTCTTTGCTATAGATACCACCGAATGGTCGTGTATGCCATGCCTGCTGGATGGCTGCAAGGAGAAATGTAGCGCGGCAAGCCCAAATTGATCAGAGGAGAGATGAAGTTTTTCAAGAAGATACACACCGTTGTGCTATGGCCCTTTTAAACGTACCTACACCTGATACAGCTTCTCGTTGTTTTGTTCGAGGTTGCATAAATTAAGAAAGGTTAACAGTACCAGAAAGCCTTAAATATAAGTTATTATCTAAATACCAACTGTATGTAACGCCGATGGCAAAAATATGTAGAGAACATGTCAGTATATATGATTGGGACTTTGTAAGACACATGGATTTCATATCTTTATTGACACAAACTCAGATTGTCACTATGTTGCAGTTGTTAAGCAATGTAAATGTTGCAAATGCAGTAATGAATTATGAAGACATAGATTATAATATGTCCGATTCTAATTTTAGTTATTGGATTGGTCTAACAAAACACAATTCCTTAATATAATAGAACAGTTGAGTGATTTTAGAATTAATATTAATAATCATAAAACTATACTTGCCACATGCCTTATAAAATTGAGATCTGGGGAACCTAACCTAAGATTAGCTCAATTATTAGGCACATTCGAGAGGACAGTTGGACGCATGTTAAAGGAAATGCCGTCAGTATATGTTGGAGAGATATATTCCATTGCATTTAGGCATTAATCATTTAAGTAGAAATGATTTGATAAACAGAAATCTAATTATTCCAAAAGGGTTATTTGGAAACAGTGAAATCCGAAACCTATAACAATTTGTGATGGAACATAATATCTCTATTTGCAAAAATCTTCTAATTATTTGTTCCAAAAAACCCTACACTTAGCTTGCATAAGTACCGTAACTTAGCAAAACCGTTTTTGATGGTTGCTACTGATGGCCACATTGTAGATGTGTTTGGTCCCTATACTGCGACAACATCAGATGTTGACATAATAAAACAATTGTTTCAAAATGATGAAACTCAATTAAGACAATTTTTCCAAAGTGGAGATATTTTCATTTTGGACAGGGGGTTTCGGGATGCACTTGCATATTTAAACTCACTAAATTAATCCGGAATCCCTTGCTGAAGGTGAACACCAGTTGTCGACCATAAAGGCCAACAAATCACGGCTAGTAACACTATGTAGATGGGTAGTCGAAGTAGTAAATGGCAGGCTTAAACGTGATTTTAAATTATTCCGTAATGTTTATTTTAACACTGCCGCTACCCATCTCATGAATGATTTTAAAATAGCAGCAGCCATCATTAATAATTACCATCCAGTTATTGTAAACAGACCTGATGCTTCAATTATTCTAGACCGTGCCTTGCAAAGAATAGATTTACCCAATTATCTTGCTGATTATGTAATTCAACAAAACATTAATCGTAGAAGGACGTCATTTGTTAGGATTGATGGGGAAATACCACATTTATCCATTTTTCCTCGAATGGAAATGAGCGATTTGATTTTATTTGCATTGGGCATATACCAAATAAAGCAAGCACGGTCTTACTACGGGGAACATATCAGAGAAAATGGTAGTTTTTTAATAGAAGTCTCTGAAGTTCCTGATACCACAAATATCAGACCAAACGAGAGTCAGCCACAGCAGCTTATAAGAGGACGAATAAAGTCAAGGCACCAAAGCCAAAAAATATATTTTAATAAATTCCTGGGAAAACAACTGGACAAGAAAAATATCCCGTTATTATTGTAATTGCGGGAAGAATGTAGCTTTCTAATGGTGCAAGAATTTTCTTAACGGTCTAGTAGTTTCTGAGCCTATTCGGTGCAAACAAACAAACAAACAATCAAATCTTTCTTCTTCATAATATTAGTATAAGTATAGATAGATTTAGACCAGTGCGCAGTGTTGTCATTTTTCAACATTAAATCGTGACTGACGTCAGCCCGCTAGGTTGGTAGCACTGCTAAATTGTCGCAAATAGATTGAATCCAATGACGTAAAGCCTGTAATAAAAATATCTTAGGACCGCCATTTTGTCATCAGTTTTCTTGTAACTTTTTAGTTTTTGTTAAACTTTAATCAATGACATTTACTAGTTAGATTTTTGTAATTCCACTGTTTTGACATTTTTGAATTTATTAATTTTTGTTTGACCACTGATTTATGGCATATTATAATGATATTTAATTAATTTCTATCATGACAAAAGTTTTTTGCTAGTTTTTCCTGTGGTCAAGCAAGCAGTAAGAGGGAAAATATAACCATAGAGTAGGTTAAGTTAAGTATAGTCACAGAATAATATTGTATAGTTTTTTAATTTAGGACCATAGACAATAGCATTTGTGTATACAGATTATCTCCTATTAGACTTATGTAATACGATACAGATTATGTAATGAGACTGGAATGTTTTTAGGACGTAATTTTATTTGACACTAGTTTTCCGCCCGCGGCTTCGCCCGCGTGGACTACACGACGTTATCCCGCGGGAATGTGACTTTTTCCGGGATAAAAAGTGGCCTATGTTCCTCTCCAGGCTACAAAGTATCTGTGTTCCAAATTTCAGCCTAATCCGTTCAGCCGTTTTGGCGTGATTGAGTAACAAACATCCAAACATCCAAACATCCAAACATCCAAACATCTAAACTTTCACATTTATAATATTAGTAGGAAGTAGGATTATTTGCATGTATTCCTATTGACACCATTACTATTCCTTTTGTCATTTTTTGAGTTCTCACACTACTTAAATGACATTATTAGTATGAATTATTTTAATCTTGTATAATTTTGCCACTGTGGCTGGCTGAGTAAGTGGAACAAAAAAATAAAAATGAACTGTACAGTACTAACATCTTTGTAACCTTATTCATATGAAAATAAACATGTAAAACGGGGTGACTGGAACGCACGGGGTGACTAAGAACAAAACTGAAAAAGTTTTTGCATCTAGTTTTTTCGGATGTAGTACGTAAAGTCATAGATATGTGTATTTTTCTTAAATGTCAACATTGCTTTTCTTATGGCAACACAAAAATACAAAATATTTTGGCAACACTAAAAAGAAAAACAAAGTCAAAGTTCAATTCAATTTATAGGACGAAAATGCGCGACTTTTTCTAACTAGGTAATCTTGGAACTTTTGGGGCCCGATTCTCAAGTACAGTGCCACAAACTTTGCTGTGCCGGTGGCCAAAATGTGAAACTAACGTGATTTTTTTTAATGTCATTTTGCTGTCAAGTTGATGTCCAACCATAGCGCTGCTGGCGGCTGAAGTTCTTAGAAGTCAGGGCCGGTTAAATTACTACAAAAAAAAGAAAAACGTACGTAGCGCCGCTGTCACCGGCACAGAAAAGGTTGTGGCACTGTACTCGAACTTTTTCAGTGTGGTTTCAACGTTTCAAACAAACTAAACTGTCTCACATGTCAACAAATTCATTTTGACAGCTAAGTTCGTATACGAACATCTATTGGTCTGTACCACTCGTAGCGTTCGACTGGTTTTCGATCGAACTTTTTCGATTGTGAAATTCTGACAATACACAAACTGTGCTAAATTTGAATTTCGAGCTTATGAATGTGAACTTTTCTCGATTGCCTGAGAATCGGCCCCCTGGTCCTTCCAAAAGGGCGAAAGTCTAAACTGTTCTTGCTTGTAAGTTAGTATTATTTTATAGGTAGTTTACATTTCTTTAAGTTGTTTTTTTTTGAGGTTTACGTTTAGTTGTTTTGAAACCATAAACCTTTGACTAGCTGTATCTCTGCAACCGATAGACCAAGAGTGCTGGGGTTAAGATCAAATTGCAGTAAGTTAAATTAGCTTTATTAAATTATTACCCGCGTGGTACCCGTTTCCGTGGGAATATCGGGATAAAATATAGCCTATGTCACTCGGGAAGACTCTAGCTTTCTAACGGTGAAAGAATCTTCGAAATCGGTCCAGTACTTTTTGAGTTTATTCGTTACATACAAAAATACAAATCTTTCTTCTTTATAATATTAAGTATAGATATAGATAAAGCAACAATACTTCAAAATGCTTCCTTAGGGTAGTTTTTCCAAAAAACCTGAAACAAGGGGCAAAATTTTGCAGTTTTTCGAGCACCATGGGGGTAGCACGGGGTTGCAAACTTGGGTGTTAACTACTCTCAAGGGACCTAACAACATATAAAAAAATCGTAGTTACATGCGCGTTTGCGATGTTTGTCCTTTTTGTGTCGATATTGACTGGGCTATTAGTGGACCATGCTTTTTAAAGTGTGGTCTACAAGATTCCATTTGGAAGAATTCTAATGCATTTTTTATGTAGAATAAAAACGGTTTGTGCGTCGGCACAATAAATGTAAAAGACTTCTTAAAATTTCGCAATTCTAATTTTATTTCATTTTTCTTAGAATCCGCACAGTTGGAATGATCTATGAGATAGTTTTCTAGGTCCGTAAACTTCTTGTCTACAGATTTAAAGCTACTTTTGAATATTACCTGAGATAAGCTTGCATTATCCAAGGTGAAGTATGATGATGAACTTTCATCTAAAATTTAATGTAATAAAGTTATCTGTAGCAAAGCAATATCAATGTGTGGTGAAACACACATGATTTGTAACTAATAGTATTCTGCAAAATATAATTTAGTTATTAAAATTCATTGCTACGTATTAAATATTTTGATTTAATAGCCACATCATAACGCCTAACAAAAAACTGTGCGCAAGAAAACTTTGTTTTACGAAAATGCGCAAAGTTCTATTGCAAATCTCTTCAGTTAATTACTAATCAACACCTCGTAGATAAAGTAAAATATATTTCAAAAATAGAACTTTACGCAAAAAAGGAGAAAATCAAAAATACCTATTTGATTTAGTACATAAAAAACATACTATAAAAATTTGGCCATTACTCCAAAAGTACTTAACGTTAAGGTTCCTAAAAAAAATATTACAACAACCATACCTTGCCCAGTTGCCATGATTCACTTAAATTAAGTATATCGTTTGCTTGTGGAAATAAATTTTGTAATACTTACTTCAAACTCACGTACGTTAATGGACAATGAATTATTTGTGAATACAGGCAACTTTGAGATGATGCAGTAGGCAGCGGATAGCAGTTACTGACTCAGTATTTACAGAAATGGTGTGATACATTCTTAAGTCTACCCATACATACATGTTTATTTGACATAGTTGATTATTTGAAATTCCCTTATTTTGAAAATCGTTGAGCATTACGTTGTATGAGCAGTACCCCGAGCACGAACAACTTGCGAAAAACGTTACAAATACGTGAAATGTTCGTGCTCGGGGTACAGGTCCCAGCGTCGTCCTAATGTCACTGCGTTGAGAAGGACTAGTGATTCTACTTCCAACTTCGCAGAAAGGCAGGATAAGATTCTAGAGTACATACAGAATAAGAAACCAAGAAAAATACTAGATGGTATTGACCATCTTTTTATGAGCTACGCGAGTACGTTCAAAACGTTAACTTCATTAAAAGAAGCAGAATTAAAGCAAGTATTAGCCAAACTGCTAATGCTGAAATTGAGGGAATCCTAAACAACCAACAACAAGGCGTCCCGGTATTAATAGTCCTTCTCCTGCGCACTCCCAAGACGACACGCGACGTTATCGCAGACACTTTGGTAGAAGTACCCGAAGATTTATCTTTGACTAATCAACAGGAACATACTGGCTCTGACCAGGACTAGTGTCTGATAGTCATTCTTTCCATACTAGACTGATTTTTATAGCAACGTGATCTCAATTCATCATCATCATCAGCCATTTAATGTCCCCACTGCTGGGGCACTGGCCTTCCTTATGGATGAATAAGGAGAATGAGCCATGACCCACCACGTGGGCTCAGTGCGGATTGGTGGGTATTAACGACTGCAAGTGCAGCCGGGACAAACGACTTAACGTGCCTTCCGAAGCACGGAGGAGCTCGAGATGAAAAGTTTTTGGTCACCCATCCCGTGACCGACCATTGCGAACGTTGCTTAACCTCAACGATCGCAGGCCGAGCGCGCTATCCACTGCGCCACGGGCTCCTCCATCAATCTCAATTAGTAAGCAATAAAAAAAGATACCTTGTTTCTTATTACAAAAGGACTGACCATTGGCTCTACAACATATTGTGATAGGATATTGTTACAGTTAGTATAATTACCAGGTTTTGAACCTTGTAGGTACCCTGTGTACCCTTAGTAAGGAAGCTTTAGGTACAGCCTGTAATGATGTCTCTTGGAGGCACCCATAATTGGTTAAACACGCCTGTTTACTTAAAAGAAAGAACACCGGGCAGAAAGATAGAGCACCACAGACAAATAGACAAAGCATGAGTAATAACAGTAATTTAAGAAATAACAAAGTAGAAGGAACCCAAGATTTAATACCAACGGTCGTAATAATTTTCGTCGCCAAACCAACAGCCGAGAAGAAAATACCTCTGATTCATACAAAAAGGAAAAGTGATTATGTACCCCAACGAACACACACACCACCTTTCCAGGGAGGGTGTGTCTCAAGTTCCAGGCTCAACATTGGAAGAAATTAGGTGCGAATGCTTTCATTTTAAAGTTAATTATACCAAGAGCTGTATCCCGTTCAAAAGCAAACTACCGCTTAAGTACCCGAACAAAATAGCACTCAGAAAATTTTGAACACCGGCATCGAAAGAGATGGATTCTATAATTCAAGAACTAAAAGTGAAAGGGATATTCGAAATACTACTAATCCTAAACACGGGTTTCATTTAAAAAATGTTTTAATAAAAAAACAGATGAAGGAATACGGCCAATATTCGACTTAAGAGGATTAAATGTAAAGACCAGGGGCCCGATTATCACGCATTCAAATTTTTTCAGTATTTCAATTCGTATACGAACATTTTGTTTGTGGTTTCTATTGAAAAGTTAGAACGTTTCAAACAAACTAAACTGTCCCACATCTCAACAAATTCATTTTGACAGCTAAGTTCGTATACGAACATCGATTGGTCCGTACCACTCGTTGCGTTCGAGTGGTTTTCGATCGAACTTTTTCGATTGTGAAATTCTGACAATACACAAACTGTGCTAAATTTGAATTTCGAGCTTATAAATGTGAACTTTTCTCGATTGCCTGAGAATCGGCTCCCAGGTCTTATCCAGTCTAGATCAGTGGGGGGAGTGGGGGAAGAGGGGTAATGTTTTCTGGAGGTGGAGGCGGGTCGGACGTTCTTTCTGTGTGTCCTAAGTAATAATAATAATCTAGTGACAAATTTTATGGCAAAATGTAATGTAAAATCTTGAAATGCGTATAAAAAACTCAAATACTTATTACTAATGTTTAAAATTACTTTTTGACTTTGAGCTGTGAAATGGACTTAGTTGAATTCATAATACTTATACTCGTACTACCTTTATAATTAATTGACTGGCCTGTCTGTAAATGCCTTAAAATGTTTTGTTAAATAAATAATAACGATATTTTATACTAACTTAGCTTAATTTTTACTAATAATTTCATTGTCGAGCTGACTAATTACTAACTTAGCTTAATTTTTACTAATAAGCTGACTAATTACTAACTTAGTTTATTTTTAGCCTAAAAAATTCTATTTGTCAAGTAAATTAAAAGAACCCTCCGCTATTGCTATGTCTTTACGGGACGCTGCATTGTAAATTTTAAAAAACATCCTATGTACCTACTTACTAAGTAAAATACTCTGTACAACAATGTGGCACGCAATAAGGTATTTGAAATTGAAATTTAAGTGGCATAAATGTGGTAGACACAAAAACAGGTTTTTTGAATCTGAAAAGTCTTGGTTGGAGAATGTTTACCAGGTTAACCTATATTAGAAGCCTGTAGGAGGGCGGCCGATCAAATCTTTTGATGAATGCAGTGACAAATCAAAACGCAGGAAAACTTCAGAACTTCGTCAAAACCATTCTGCTGAAGAGTTAACATACGCAGCACAAATGAGCTTGCAAGTTAGTGGAAAACGCAAGGAAGCTAAAAAAGTTCAAGAACTTCTAAGTCCAAATACGTCTTTCGAAAGAACTGTACCCGAATGTCGCATGTTAACTAACGAACAAGCACTATCAGTATAGTTAAGTAGAAGGCAATATAATATCATAAGAAATTACGCCACGGATATATACCTATAAAAAAGTTCGTACTGCGTAAAAACAATGTCTGCCTGACAGAATAAGAACCACTGAAGTTGAAAGTTGAGGTTCCGCTGCAATCTCTGTTGGACCACACAGCCAAGCGTATAATGCTTATGCAAAAAGAAGTTATAACCAGCACCAGCATTAAAAATATACTCTCTAAATGACGCAGAGACGAGTGATGATAAATATATGTTTTTATCATCATTAGTTCCGCTTCGACTGATAACCGACAATGAAAATGGAAAAACTATTGTAATATGGCAAAATCCACGGCCCTCTTCTCCAGGTTTTTTGCCGGCCCATCAAATTACAATATGAGAAGGAATCCGTTGAGTTTCAATTTCTACTCGTTATACTATTGAGTTTATTGGACATCATGTGAATTATTAGAATTTTGTGTATGTTAAGTGTTTTTAATGCGTTAAGATTTTTATTAATAATATCTGTTAAAGTTCTTAAAGCACTGGATGATTCCTTTGTTATTTGTTCTGTATCGCACGATTTTGTTTAAGTCGGTTTTGTGTTTGTAAGTGTATTCACGTGCATTAATCGAAGTTCGATCGTTGCCTCCGCGGTATTCACCTATTATTTTGACGTTTACTTTGATCGGATGTCAGCGATTAAACGTCAAATTAGGCAATTTCCAGGTAGTTGAATAGAAGTTCATAATTTGTTGGCTTATGTTTGCTTTTTCCAAGATTTTCCAAAAAAAAATGAGTCTGGGACTACGACTCTTACTTTTGAACCTAGCCAATGAGAGAGACAGGCGCCGACGTCGAAATGAGCTCCGGAAAAGCTCAATAAACCCTTTTGATATGTCTGACGCAGATTTCATCAAAACATACAGACTTTCCAAGAAGTTGATTGAGAGCTTATTAGATGATATTTACCCCATAATACCTAATTCTTCAAAAGGTTTTCGTGGTGTTGATTTTCTCTTTGTCATCGTTCCAACCGATGATGATGCTGTTGATGTCGCAGGTTCAGGTACAGAACAGGTTGCTTCAGAAGTTTGAGTTGTTGGTTGTATGCAACTCGGCCAATCGATATTTGCTTCAAGCCAAGCCTCATATATTTTTTTTAAATCCGTAATATTCTTTGGGATTTTTTCCATCTCATCATTGGCAAAAAGGTATTAAATGATTTCTTACTCATTTGTTACCTAATAGGTTATGTAACGTTCGTTTATATTTATTGTTTAACCCTTTCGCGCTCAAGGGAAATATTTTTCCCTTCCTTTCAATTCCGTATTTGATTATTCAATTATTACCAAATAGCAAATTAGACATCCATACTCAACATGCGGCCCGCCGGGCCTATGTGTTTTAAAATTTTAAAGTTTTAAAATTTCGCGCCCATCAGAAAAAACTGAGGGCGCTCTGAGTAAATAAAATAGGTACGAGCTCGATAGCCTTACCGCGGTGCATTGCATAGGTTCTAGCTGTAGCTAGTGTAAGCGCGGGTCGCGCGAGCGAACGAGATGGCAGGAGTTCCCTTCCACTTTCATACTTCGACATGCGTGGCGCCTTGTTTGCCGGTTGTGACTTTGTTTTAAATTTGTTTACTTTACGTACCTACCTACACACACAATTATTGAAAGCTAACTAATCTAGCCCGGTAATTGCAGTTAATTGGTGTTGTTTAGCGTAAAATTGTTACTGTGATTTTAAAATAATGTCGTGATTGTCTTCCAAGTTTAAAAGAATGATACATGATTACATGAAAATACTTAGATTATTTCAAGACGAGTGGGAAATGGTATATTTTGTTGTGCCAAACAAACAATGCAGCTACTAGCATGATATGCCGTGAAAGTGTTATATTAAAGAAATATAATATTTCTCGTCATTTTGTCGCAAAACACAAATCATTTAACGAAACTTTAAGAAGTGAGAAATTGAGTCTTTTTAAAGAGGTCATTGCAACAACAACAAAATGTTATGTCCGTGGCTTTGTCACAAGACTCCGCGGTAACTAAGGTATAATATGAAATTTGTTACATCCTTGGTAAGCATATGAAACCATTTACTGATGCAGAAATTGAAAAAGAATGCTTTGTTAGTGCTGCCAATATACTTTTTGATAAAATCAGCAACAAAAAACAAATCCTTTCTAAAATAAAAAATAAAAACTACAGCTCTCCGATTCAACCTGTATGAGGCGTATTGAAGACATTCCCAAATTTATTCGCGAAAATATATTCGATAACCTAAAGAACTAAAAGTTTTTTTAGCTTGGCTTTAGATTCCAGCACCGACATATCAGCAACATCGCAATGCTCGGTATTTGTTAGATACTGTACAGAAGATAATTTAATCTTAGAAGACTTTTTGATTTTACTTCCAATAAAAGGTCAATCTCGAGGCACAGATTACCTTGATATTATTGCGAGTTTTTAGAGAAGAATGCAATCGACATAAAAAAAATCGTGTGTATGTGCACGGATGGCTGCCCTTCAATGACTGGATTCGAAAGTGGATTATTACGTTGTTTAAAAATAAATATAATCTAACAAATTTAATTACATTTCATTGCATTATCCACCAAGAAAACTTGGCGGCGCGTGCTGTAAACCCAGAAATAGAAGCAGTGATGAAGACCGTTAGAGCTACGGAGTCGCGTAGCTCAGTGGTTAGAGCAGTCGCCCGGATAGCGCAAGGTCGTGGGTTCGAGTCCCATCGGAGCTGGTTGTGAGACGGATCGATTTTTTCTGAAGTCATTGTTATTTCAAGTCACCGCAAGGAGGGACCCGGCCTGTCAGTGTCATTGCGTGTGTTTCTTGCCAACGCGAAAGTTTTATTCCAAACGTCGAGTGTTGTTTTTTGATAAAATCTATTTAGATTCAAGTTTAATTCGGTGTACAAACATGAATAGTGACGCGGAGATCGCCCCAAATAAGGAAAATGACCCTCCCAATGACGGCTCCCAATGACGCCAGTCCAGAACGTCGGACTCAGATTCCTCATCGTCGTCTTCGTCTTCACGATCGGAGAGTGGCAGACCTATTTTCAAGAGGAGGGCTGCTAAAGAAGATCATCGCCTGGAAGCTTTAATTAACCAGGTGGGATATCTATCTAACCTATATTTGCAAAATCTTAGTGTCTCACAATCTAACAATTTGGGAATAAGTTCAAACACTATGCCACCGAGTGTAGACGAATCTTTTCTATCCATTCCTAAAAAGATTAACCCTTCGTTACTTGATCTGGGCCAGGTGTCTATAGATATTGCCAAAACCAAATTGGTTAAACCGGCCCTCCTCTCCGAAATTTTGGTTTGGCTAATTGGCAGAGTGTATAAGATACGCCAAGGTCTTACAATCCTTTGTTGCAACACCCGGCTTTTCTGAATAAAAATCAATGATGAGTTGGCTCACCTCGGTAAATCTAAAGATTATTTAGTGGGTACTGAAAATTTTATGGCATCATTGTCAAATGCTACATTTGAAAGTAATGATTTACTCCGTACTGGGTTACAGCTGGGCTTTTAACTCTCCGGAGGAGTTGAAACCATCAACCCTTGTAGAGGAAATAAGTTCAGCGGTCGGAACGGGTTCAGCGTTCTATCAAAATACTGGAAGTATTTTACAGATTTTATGTGGTAAGAGGGCTGAATGCATCAATACTAGGAGGGATAGGATTATTAAGGAAATACCTAATAGGTGCATTCAGTTGGCTCTTACAAATATTCCTCCTTCTGAAGTATCCTAATTCGATCAGGCGTGCCTGATACCGAAGTTTTGAATTAATGCATTGAGTCCAAAAACTTCGGTGGTCCCCAACAGTGGGTTAGTGCTTAAGGATTCCAAAACTCCAATTATTGTCTAAACTGAAAGGGACCAGACTCCGAGACCTCTATATAGATAAACACCCAGTTATCTATGTATATTAAGCACTTTCTTTATGTGTCTCGTTCCTTGATGAAATTTGAATAGAAAATTTCAATTATTTATTTATTTATTTATTTATATTTATTCGGTAAATCATCAGCGTACTAAATTTCAATAGTTTACAGCTTAAGCAACATAAAAGCTATTAACAGATTTACACATGTAGCTACTGCATAATAAAGAAACTATAATTTGTAATGTCATCTGTTACCGCAACTAACAGTTTATGTCATCTGTTACCGCAACTAACATTTTATGTCATCTGTTACCGCAACTAACAATATTGGAAAATATGAGTTAATAGCTGATTTTTGTTGTAAATTCCGTATGGCTGACGTTGCTTAGCTTAGGAAAGTGTTTTGGTAATAAAATCCTAAACATTAAGTATAGAAAGTATAACACCCAGTTATCTATGTATATTAAATACCATACGTACCCCCATTTGTATATCGAGTCAAAATATTGTTGAATTTAAGTTTTTTTTAACCTCAACGGGGTATCACTTAGTCTTCATCACACCTAGTGTTAAGTGGTGGTAAGGCTGATGGTGGAAGCGCACTACTCCCGGATTCTTCAATCACTGAGGAACTGGCTATCTTATCTCTTAACTGCCGGAACACAATAATGCTGAAAACATCATTGTTATGGCGTCAGACTTAGATAAGATGGTGGTAGCTAGCCAGGCGGACTAAGAACAAGTCCTACCACCAACCAAACCAAATACAATATTTACCCCCACTGGGAATCAAACCTGGGACCCCTGGGTCTGATATCGGTGGTATGAACCACTAGACTACAGAGACGGTTAAACAATGCTCATTTTAACAATGATTTCATCGACAAACCTAACCATAAAGTAACAATTAGGAGATGACACTTTTTAAATAATAATGTATAATAAAATCTTTATATCATGAGTATGAGTGAGTACCAAACTCTTTTACATAATATAAGGATTACTACACGTACAATAAAATACATTTGAAATGTTGGCTTTAAAAACTGTTAGGCAGAAACAAAAACACAGAATAAAATAACCTAAACACCACAGTCATTTAATTTTTAGTAAATCTTCGTCACTTCCTATAAAAACGGGATTAGATGCATCACTTTTTCGGAGAAAAATTTTGCAATGATTTATCCAAATATATTTATATAACACTTTCCCTGGTCTTCGTGCCTGCCCAAATAAGGTCTTATTATGGGGTGCTAGATGTTCGTTAACAAAAATTAGTGCTGAGGCTCCATCAATGTCAAGATCAGCGGTACATAAGCCTCGTCGAGCGCGAACGACTGCTTAAAAATTGTATTTGATTTTTCACTAGGTAAAGCAAACTACTATTGTTTGGCACCAGTTGTGGTTGTCCAGTAGAACACTCAGAGTCCCTTTTTCTCACTAGCTCGAGCAAAACGCTTTACTCTATGAATATAATTAATATCTGAGGATGACAACGTATAGCCAATTATGCACTTGTTGTCTCGTCCTCTATGATGAGCATTACTACTTGTTAGTATCGATTCTTCGTACTCACTGACGCCACATAGTTAAAAGTTTAATGAATTTTTTGCGTTCGGAACGCATCGCCGCTCTTTAAAATTGCGTTTCTGAACGCGTCAATCGAACTTCATCCGTCCCGCGCTTCTTGCTGTCATTCGTTTCTTATGTCACTTTACCGGCGCCACGATTTTCAGGGATTATTTTAGTTTATGTGTATAATTGTGTAAATATAAGCAAAAATGACAAGAAAAAGAAAACTAGAAAGAGAAAAAGCTAAATTAGAAAAGAAATTAAGACGATTAGGTAAAAAATTAAGTTTCTTACTTCTAGCAATTTGTTTTGTTATGGATACTCAGGCCCACCTGCGGGGTGAGGTGGTATCAAAACATTTCAAAACTTATACATTATAACAAGTTTATACTCAAAACGTGGATATACGAAAGGTATATCATGGCTTAAATAATAATTGTAGTTGCTACGCGCTGTAGAGCCTAGATCTACAATATAACGTTGCCCAAAATTACACACATGTACCTACAGTGTTATTATTTTCACACAGATTCAACAACGTCAAGCGCTTTACCCATTGTTGACCCTATAGAGGATGTAATAGAGGTCCCCATCCCCATAGCATCTATGGAGCAAGACATCCAAGTGTCTAATATAGATACCTACTGAAATACTATTAGCTATGGCGACAGTGGAAGAAACCATTAAAGGGCCCATAGCCCACTGCGAGATAGTCAATAGGTGGAATCCCATTTTAAATAAAGGACTCACAAAAGACCTCAAGACTGAACTATTCAAAGCATATATACCTTTCGATAATATAAACATGTCCCCCCAAAACTCAATCCAGAGTTGTCAGCAGCGGTGTCCGAGGCAGTCAGAAAGAGAGACGTTATAATTGCTGAGAGACAGAGGCAGGTGGGCATTGCTTTGGCAGCCCTTGGGAAGTCCCTCGACTTGTTCTTGAAAAACAGCAACAAGGTAGAAATTGTGCGTCACGTAAATGACGCCGCCAAAATACTTTGTGGCACGATTTACATGGATACAAAAAGCAGAAGATCCCTCATATCATATGTAATCAACAAAGAGATGAAGGAATGCCTTACAGACAAACCCGACAGCTTGCTCTTTGGGACAAATCTATCAGAAAAAATTTAAGCTACAAAAGCTGTACAAAGGTCTGTAAAATATCTTAAGAACACAGAATATACCTTCACACCCAAGAAAGTTCCCAACAAACAACAGCAACAGCAACCTTTAAACTCTAGGGGCCCCCGTCCAAGCGTCCGGACTGCAGCGGGAAAGAGGCCATATTCAGCCAAACCGAAACCCAAGGAGGACAAGAAAAGGCAACATTTCCGGAACTCGCACTACCAGAAACACTAGAAGTCCAGGTAGGCAGACTTCCATTCTTTATCAATAATTGGCGAAAAATCACCAATGATAAAACTGTGTTGAATTGGGTATCTGGATATAAAATTCCATTTCATGAGACACCGTTTCAACGGGTTCAGCCTAAAAATGATTCATTCTCCCCCTCTGAATTTAATCAAATTAAAATAGGAATTAAAAAATTAAAACAGTAACAGGTGATAGATAAATGTAAGGAATCTCATGAGAACTTCTGTTCATCTATTTTCTTAGTACAAAAACCAAATGGAGATTTTAGGTTCATCCTGAACTTAAAAAATTAAATTATTTTATTACCCCAAGTCATTTTAAGTTGGAAGATTATCGTACAGTTTGTAAGTTAATTAACAAAGGTAACAGCAATAGATAAAAAAGATGCATATTATATGTGCAGCATAAACCCTGATCACAGAAAATATCATTGCCTCATATTTGATGGACAAATGTACAAATTTAATGTACTCCCATTTGGTCTCTGTACTGCTCCATACGTATTCACCAAAATATTGAAACCATTAGTTGCATTGCTGAGAGGTAATGGTTTGCAATCTGTGCAATACCTCGATGATTGGCTCTGTTTGGGTCAGACATATGAAGATGCCTTAATAATGTAAACCAAACTAGATTATTGCTTGCACAATTAGGTTTTATTATTAATGAAAAGAAATGTCAACTTATACCTTTCAATGAATGCAAATTCCTTGGATTAATATTCAATACAGATACTATGACTATTAATATATATATATATTTTAACCGCCTCTGTGGTCTAGTGGTTCATACCACCGATTTCAGACCAGAGGTCCCGGGTTCGATTCCCAGTGGGGGTACATATTGTATTCGGTTTGGTTGGTGGTAGGACTTGTTCTTAGTCCGCCTGGCTAGCTACCACCATCTTATCTAAGTCTGACGCCATAACAATTATGTTTTCAGCATTATTGTGTTCCGGCAGTTAGAGATAAGATAGCCAGTTCCTCAGTCATTGAGGATTCCGGGAGTAGTGCGCTTCCACCTTCAGCCTTATCACCACTTATCATCAGGTGTGATGAAGGCTAAGTGCTACCCCGTTGTGGATAAAAAAAAATAGATTTTGGAAAAAGAAATAAGTGTTAGTGTGTGTGTTGTGAATAAAAAATGCAAGGAAACCGAGAGAATTATCAGAAAAAGTACAGTTAGCTGGGAACGTCTAGGGCGACAAAAAAATGATATGTTGATCATGAACAATGTCTGCAGTACATTTTCTCCCAACAAATATTTTTAGCAACTTTGCTGATCATTCTCTCGAACAAAATTTCTACGATAACCACAGAATATCATTGATAAGTTCCTCAGTCATTGAGGATTCCGGGAGTAGTGCGCTTCCACCTTCAGCCTTATCACCACTTATCATCAGGTGTGATGAAGGCTAAGTGCTACCCCGTTGTGGATAAAAAAAAATAGATTTTAGAAAAAGAAATAAGTGTTAGTGTGTGTGTTGTGAATAAAAAATGCAAGGAAACCGAGAGAATTATCAGAAAAAGTACAGTTAGCTGGGAACGTCTAGGGCGACAAAAAAATGATATGTTGATCATGAACAATGTCTGCAGTACATTTTCTCCCAACAAATAATTTTAGCAACTTTGCTGATCATTCTCTCGAACAAAATTTCTACGATAACCACAGAATATCATTGATAAAAGCTATTTTTATACCCCAAGAACTATCCGATATTTTTGTAAAAAATTCAATAACAGGCCAAATTTTTGTAAACGGCCCTTAAATATAATTTTAAGAGACTATATTTTGGAATCCAACATAATATCGCATTGGAAGGTATAAAAAAAAGTTATACCCCAAAAATGGTGCAATTCTTTCAGCAAATATGCTATCACCAATTTTATCGTTAACATGTGTTTATGTTCACCCTAGCTAAGCACCAAAGTCGAAATCCATGAAGATATAAAACGGGAAACTAATACTTTAGGAAGAAGTCGGTTGTTTCTGATAGCATTTTTAACATAGGTGTAATGCCAATTTGAGTTTACGTAGAGAGTTTTTTTTTTAAGTTTATTTGTTTTTCATTTACAAATATAGGGGATTATATACTTTTACGAAAGATAATAATAAATGTATTCAACACTTATATCATTTTTGCTTATTTTTTATAGATTTTTTAAAGCTTTGTATTTTTTTTTATGTCGCTGTCATAAATATTGGTGGATTACTAATGAATTATTTATTAAACTAGATAGGTTAAATATAGGTAAGGATAGGTTAAATAATCATGATCTTTGTAATGTTACTCACATGCGTGATCTTGGTATTATCCAAGAATCTAAGTTATTGTTTGACCAACAAATTGACCACATTGTTAAGAAAGCCTCTAAAGCGCTAGGGTTTCTGATGAGAACTTGTTCTCAGTTTAAAAAAGCCAAAACAATCAAAGTCATATATTGCTCTCTTGTGCGGAGTATTCTGGAATACAATTCGCGAATTTGGAATCCACATTATTCTATTTACATAAATCGGTTGGAATCAATACAGAAAAAAATTATGAAGTATTTGGAATTTAAAACTAGAGTCTACGACAAAAGTTACAAAGACAAATGAGCTAGACATCACTTGCTTCCTTTAAAAGTTCGTCGGGACCTTTCAGATTTGTCATATCTTTCTAAAATATTAAAAGGCAAAGTAGACTCGAGTCTACTTCTGGAGCGTGTCAAGTTGAATGTACCTAGCAGCTCCACTACGCGTAGGAAGTTTGTTCCTCGGGTGCGCACTAACTACCGGCAGTACAGCTACCTGACTCGCTCATGTCGTTTGTTCAATTCTGTCAGCGATGAAATTGACATAGATTTGTTCTGTCATAGCACTGTTGCCCTGAAGCGAGCACTGGCGACTAAACTACTTGCTGGTTATGGTGATGATATTTAGCATTAACTTCAATCTTTCTTTGTTTATCATAATATGAAGTTAATTACTTATATTATTTTTTTGTTTGTTTATCCTAAAAAGGTATTGGCATGAAAGTAGCTTAATTAAATTTTAGTTAATTATGTAAAAGTATAATATAAAAAAAACTATATGTGGAAACTTGTAAAATAGCTTTTGATTATTTATTTATAAATATTATGTAAAATGTAAGCAGTAAGTTTTCCTTAACAAATAAAAATAAAAAAAAATAAAAAAAATCTAATTTTCAATGTTAAGAAATTACTGATATAGAATTATTGTTGAGTCTCCATAGAGCGAATTAGTTTGGCTCTCGGGCTATTAACAATATGAATACACCATATTACTAAATAGGCATGTGTGCCTAGTGTTGTAAAAAAACTGAGTCTTTTAGTCCTAATATTGAGACTCAAGTCTTTTTTTAAAGACTCAAGTCAAAAAAGAGTAAGTTAAAGCTCAAGCCTCTCTGAGTTTTTAGTCTTCTTAAAATAAACTCTAGTCTTGCCAAAGAGAACTCGAGACTGTTTCTAAGATCAAATTTGGATTCGCTACCCACATTCGATCAAGTCACAAAGACCAGGTTATCTTGTAAGGTACGCCATCACCGGATACGGTGAGGAGGACATGATGATGATGATGAGGTCCATTCTTAAGGTGGAATGTCATTGTATAAGCTTAATTAATTTTATAGTGGTTTGTTACACAAATAAAAAGTACAAGTGAGAGTAATCAATAACTTTAATAATCAAATTACCTACGTATATTAATACGGTGTGCCTACGTATACCTCCTCGATACTGAAGTCCCGTATAGGGGACAATTTTACCAGTGTCGCCTTCACGTGACAGTTTGCTAAAATACTAAAGAAATAGTTGAAATAATGTAAAGATAGATGGCGCTCTCCTACGAAATCAACTTTTTGCAAGTTATCTACCGAGAAGTGTTTATTTTGACAGTTTGAAGTTGCGGGAGTACTGATAACGTAAAATATGGCTACCCGAGGTAAGTTTTTAATTGTTTTTGATGAGATTAACGCATGTTTTGTTTAAAATCGATAAGTTCTGTATCGACAAGGATTCCGAAAATAGAGTAAACACTTTTTTCTTGTATTACAAGCAATGGTTTTACCATACTGATTACTCGTTCGTATGTGTCTCCTATAGGGGACACTCGGTTTTAAGCTAAATATTTTTATTTGTAAATATGTGTCTTATTCCAAATACCTATATCATTTCACAGGCTTATCTACACAAGAGATACAGTCAGTTTTGGAGTTTGATGACAACAATTCAATTCTTGATGGTTTTTCTGACGATGACGACCCTGTCAGCGTACCTGCTTGCGAAATAAGCCAGCAAGAAAGTGATGGAAATAGCTCCAGCGAATATTCAAGTGAAGATGAGGTACCACTGTCTTCATTAGCTGCTTCGCAGCCTTCGGGAAGTCGTCGGGTTTACTGGAAACACGAAGATAACTTTGCGCCGCCTGCCCCTGGACTATATTGTCAACCTCTAGCAGCCACTCGGGTAAGGACACTACAAACTCCAATTGAGTATTTCACTAAATATATTCCAGAGGAAATATTCGAAGTATTTAGTGAGTGTTCAAACCAGACCTATTTTTTAAAGACAGGCAAAAATCTCAATACCACTAAAGATGAAATAAAAATTTTTTTTGGCATTTGCATGGCTATGAGCTACTTGGGGCTGCCCAGAATTAAAATGTACTGGTCTCATAAAACTAGGATCCCAATGATAGCTAATCAGATGACTAGAGACCGTTATTTTCGAATAAGAACCAATCTAAAACTAGTCAACGATCTCGATATTGATTTAGTGTCCAGACAAAATAAGTTTTGGAAAGTGCAACCCCTAATTGAAACAGTGAGAAAAGCTTGTCTAGAAAATCCCAGACCTCTAGAAGTAAGCATTGACGAAGAAATGATACCATTTTGGGGCCAAGTTTCGATGCGGCAGTTTGTCAGAGGAAAACCAAACCCCTGTGGTTTAAAAAATTTCGTTTGTACAACTCCTGATGGCATTCCTTTGGATTTTTTTTTGTACGAGGGCAAAGGCGATACAATTCTACCAACCAACGAAGCTGAAAGCCTTGATATTGGAGGAAAAGTAATTATGAGACTGACCAGGTATTTACCTGAGGGATCCAAAATATACATGGATAGATATTTTACATCGGTTGATCTATTGGACAAACTACGTACAGAGAAAAAGATGCAAGGTACAGGCACACTCAGAAAGTCAAAAATACCCAAAACTTGCAATTTCAAAACAGACAAGCAGTTGAGAGATCAAGGACGTGGTTCTTCTGATCAATTAGTTAGGAATGATGGCCAAATCGCTTGTCTGAAGTGGTTTGACAACAAACCCGTGGTAATGGCATCCTCTGTTGATTCAAAGCAACCTGAAAACAAGTGCAGGCGTTGGTGTAAAAAAACAAAGCAGTACCTTGAAATTGATCGACCCTTTGCTGTACAGCAGTACAACGAAAAGATGGGAGGGGTGGACATGCTTGACAGAGTTATTAGCTTTTACAGGATTAGCGCAAGATCGAAAAAATGGACAGTGCGTCTGATATTCCACTTCTTCGATTTTGCAGCTGCTGCATCTTGGTTAGTGTACAGAAAAGAAGCTCAATTATTGGAAACTCCTGCAAAAGATATTTTAGATTACCTAGAGTTCAAAACAGAGATAGCAAATTCATTGCTTTATTTTACTCCATCTAGAGAACAAATACACTTGTATGAAGAAGTTGATGATTCTGTAGAGTCACCAGCTATCAGCCGCAAAAGGAAATTTATTCCTCAACCCCCTTTGCAGTTAAGGACAGCTATGGCTGGTCATTTGCCAATTATTGATAATGAGTCTGGTGACCACAGATGTCGCTTACCAGGATGCAAAAGCAAAAAGGCAAGGGTTTATTGCTCTACTTGCAATATGCATTTGTGTTTAGTCGTTGGGCGAAATTGCTACAAGCAATATCACGAAAAAATTTAATTTTGATGATAATAAACATGCTTTACTTTTAATTATTTTTGGGTTTTAATCTACTCCTTCTTCATGACATTTAAACCGAAAGTCCCCTATAGGGGACACGCTATAAAATAAATATATATACAAATAAAAATCATAAAAAAATATTTTTCACTTTGTCATAAGCCTCTAAGTGTACATATAAAAAATCATTCAAATATCTATTAAAATGATGCGTCGGGACTGAGGAGGTTCACTTAAAAGTGTGAAAAAAAAATTCTAAGAAAACGAAATCCCGACTGCGTTAAAAATAATAACTGAATACTAATATTAATATTTGTTATCATAAATTTCCTAATCAAATAGGAATAAAAAAATTATATGAGCCAGTACAGTAAGGACTCATTACAGATAAACAATATAAGCGGTCTTATAAAAAAGGAAATACTATTAAGCTAATTGAGTAATAAGTACAGACAGTATACATATGAATTATAGAATAACACTATGTTATTTTTAAAGTCGCATGCCGCTAGAATACTGCTTGACAACGGCAGCACCGGCAACTTTGTCACTCAGGACCTCTGCACCAGGCTGAGTCTTCAAACTCATCATACAAGTTCGAAGGTAACAGGCATAAACAATCTTACGTCTAATAGTTCACAGTCTTGCTCTCTTACAATGGAGTCTTATAATGGCTGCTACAGGACGGACATTGACTGCTTCGTTTTACCTCACATAACCTTATTACCTCAGACGTATAAAGACGTCAATAATTTAAATTTACCATCTGGCATTTGCTTAGCCGATCCAACATTCAACGTACCGTCGACCGTCGATATCTTAGTAGGCTCGGACGTCTTTTGGAGGGTGATCGGTACAAATCGCATAGAGCTAGGTAAACATAAACCGGTCTTATTCGAAACAAAATTTGGATGGTTAGTTTCAGGCGCCATCTATCAGCCGGGACCAAAGGGTCATGTATGTATGTTCACTAGTAGTGATGACCATTGACCATTCGAAAGTCGATTTATCGCAGTTCTGGGAATTAGACTCAATACCCTATAAACATGAACTCACATCACAATGAACGGGCATGTGAGCAATCTTTTTTAGACACTACTTATCGTGACCAAGAGGGCCGATTTGTAGTCCACTTGCCATTGAAGGAGTCGCCAGAAGTGCCAGGGGATTCTTTGGCAATGGCAAAACGTAGATTCCTTTCTCTTGAACGCCGCCTAGATAGAGACCCAGATATGAAGCGTCTCTACGTAGACTTCATAAGAGAGTACATAGAGTTAGGACATATGACTGAAACATTGTCGCAGCAGCCTAACACTAAGTACTGCTTCCTTCCTCATCACGGGATTTTTAGAGAACATAGTTCTACCACCAAATTACGCGTGGTCTTTGATGCATCGACCAACACGTCTTCAGGTAGGTCACTTAATGATATCCAGCGTGTTGGGCCTACAGTACAAGATGACATATTTTCAATTTTAATACGGTTTTGACAACATCAGTATGTCGTTACAGCGGATTGTGAAAAGATGTACCGACAAATTAAATTAGATGAGGCACAACCTCCGCTGCAATGCATATTATGGAGGTTCGATTCCTCCCACCCTCTGAGTACTTACTCCCTTAACACGGTGACGTACGGCTTATCTTCAGCGCCTTATTTGGCTACCAGGTGTCTTAATCAGGTGGGGCAAGACTCGACAGACCCAGCCGTGAGTAGAGCTATATGTCACGACTTTTACGTGGACGACTACCTTTCTGACGGAGATACCGTAGAGTCAACAATAGAGTTAAGTAGGGGCGTAATCACTGCACTTGAATCAGCCAAATTCCATCTTAGAAAATGGCATTCTAACAACGAGCAGATACTTAGCGCTATTACAAGTCAAAGTGACTCGGGAGATAACGTCAATTTTGGGACAAAAGAGGCATCAAAAACATTAGGTCTTAATTGGGTTTGCTCTAAAGACATTCTTAATTTTTCAATAAATTTAAACTTTTCAAAAACCGTTAGTAAACGTAGCATACTAGCAGTAGTTTCACAAGTCTTTGATCCCTTGGGTCTTGTATCTCCTTGCGTTGTTGAAGCTAAACTACTGATACAACAATTATGGATTTTAAAATGCTCTTGGGATGAACCAGTTCCAGAACACATAGCAAAACAATTTTTAGATATTGCTAACTCTTTGCCAAAATTGAATAATTTGGAAATTCCTAGATGTGTTAAGTTAGTGTCAATCGATAATCAAATACACGTATTTACCGATGCTTCCGAGAAAGCATATGGCGCATGCGTTTATATACGAAGCGTAGACGCTGATGGTACAGTGAATGTCCGACTTCTAGCATCCAAAAGTAAGATAGCACCTATCAAAGCGACAACGATTCCTCGTTTAGAGCTCTGTGCGGCTCTTATGGGAGCAAGACTGTGTGCGAAGGTTGTTTCGTCAGTTACCTTCGAACATAGCGTTCGTGTATTTTGGACTGATTCGATGATTGTGCTTGGCTGGATTTCATCTTTGTCTAGTCAACTTAAACCATTTGTTCGCCATCGTGTTACAGAGATTCAGGATACCTCTGATGGATGGCGCTATGTACCATCAAAACAGAATCCAGCAGACTTAGTGTCTCGTGGGCTAAGTGCTAGTGTAATAGGTGACTCGACTTTATGGTGGTCAGGTCCTTCCTTTTTAAAATTAGAATCCAGTCATTGGCCTGAAAAACCAAATACAATTAATAAAGTAGAGCTCCCAGAAGTACTAAATTATCACATTGAAACTAAAAACATTGAGGAAAACACTAATTTTATATCAAATTTAATTCAAAAGTTCTCTAGCCTTAGTAAATTAAAACGTATTATTGCTTTCATTCTTAGATTCATTGATAATATTTCTAAAACTAAAACAAAACTTTGTGGGTTTATGTCAGTCACAGAACTTGACGCAGCCACAACAAAACTTTTACAAGTCGCTCAACAGGAATCATTTCCAAAAGAGCGTCAGTTGCTTTTAAAAGGTAAACCATTGCCTAGTAAAAATAGGTTGTTGTCATTAACACCATTTCTAGGTTCTGATAATCTTATCAGAGTGGGTGGTAGGCTTAGTAATTCTTACTACGACTACAACGTTAAGCATCCCATTCTCATTTGTGGCAAGCATCGATTGTCACATCTTATTTTTGAATCTCTACATAAAACTTATATGCACTCAGGTCCCCAGCTTTTATTAGCGACAGCAAGGCATAATTATTGGCCACTAGGTGGAACTAAATTAGCTAAGCGAACTGTACATTCTTGTGTCAAATGCGCTCGTTTCAAGGCTCAAACAACACAACCCATTATGGGTAACTTACCTAGTAATAGAGTACATTTAGAGTATGCATTTCTTGAAACGGGTGTTGACTATGCTGGGCCTATTCTGATAGCTGATCGCAAAGGTAGAGGTTGTAAACTTTTAAAATCTTACATTTGTGTCTTTGTTTGTTTAGCCACCAAGGCGCTACATCTTGAGCTTGTGTCAGATCTCACCAAGGAAGCTTTTATTGCTGCTCTTAACCGTTTTATAGCACGCCGGGGGAAGCCGCAGAACATGTTCTCGGACAACGGTACAACCTTTGTGGGAACATTTAATGAACTCTCTAGATTATTAAAGAATCCTTCGTTGTCATCGCATTTCGCTGACCAAGGTATTAATTTTTCTTTCATACCGGCATATACGCCTCATTTTGGGGCCTTGTGGGAAAGTGCAGTCAAATCCGTCAAGCACCATCTTAGGCGTGTACTAGAACTGACACACTTAGACTTTGAAGAGATGGCGACTCTTCTGATACAGGTAGAGGCAATTCTAAATTCTCGTCCTATAACTACTCTATCCAATGATCCATCGGACCTTTCCTCTCTCTCCCCCGCCCACTTCCTCATTGGACGATCTCTCGTTGCATTGCCTCATCTCGTCTCTTACCAGATTCCAACGGATCGAGGCTCTTAAACAACACTTTTGGGAAAGATTTCACAAAGAATACGTTTTGTGGCTTCAGGGCAAAACAAGGTGGCGATCTTCCAAGGGCGAGCTGAAGGAGGGAGCACTCGTCATCGTGAAGGACATCGCAGCGCCTCCACTACTGTGGCCTCTCGGGCGCATTGTTCGCGTCTTGCCTGGGCAGGACGGCGTCGCTCGAGTCGCCGACGTGAAGACGAAGAAGGGCATCATTCGGCGAGCCTTCAACACTATCTGCCCGCTGCCAACCAGTTTTTGAAGTTGGCACTTCAAGGCGGGGAGTATGTTCATGCTTATGAACTGACAACACCAACTGGACGACCGCGGGGGCTGCGGGACGAGGTCCCGATGACAGCCGAGACATCGCGACGCCCGCGCCCGCGGTCGTCCAGTTGGTGTTGTCAGTTCATAAGCATGAACAATGCTTCAAGCCATTTTTTACTGAAAGGTTTAAAACATGCGCGAGACATCTTAAATGTTGTACATCTTCGTACTCATTATTGAAAAGCATTAATAACTGCATGAATTTTATGTTGGAAGCTTTATTATCTGTTGTGATCGATAAAACCTTTCCTTGTAAGTTATAATTATCTAATATTTCAATTATTTTTCTTAATAAATCAGCACTTTTGTGGGGATATGGCATTAAATCAAAATCAAGTGTTAATGATATCAATTTGGATTCCATCATAAAGTGAGCAGTTACTTACTACTATATATGGCTTGTTTGTCACAGAAGTCCAAAAATCGAGGGTCAAAGATATCTTATTAGGTATAGTATTCAGGTACGCCCTCAGTTGTTCTTGTTTTTTGTTAAATAAATCTGTAATATTTGTTACCAATTTTGGCCGATTAATCAACGAATATGCAGGATTTAATTGGCTGACCAATGTTTTAAAATGTTCTTCTTGAACAATGTTGAAAGAGTGACTTCCATGTACTATAAAATTTAAAATCAACTTGTCATAATATGCACATTTTCTCTTTTTACCCAAGTTGTTGGGAGATGTATTTGAAGTGCTCGGCGTATGTGAATTGATAATATGATGTTTAACACAGTATGTGATGTTTTTAAGGAAAATTGTTTCTTATATGTTTTACACTCGAAATGCAATTCTGTTTTGTTGTAATAGTCCGCCTTTAAAGATTTTCGCTTTACTTTTGTTGGGACGATGATGTCAGCCATAATTCTGGTACCTACTGTTCGCACTTCACTTCGCACAGCACACGGATAATTTAAAATGATATTAGTTATGTAAATAAGTCTAATCCTTCAATAGGAAAACCACAGAATCAATAAGTAAGGAATTATCACATCTTACGACTATACTTCAGCGTATAATTATTGGCGCTTCGTATCTCGAATTCTCAATATTTTGTAACATGAGAGTATCACTTACTTATTCAAGGAAAGTAAAAATAAATAATAATGTTTATCGAGATTCCAAATGTAATGTGTTCGTTATATGATTTGAGTTATTACAAAATTTTTTCATTATTGTATACTATATAGAAACAATTACGTTAAGTTTTTTGATACGGCTGCACTACCAGAGCGTCCTGAGGATGAATTTGTAAAAGTAGTATGTATTAACATAGTTTTGTTTTTCTTTAATATCACACGACATTAACAATTAAATGTAAATTATTAATTGACAAATTAGTAATAAATATGTATGATTTTGTTACAGGATCAGCAGGTGACGACGTTTAAAAAGAAAATGTTGGATTTAAAATTGCCTCGACGAATTGTACTCTTATTAGTTTGGAATTTGCTACCTATTCGCAACATAAATCTGGATAGCTACATACAACAATGTCAAGATTCAAGACGGTACGACGTGCAATTGCTGTTAAAAAGTTATTGGCATATCCATCTCCAGTTATGACATATACCTTCCTGAATTATGTATGGAACCCTTATTTTATTATCCTACTAGCTTCCGCCCGCGACTTCGTCCGCGTGGACATTCGAGAAAATACTTAGGGGACCCAATAACCAGGATAAAAAGTATTCTATGTTTTAATTTCATAAAAATCCGATCAGCCGGTTTTACGTGATTAGGCGGGTCCTCCCCCCACCAAGCGAGAAGCCTCGCTCGAGGCAGAACGTTTGCCACGTGCGGCAGGCCTCGCACGAGGCTGCTTACTTAGTGAGGGAGGACCCGCCTAATCACGTAAAAACGGCTGATCGGATTTTTATGAAATTAAAACATATAATACTTTTATCCTGGTTATTGGGTCCCCTTAGTATTTTCTCGAATGTCCACGCGGACGAAGTCGCGGGCGGAAGCTAGTAAATAATAAGTGTCTGTTTCACAATCAAAAAGTTAGTTCTGAGTAGCTTAGGTACCAAGAACTTTTAGGGTACTTAAGATGACTTAGGTTTCTATACCCTATTTACCCCCTGGGTTTGATTTTCGGAAAACTACGAAATGGGTTGCCTACTTGTTTTAAAAAATAAGCCTACAAAGTTTCAAGTTGAAATGTCTATTTTACTCCCTGATTTTTCATTCAAAACTTCATCCCTATTTCAACCTTTTAGGGGTTGAATCATGTTCAGCGTGTTAAACATCGAAATAAATGCCATTATTGCAATCGTCATCCCATAAAACCTCAATAACGACATCCATATCGATTTTTAGGTTTATTTATCCCATTTAACCTCTAAGGGGTTGATTTTCAAAAAAATACGAAATATGTGTTTGCTTATTTGTTTTACTTTCCGACCATAAGCCTAAATAGTAAATTTAATGAAGAACTTTCCAGATACAACATTTCATCCCCCTCTTCACCCCTTCGGGTGTGGAATTGTCAAAAACGCTGACACAGGTAAATATTAATTTTCAATTGCCAGCCTTAATACAATGTTTGAAGATCCTAACTTCAAAACTGACGGACTTTCATACAAACATTCATCCTCTATTTCACCCCCTTAGGGGTGGAATTTCCAAAAATCCTTTCTTAGTGGATGCCTACACTGTATAACGTATCTTTGTGCAAAATTTGAAGTCTCTAGGTTCAGCGGTTTGGGCTGTAGGTTGATATCTCAGTCAGTCAGTCAGTCAGTCAGGACTTTGAATTTTATATCCTACTAATATTATAAATGCGAAAGTTTAGATGTTTGGATGTTTGGATGTTTGGATGTTTGGATGTTTGTTACTCAATCACGCCATAACGGCTGAACGGATTTGGCTGAAATTTGGAACACATATACTTAGTAACCTGGAGAGGAACATAGGCTACTTTTTATCCCGGAAAAATATGACATTCCCGCGGGATACCGTCATGTAGTCCACGCGGGCGAAGCCGCGGGCGGAAAGCTAGTATATTATAAATGTGAAAGTTTAGATGTTTGGATGTTTGTTACTCAATCACGCCAAAACGGCTGAACGGATTTGGCTGAAATTTGGGACATAGATACTTTGTAGTCTGGAGAGGAACATAGGCTACTTTTTATCCCGGAAAAATATCATTTTCCCGCGGGATAACGTCGTGTAGTCCACGCGGGCGAAGCCGCGGGCGGAAAGCTAGTGTTTAATAAATCAAAAATTTGTAATACGATTTCAGATTTTTAATTAAATTTCGTAGTATGAAAATGTGTGAGTGAATAACAGAAGACGAAACCGGCTTTTTCTATATTACATACATACAACGAAAAATGTGCCTACACAGTAAGATGAATTGAAAACACATTAAAAGAAACGACATTTAAGTAATAAACTTTTTATCATTTAATCTATTGTACTGTACGGTGGGGGTCTCGGACGCTTGATCACCCTTGAGCCCAAAATCGCCTGTACGGCCCGGCTGGCGCTTGTTGCCGCGCCGTAGAAACCACCATCAAGGTCGCATGCGAATTTTTGCGGCGTGGCAGCGAGCGCGAGAGCGAACCAAATTCAGTCCAGAAAGAGAAAATCAATGTTTCAACCCCTTATTTGCACCCTTAGGTTGAATTCTATTAAACCATGAAACACGTGTTCAATGAAATATTTTTAAGTGTCTGAATTTAATTTTTTACAAAAATCGGTGCCGATTTAAATATTTTTCCATACAAAATTATCAACCCCTATTTCACCCCTTCAGGGTTGAAATTTTTCAAAATCCTTTCTTAGTGTTCATCAGTGGGTGTTCACATTATGAAAATGAACATCTGTCCAAATTTCACGTTTCTACCATCAGCGGTTACGGCTGTGCGTGTGTTTATACCTCAGTCAGTGGGAACATCTTCTTTTATATATAGAAGAAGAAGATAGATGGTGTATTTTTAACCAGCAGTCGTAGAAAGCCACACACACCCGCAAAAAAATAAATAAAAAAAAACATTCAGACAATTTGAGAACATCCTCCCTTTTTTTGAAGTCGGTTAACGTCACGATGGTTGACATTATTTTCTTTTTTTGAGACATATTTATTGTTATTCGAACTTACTATAGGTGATTACTATGACTGCACTCCTCTACTTAAACAATTCAAATACTTCATGATGTGCGAGTCTTTTGATTGGGCTGGCAGTCCTCTACTTTATAGTTCACGACTCAAAGAACTCAAAGGCTTCATGACACGAGTCTTTTTGATTGGACTGCAGTCCTGCTGTATAATTCACACGACTCATAAGACTTCAAAGAACTTAAAGGACTCAAAGAACTCAAAGGACTGAAAAAAAACGAAAGGACTTCGAATAAATCTTACGACTCAAGAAGTTTTAGGACTGAAAGAACTGAAAAGACTCAAAAGAACTCAAGACTCAAGACTCAGAAGACTAATTAGTCGTGAGTTCTGCAAAAAGAACTTATAGTCGCAAAATTAGGACTAAAAGACTCAGTTCTTTTACAACACTATGTGTGGCTCATGACAAAACAAGAAGTTTTTTGACTAAAACCATTTTATGTAAGGGGCAGTAATTTTTTAAGGGGCAGTATCAGTGTTTACAATATCTCATATATTTGATTTGATTTTCAGGCTTTTAATTCAAGTAATAAAGCATAATCATTGAGCCCTTATAGCTCCAAAAACAGTTCTTAAAGATCTTGTGACAAAATATACAGATCTTAATTGGCCCCTGCGAGGGCACCGACTATGAGATGCCAAAAAATTAAAAATACGGAGGTAATGTTGGGCGTCGCAAATAAAAATTTACTTATACATAACTATTTTAATTTCTAAGTGTGAACAATAAATATGACTTAACTAAATCTTATTTCTTTTAATTTTATCATATACGTTTTATTACCTTGAATTCAAGCGGAAATGACCTTGCTTTTAATTTTTCTTTTGTACGTGCAAGTAATAAAATCATTGATATGATTATTATTCACAGACTACTTAAGGGTCTGTTTCCAATCTAAGTAGGGTAGAGACACCAAAGAGTACGCGCTACCAAAGAGCACGCAGTGCTTCCCGTAGATTTTTTTTTACGGATTGGCAACACCACTGCCACATGTCAGTGGTAGCTGTCAAGCCGAAGTGAAGGACGCCAAATTGCATCGCTAAGGTATTTATTAAGAATTTTATAGCTAAAAATAGATTTTTGAGGTGTTTAATCTTAATTTTCTAGATTTTTAAACACGATTTGCAAGGGTTGTGATTAATTTGCATCCATCGACTGTTATTTTACTAGATATTTGTGTATCCAACTTTGATGCTTTTAAGAGGTTATGTCGCCATTACACGTGCTTTGATAAATATTAAGGTCCATGCTCAAAAACGCATATTAGCTAAGAGTACGCACCCAAAGAGTACGCATGCGTACTTTTACTTTTATAACACGAAAATAAACAGCACGCATGGGTTTTGTGATTTTTTTATTATTATTTTACAGGACAAACAAGATGGGGAAATATAAAAGAAAATCTGATTGAAAATTAGTTTTTACCGAGGAAATCTTAAAGGAAGTAAAGGAAAAAATAGCAAAAGGTCAAAGCAAGAAGTCTATTGCGGAATCTTTGAATATTCAGGAAGCAACATTAAGAAAAAGGCTAAAAGCCGACACCATTCCCGAGTCCCTCGGAAGATTTAAGGGTGTATTTGGCCCTCTCTTAGAAAATAGCTTGGCAGATCATTGCCGAAAATTAGACGCATGTTTCTATGGACTCACTAAAAAAGAATTAGGAAGAATTGCATACGATCTGGCGGAAAAAAATGGTCTTGAGCATAGATTTAATAAAGAAAAGAAACAGGCCAGCAAGCAGTGGGTGGAAGGATTCGCAAGAAAACACCAACTTAGTCTTCGTCAACCAGAAAAGACCAGTTTGGCACGTGCTGCTGGCTTTAACCGCGTTCAAGTACCGCGTACAGCGCTTTTATGATAATTTAAAAGAGGTTATGAAAAAATATAAAATTGTGGGCAGACAAATTTTTAATATGGATGAAACTGGTCTACAAACAAACTGCCCCTAACAAACTTCCCAAAGTTTATGCCACCAAGGGGAAGAATATTGTTGGTAAAATAGTGTCCGCTGAAAGAGGCCAGACAGTGACCGCTGTATGTTGTATGGGCGCCACTGGATCATTTGTGCCGCCAGCATTAATCTTTCCTAGAAAGCGACAAAAGCAAGAACTGCTTGATGGAGCACCAGAAGACTCTTTGCTGCTTGTTTCAGATTCAGGATATATGAATTCTGATTTATTTCTTTGGGGCTGAAGCACTTTATTGAAATGGTAAAACCATCTAACCAGTTCTTTTAATTTTGGACAATCATTCTTCCCATTTGAGTTTGGCTGCAATTGAATTACTTAGCACGTGCAAATGGAGTAGTTCTCCTGAGTTTGGCCCCACACACGAGCCACCGCATGCAATCTCTGGATACAGGATTTTTTGGACCCCTAAAAAAAGCCTATGCTGTTGCTTGTGACAACTGGCAAGTTTCTAATCCTGGGCGCGCTATTACTCAATTTCAAGTTGTCAGGTTATTCGGAACAGCGTATTTAAAGGTTGCTTCAATTCAACGAGCCCAGAAGTCGTTTGAGTCCTGTGGTATTTGGCCGTTCAATGATCAAGTGTTCACTGACGAAGATTTGGCTCCAGCAGATGTTACTGATCGTCCATATTTACATGCAGAATCAGTTGAGAGCCATGATCTGCATTTGGGACTTCCAGGACCATCGGAAAGATCAGGTGTTCAAAATATTGAAGAACTGACTGAAACCAATGATATCCAAGCTCCTGAAGTACAGTTGTCTCCATCGTTGTTACCTACGCTCTCTGATGAAGGCTTGGAAGAATTATTATATCGCACTCAGAAAACTCCAGACCTTGATGATATTTATGATACTCATGATGTTTGTCAAAATATATCTGCAGAGGAGCCGACACCGTCCACATCAGGTGTTCGTCAAAATATACCAGTTAATGAACCAATACCATCCACATCAGGATTAACAAAACCTTCTGACATTCGGCCTCTGCCAAAGGCAACTCTTCAGACAAAGAGAAACATGATACGGAAAAGAAACAAGTAGAAGAAACAAGTAGAAGAAGAAAAACAGACAGCAGAAAGAAATAGAAATAAAAAAGCTGCAGATAAGAGAAACAAAAATACCAAGACTTCTAGAAATAATCCACAACTGTTGAATACATCAACCGGTCGAGAAGTTATAAGATGTCCCTTTTGTCTTGAAATCTACGTTGAGCCGCCGCAAGAAGATTGGATCCAGTGTGGCCGATGTACTGCTTGGTGGCATGGTGAGTGCACAGACTACAGGGGATTTGGGGTCTTCACTTGTGACAATTGTCAGGAGAATCGCGCTCGGCGCTTTGCGCACTCTTAGCTTGTATGAAGGGTTGTCACTGCGTACTCTTTGCAATGCAACACAGCATCCTAAGAGTACGCACGGGACGAGTTTTAAGTTTAAGACTATTTTTATTAATTTGAGACTGTTATCTTTGATTAATGATTACTATTATCTTCCTAATTGACCAAAACTTCAATTAAATAATAAGTACAAAGTGTAATTGTAAAGCCGATTTTTTATAAATAAAAGTTTCTAAAATGCGCACTCTTTGGTGTCTCTACCCTAAGTTTTAACTTAGCCGTTACTTGACAGATTTTCCATAGAAAATTGACTATTTAATCAGACATTGTGATTCACACATTTAAAGCACAAAAAAGATGCATAAGAGCTATAAAGGGTCTGAAGCCTACGGAGAGTTGTCTTCCAGTATTTAAACAACTTAATATTTTAACACTGCCGTCCTTGTATATTTACGAAGTTGCAGTTTTTGTCAGGCAGAATCAGCATGCTTCTTCCACTTTTCAAGAAACCAATCCGCATAGAAACTATAGAAGGAGATGCGTTAATAAATTATGCACACTTAAACACAGAACTGCACTTTTTAGCAATAGTTTCTTTGGTATGGCTACAAAAATATTTAATAAAATCCCTAATAATATAAAAAGCTTCACAACTAACCTCTTCAAAAAAAAGCTATTGAAGCTTCTACTTGATAAAGCTTAAACACATCTTAGATTTCTGCGCGAACTGTCCATATAAATAAAACACTTTCACTGATTTTTTCACGCAATTTATTCAACAACTTAGTTAAATTTTAGTTGTTTTTTGAGATTTTTTGGTTTATCCGACGTTTCGGCACCTTTCCAGGGGCCGTGGTCACGGAAAACTACCCACTATTTTTTGATTTTAATAAAAGAATATACCCACTCTAATTGTCTTTGTTTTTCGTTCGGAAACAGGATACGGTTAGGTATTGATTATTTTAACATTATATTTAATTATAACAAAATGATTTATTAATTTAATATTTTGATTTGTTTAAGTAATTTGGATAATAATTATTTCTAGCAAAGCAAAAAGTTACTGACTTGACCACCAGTTCACAAAAGTTGGAGCCCTTCGGAGAAAGACTTAATAACTTTTTGCTTTGCTAGAAATAATTATTATCCCAATTACTTAAACAAATCAAAATATTAAATTAATAAATCATTTTGTTATAATTAAATATAATGTTAAAATAATCAATACCTAACCGTATCCTGTTTCCGAACGAAAAACAAAGACAATTAGAGTGGGTATATTCTTTTATTAAAATCAAAAAATAGTGGGTAGTTTTCCGTGACCACGGCCCCTGGAAAGGTACCGAAACGTCGGATAAACCAAGTTGAATAAATTGCGTGAAAAAATCCGTGAAAGTGTTTTATTTATATTGATAAAGCTTATTACACTGTAGACTTCCTCACTGACTCTTCCTTAAATGAAATGGATATCAATTAAATAAACTCATTGATTGACATATGATGGCACAATTTAGTTTTATCTTTTATTTGACATATGATGGCACAATTTTATTTTATCTTTTGTTTGACATATTATGGCACAATTTAATGTTAGTTTATATTGACATATTATGATGGCACAATATAGTTTTTATCTTTTATTTGACATATGATGGCACAATTTAGTTTTATCTTTTGTTTGACATATTTATAACACAATTAATTTTAGGTATCCTTAATTTAATTCCTGACATCACTTGAATACGTTAATAAGCCTTTTTATAAATTATGTTAAATTGAAATTTTGATTTTATTGAATTAATTATTTTTACGGATATCATTGTATACCTTGTAAAAGGTGGAAGTGTAGTGAAACTTAAAACCTATATAACAATGTACCTACCTACATTTAACAATAAAGACATCTGTATTTGTATTTCACATTTTCAGTAAATTTTCTAATTTTACTGTTCAATAGTTTTTATTACCTTGTTAATTACAACAACTTTTTGCAGTGCTAATCCGCACCAAAGATTAAAAAATGTGATTCTAAATTTAAATCAATTTTGTTTTATTGTTAGAGGAAAGTAATTTATTTTACGTTAATTTTAAGAAAAGTCATTTAAGTTTTGTTTAATAAAATTTAAATGTTTATTTTTGTGTTTAATTTCATTGCTAATAAAAGAATTTTGATTTATATGTGTCGTTTTAATCGCACACGGAACTTCCCCACAGCGTTAGAAGGTACCCCCAACACTGTACCCTCCATAGGTACCCCGTTGTTATAAATATTCCAGATTTAGTTTAAATCATAATTGTGGTTGAAACATCAGATAAAATCATCTGGCATTTTTTATATGAATCTCAGATAGACTATAAATTTAAGCTGTCAGGTGATTCCTTCCATCCACTCCCAAGGGACCACACGGGTAATCAGCCCCAAGCAAGCGCCCTTCCATCCACTCCAAGGGACCACACGGGTAACCAGCCCCAAACAAGTGCCCTTCATCTGACTTCCAAGGCTCTCACGGGTAACCCATCGCAAAAAAGTGCCCAATCCGTCCAGAAATCCCTTGATATCGTAGATAGCTTAGAAATTTATGGAATAAATATAGATACCTCCAAAAAACTACTACCACATATTCTCGATGACACTACTCGTAGACTCGGGTTTCGCTGTATCTATACTAAAGAAGTCGTCTCTCCTTATAAAGGTCACTTTAACAAAGGAACAAATAAACTTAAAAGGAATTGACCCAGGTGATGAGACAACTTCAACTTTAGGTCACAGTAATTCAACACAAATTTTATGTTGTCAATAATATTACCCTTCTTTACGACGGTATCGTAGGAACCGATTTCTTCACATCCTTTGGATGTAGTATCGATTACACCAAAGATGTTCTTCGAGTTAACCTTTTGAGTGTCTCTCTCTATACCGGATGTATGGCAAACATGCCGTGAATAAAAAAAAATATTACCTTTACTACTATGGCTAACAAAAACTGTTATTAGGGCACTACAGGGTGATACATTGAGACGGGTCAGTAGGGGAAAGTTTGAAACTATAAGAGATGGAGATATTTGTTCTAAGGAACCATGTCGTCGATTTAAGAGTTAAGAAAAACTGCATTCAAAGATTTTCAAAAAAACTCATACACGTCTCTGGAATCGAACCTTGTAAGATTTAAAAATTTAAATAACTTATCTGTCATAGTCAAATCAATACATAGGCTAACGCTTACCTACTCATTTAAATAATTTTGAAGAGGAATGGCGATTTTTCGTCTGCGTACCGGATTTAAAGTTTTGAAAATGGAATGTGAACTGCAATCCTAGAGGAATGGAATTCCTGAGTTCTTATGCTACATTATATTTATATCCTCAATAAAGACAAGAACAAGTGAGCACTGAGGGGTGCGGGCCCCGCACCGCGTCAAAAAAAGTTGTTTGTTTATTGTTGCTTTGACGCCAGCCCGGGCTAAACTAAAATGGTATATAATTTTGCGGCCCCATTCGGCCGCTCCGGCAGCCTGAGGTTAACGCTAATTGGTCACGTATTAGAATGCCCTTAGCCAATCAGGAGGGTGCGCGTGAGCCGGCAATACGTCCGCCAAGCGATTATTGCTGCTAGCTGATTCACCGAAAGTGTCCCCGATTGTACCACAGAATGTGGCTAAAGAGACTATTATATCTCGCCAATGTGGAGATCTTTCTATTTACACGTGGAAAGACTCCAAATTGGTGAATACGATATCTACTTACCACGACGACGGTAAATATAAAAAAAATATATATATGAAAACTAGTGCATTTTTCAGCCAGTACAGTGTCGTTAGTGGCTTCAGAAGTGCTCTTGAATTAAAAAGGATTTAAAATGCCGTAAATATTAAATTACCAAGTTTTATATATGAAAGTGATCGTAAATTAGTAGGCTTTTATATTTTATATCTATTTCTATCAGTATAATTAATTTTTATCTCGTAAAACTAAAGAAACAAATCTGGCGCGCGTAAATGCTCTGCCGTTGGCGACATATTAACATAAAATACTAAAAACTAGGCCAACAAACTATTTAAAAAGCTTACTGATTGTGTTTTTTTATCTTATTGACGTTTTTTTCTTAGATCGAGCGATTTAATGTTTAAGTTTTGTGAAATTTGCTGACTAGGAGTAGTGGCCACGAAAGTGACATCAGACTTTTCAAGTTAAGATGAAATTAAGGATGATCGCAAATTATTCATGGAGTAGGCAGATTATTTTTATGTAACAGGACAGACTGTCCTGTCCTAAGAACCAAGACCATCTATCTACACTTTTGGCGATTTTTACTTTTTAATGCAGTTCTTTAAAGAGTTAGTTTACGCATCGTTCCCTTTTATCCGTTACCTTAAATTCGCATTAAAGAAGGAGTTATGAGAAAATACCAATACCAACTAAGTTATATGACGTAATAAATTTATGGAAATACCACCTATCTACACAGAACGCGTCCTTACTCGCCCATTTCGAGTTGCAAAGTGAACGTTAGGTGTTAGAGTGCAACGTGACGCTTTCAGAAAGAGAGGGGTTGGGAATCGTCGCGGGCGGGAGTGATTCTGCCGGTGGTTTGTTGACATTAAAATTTGTAATAATTAGCTCAATGCAGGTGCTGACATGCGTTAAATGTGATGCTTTTTTTTGTGTGACGGTGTAATTAGTGGCCAATTAGATTAAATTCTAAGAAAAATAGACGTGAAAAGTAAGTCACAACATTATTTATCTGTATTTTATTAGTATTCACCAAGAATAATGCGAAATAAATGTTTTGACATCATCTGTGTATGTTTTAAGTCAGAAACATTATACATTTTGTGGCGGTATGTCTTAATTTTTGCATTATTCTTACTCTTTTATTCTATTTGTATTAATTTTTTAAAATAAGTTATGTTTTTTTCCTAACCTACTCATTTCAATATTAAGAATGTAAGATAGGCGGTATTGCAAGCGGTATTAAAACCAAAATCCAATTGTGTCGATGTAGATCGGCGATATTGAAACCAAAATTATTTTTTGTCAATGTAGGTACCATACGTATAGATAGTCAATATTGATATCTTTTTGTAAAAAAATACATTATTTTGTAGAGTGTGTGTCACGTTGCCGCCCCTAGGGTTCATTTCGTTGTAGGTCCGAGGTAACAATAGATCCAAAAAAATAAATTTACCAGTCTAAATAGTAACATCATTTCGTTAACAGTTAAAATGTCGAGGTACCAAGGATGGAGGGCTCGTCGAATTTTAGCGGAAATATATTATGAAGATGATAATAGCTCCCTAGATACTATATCCGGTGAGTTAAAATTATATTTTATTAACTAAAGTCCTATTTTAGTTATTAGTATTCTGTGCCTTAACCTTTTTTTTTTATCCACAACGGGATAGCACTTAGCCTTCATCACACCTGATGTTAAGTGTTGATAAGGCTGAAGGTGGAAGCGCACTTCTCCCTTTATACTCAAACACTAAAGAACTGGCTATAGTGGCTATCTTACCTCTAACTGCCGGAACACAACAATGCCGAAAACATCATTGTTATGGCGTCAGACTTAGATAAGATGGTGGTAGCTAGCCAGACGGACTAAGATCAAGTCCTACTACCAACCAAACCGTATACAACATGTACCCCCACTGGGAATCGAACCCGGGACTGGGGCTGAGATCGGTGGTGTGAACTAATAGACCACAGAGGCGGTTAAAACCTAATAGCTTCTAAATAGCTTAATCTAGATTGTGATGGAAATTTTGATTTTCAGATGAAGTTCCCCCCCCAGCAAATTCCAACACAAAAACCGTATAACAGTTTCCAGAAGCCTGAAAGTGATAAGAATTCCAAATCCGTAAATGAAACTATCTCAAGCAGCATGCAAATTGAACTGCTGGAACTAATTGACGATAACTCTTAGAAGTGTATGATCTCGAATGGTTTCTTGAAGAAACACGTTTCTTTATCCGATTTAACTTCTGACACTCGAGACCAAAAAGCTTTTATAAGAACGAGAAGTCTATCAGCTTCGCCTTCACTTCATTTTGATTTTGATGCCCCTGTTTCTAAAAGTCCTCCTGTTCATTCAGCTGTCCACTGTCCTAATGAAGACAGCAATGCGACTTATTGTGAAAGTGAGAATGAAAAAGACTCATCTGACGATTTTGGAGATATGAATGAAGGACGAAAGCGGCGCCATATACGAGACGAAAATTTCTGGAAAAAAAATAAAGCTAAGAACCTTCGCATGCTTGGTGAAGAATATATTGGATACAGGAAACCTAAAGGATGCAAAGCCATACAAGATGAAGTTCGTTCTGCAAAAATGATTGGACCACCATGTAGGTCAAGTTTTTGTCAAAAGAGTAAGTTGAGAGGTTGCCAAAGGTTCGAAGAGGAGACTAGGAAATCCATACACGATAAATTCTGGAAAACGATGAACTGGGATCAACGTAGAGTTTATGTTGCTGGTCTTGTCAGTTGTCACGCGCTCTGCTCGATCCCGCCAAACAAAATCTGCCTCGGAAACTTCACGACGCGAGGGCACATTTCACTATTATTTGCCGATAGAATTGATCATAAAAGTCCAGGTTTGCAAAAGAATGTTTTTAAATACCTTATCGCTTCGTTCTAATGCCGTGCAGTCTTGGGTAAAAAAAGCAGAATTTGCAATGGTGTCCAGTCAAAATGTTCGTAATTCTGGAGCAAGCAGCGCTGTGGACAGCAAAATCATAAATTTGCGTAATTTTTTTGCCAGTCTTCCCAAATTGCCATCCCACTATGCGAGAAAAGTTACAACTAAATTATATCTGGAACCCGTGTACCATTCAATTTCTCAATTATATAGAACTTATAAAAAATATTGCACGGAAAAAGAACAGCCCACAGTCAGCAGATTTATATTTAAATAAAACACTTTCACGGATTTTTTCACGCAATTTATTCAACAACTTAGTTAAATTTTAGTTGTTTTTTGAGATTTTTTGGTTTATCCGACGTTTCGGCACCTTTCCAGGGGCCGTGGTCACGGAAAACTACCCACTATTTTTTTGATTTTAATAAAAGAATATACCCACTCTAATTGTCTTTGTTTTTCGTTCGGAAACAGGATACGGTTAGGTATTAATTATTTTAACATTATATTTAATTATAACAAAATGATTTATTAATTTAATATTTTGATTTGTTTAAGTAATTTGGATAATAATTATTTATAGCAAAGCAAAAAGTTACTGACTCGACCACCAGTTCACAAAAGTTGAAGCCCTTCGGAGAAAGAACTGGCAAGAAAACTACACGAAGGGGGACGATCTCCATTTATTAAAATTATTTGCAAAAAGAACTAACCGTATCTTTAGTTCTTGCAGTGTGTGGTTTAGGTTGTGACTTTACTTGATGGATTATAGGGTCCCAAGCTGGTGGTATTTATATATAGATTTATATTTGACAAGGAATACAATCAAAATAATTTGGCGTTGTACGTATTAAAAAAGGACATGTGCGATACATGCGCTAGTCACCAAACTGGAAATTATGATGAACATGCTTTCCAATTGCACATTTTGAAAAAAAATCGTGCACGAGCAGAAAAGGAGGCGGACAAAAAACTTGCTGTTTCTGGAAAATTCATATTGCTCATTCATTATTCATATGGACTTGGAAGCAGTTAAAGTTTGTCCATATTTAACGGCAAGTGCTCTCTATTTTAAGACAAAATTGGTTTGCCACAACTTTACCGTCTTCAATCTAGCTACAAAGCACTGCAAATGTTACTGGTTCACCGAAACAGCAAGCGATTTAACGGCTAGCACTTTTGTTTCGTTTGTAATCGATTATTTGGAAGTTCATTGTCTGCCCAAACGGCTACCCATTGTGATATATTCAGATGGTTGTACATAGCAGAATCGCAACACTATTCTTTCCAATGCTCTTCTAAATTTTAGCATCAAGCACGACGTCACCATAACCCATAAGTACTTGGAACCGGGTCACACGCAAATGGAGTGTGACTCGGTTCACAGTGCCATCGAGCGAAAGCTCAAAAACAGGGAGATTCATCTTCCGAGTGATTATGTGTCTGTCACCAGAGAAGCTCGCACTAAAACGTAATATGAGGTAGTTCAAGTTGACTACACCTTCTTTAAAAATTATGCTGATTCTGCTACTTTTCAATATAAAACTATTAGACCAGGACGTAAAGCTGGCGATCCTGTTGTCACAGACCTGCGTGCAATGAAATACAAACCAAATGGTGACATCCTGATAAAACTAAATTTTGATGAAGATTGGATGATTTTGCCTCAAAGACAGTGCAAAATTGATACTCCTGTGGCTTATTCGCAACTACATGCAAGTCCGCTACCAATTTCGTCAACAAAATACAACCATCTTCAGCAATTAAAAGATGTTCTACCAAAGGATTGTCATTCGTTTTATGATGCGTTGCCGCACATTTAATTTTGCCTAATTAATAAAAATGTTTGTGTGGTTTAAATTTTATAGTTTGTTGTCTTAAAAAACCATCATAAATTTTTCTGATAAACATTAAAAAAAAAAAATAAGTTCTTGTTTAATTACAGTCTTTAATACCAAGGATTGTGATCCGTTTTATGATGCGTTGCCGCACATTCAACTTTGCCTATGTTTCTGTGATTTAAATTTTATAATTATATAAGTTTGTGGTCTTCTACTAGAAGAAGAAGTTTGTTGTCTAAAACAACTTTTCGTTTCGTTACGTGTCTTGTTTAATTAAAGTTTTTAATACCCTATTTTATATTTTGTTTCACTTGCCAATACCACCTATCTTAGTAAGCTGCATAAACATACGCAAATATTTTATAACTAATACCAGCTATCTACTGTAAGTTTAAAACTAATAAAGCTTTCTTGAAATACATGTAAGCACCTTATTTCCTATGCCAATCCAGTAAATGTTCAGACATAAAAATAATGGAATTGTTTGAAGAAAAATAATTTAACGTTTTTTTCGTCTCCTGTAAAGTCGACTTTTTGTAGATAGAAGGTCTTGGTTCTTAAGCGTCGAGGTGTTGAAAGATATTGTTTTCGAGCAAATATATTTTATTTGGAGTGAGCTTTTATTATTTTGATGTTTTATGTGGTGTTTTTTTAACCGACTTCAAAAAAGGAGGTTCTCAATTCGTCGGGGTCTTTTATTAATCAGGTTTTTGTTTTTTCGGATCAAATATATTTTATTTGGAGTGCTTTTATTATTGTGATGTTTTTATGTGGTGTTTTTTTTAAACGATTTCAAAAAAGGAGGTTCTCAATTCGTCGGGATCTTTTATTAATCAGGTTTTTGTGTTTTCGGATCTAATATATTTTATTTTGAGTGCTTTTATTATTTTGATGTTTTTTATAAAAAAAAATTTTTCTTTTGTGATCGCGTAATCTTTTTATTTTTAGCGCAAATAATTGTGTAAGACCTGGTCGCGGCCGTGGTTAAGGCCGCGGACGAGGCCGCGGTCGAGGCAGAGGACGAGGGCGTGGCCAACTACAAACTGAAATTATCCCCGTTGGGCCATCAACAACGTAAGATTGGATTACTAGATTAGCTAATTCTGTTTTTAATATAAATTTGATTATATTAATAATTTCTTTCAGCTCGAACTCTCAGACTTCTAACAGCCAAAGCTACGTAGTTTAAGTGATTGTGTTATTAACCATCCAAACTGTCACATCTATAATATTAGAAGAATATGTTTTATTATTACACAACATAAAAAAAAAAAATTTAGCAATGAAGACATACTGGTTCAAATCCGTGCACAGCGTCAGGTGACCGAAAATCACCTCAATCAATTGCCCAGCGCTGTGCGCCAGGAACTTATGAATAGGAAGCCGGTGGCTCAATTACACCGCGTTTTATTGCCTGACGCACCTCCGCGGAAACGGCGTGCTCAGTAAGTATTTTATTTTTGCCTGTTTTTATTTATTTAACGTGTTTTACATAAATAGCCGTGTTATAAAAATTTATAAAATAAAATAGAAAACATACATATTTAACTTCAGGTCTTTTACAACAGGCATCCATCACCAGAACGGCACGAATGCGAGTTTAACGACAATGTGACTCAAACAACACGACAGTGTGATAAAAATACCTAAGCTTAAACTTAAATGATTAGTTTACTTTTACACAACATACTTTATAAAGTATATAATAAAAAAGTTCTTAAAGTATAATGTTATATTAATTATTATTTTTGCCAAGTAAATAGAATATTTTGTGTTATAATAAGTAAAGTAATGAGTGTTTATTTTTGCCAAGTAAACAGAATATTATGTGTGTTATAAGTAAAGTAATGAGTTGTGAATTACAATAAGTATGTAATAAGTATGTATGTAAGTTTAATTACTAATAACTTTGTTATGTAGTAATGTTGCAATATAAATGTAAGGAGGCGTGTTGGTATTACTGGTCGAATACATTTATATTGGCAACACTGATTTGCATCCGTCTATGGCTCTCTTCTGAAATAATGGGTGTCGAGCATGTACGTATTATGTAATCTTAAAAAGTGAGAAATAAAACAGTGTTTCGAAGTAAAGTATCTTTTATTAAAATAGTTTTCAGATTCAAATAAAGTTGTTTATGAAAAACAAACTAGTGAACATAAAAACATCACTTTGGTACTATATTTTTTGAAAGCAGATGATAATCTCACAACGTCACAGCTAAATGTATTGTGCAACAAAGTACTTAAAACGTTAGGACGTTCTACTTCGGGGCTTTAGACTCATTTAAAGTCAGCACATTCCCTAACTTGAAAATATATCGCTGTTGCTTTCGATACTTCGCAAGCTTCAGTGGCACTGTAAAAGAGTCTTTGAAAAATAAGCTACGGAAGCTTAAAGAAGATGGAGAGTTGTCTATCTCATTGGACGAATGGACAAGTGTCTTCGATACATGAATTTAAACATCCATAGATCAATGCTAACCAATCATTTTGTTAATCTTGGCTTAGTAAGAGTGAGAAAGCCAGTTATCAAACTTGGTAATTTACGAGGAATAAGGGGATTGGAAGTTTACAATTATTAGAAAAGAGGTGGTCACATTTTGGATTGTCTTTAAAAGACGATAATAATCTGTTCAATTTAATGATCGCATTTGAACGTGATGCAACGCTTTATCACCAACAGTGTCTTGCACATAGCATTCAGCTGACGATTCTAGATGTACTGTATAAAAAAAAGAACCCCTAACAAAAGCAAGCTATATTTCCCTTGAAATCATCACACCCTTGTGTGATGAATGAATCTCCTGGTGACAATAATTCGTTTGATGATGAAGATGATGACTGAGGTTCTCATGTTAGAACAGAAGTTTCATGTAGTAATGAGTTCATTTTCAAAGAATTAATCGATGAAGTCCGGAAAATTGCAAAAATATATAAAAAATTACGTACTTACGTTATCAAGTTAACTAGGTACAATAAAATAAATTTGGCGATTGTAACTGATATTCCGTCATTTGTTAAATAAATAAATAACTTCTTACATTCACACCAATTATCTAAGCCCATTTTAATTTCATTAAGAAACTTGATAACGGATAAATACTTTAATACTTTTTGTTTGTAAATACATACTTAATATACATAGTTAACACCCAGACCAACACAAATAGACATGTTCATGCACACAAATATTTGACTTGTTCGGGAATCGCACCCGAGACCAGTGGCGCAGAAGGTGTGTAGACCTTACCCCTGCGCGAAATCGGTCGTCAAAAACTTAGAAGTATTTAGATAAAATCGACCCGCCTCACAACCAGGGACCGTACTCTGAAACGCTAATCCGAAACTTCGGTTAGCCCCGCCCCTTTCACTCGATTCTATCCCGACTACAGAGTGAGAGGGACGGGTATACCGAAGTTTCGGGTGTTACGTTTCAGAGTAGGCCCTAAGCTCCGATGGGACTCGAACCCACGTTTTTTTTTTTTTTTGCCAAGTGGTAATTAGTCTATAACGCCATAAGATACATTAATATTCATCTCAAACACAATCATGGCTTCAACCAGGGCTCACTTATCTCCTTTTTACTATCGGGCAATGGTTACCTTACTTCACTTTATTTACTTACACACCTTTCATAGCCACGTGGTAATTAATCATTAACGCTATAAGACACATCAATATCCACCCCAAACATAATCACGGTTTCAACCTGGGCTCATTTATCTCCGATTTACTATCAGGAAATGGTTACCTTGCTTCACATCATTTACTTACATATTGAATAATGATAATTTTGAATAACACTAAAGGAACATAAACACTCACTTGCTTTGTCATAACAATACTGCGTTCACATTCATATTCATATCCTCAGTCCGGTATTTAACACATATACAAAATCCCATTCAGTTAAATTCTTTTATTCAAGCGATACCTAAAATAATCAAATTGAGCTTAACAACATGAATCACAGAAGAGACATCATACTAGCAAATTTTGTTTGCACAGGCCTACATTAACGACTACATACTATAACTTCCTTGGGCTCGGTGACTGTGACCTTGCCGGTCTGGATTTAGAACGTACTATATATAGGCAAATACTTATGTTACACTTCTCTTCCCCTATAAGGCACCACTCTATCCGTTAAACATACCATGCGCCAACACACTGTCCTCACTAGTCTACCACGGTACCTCCGGTTTATTTGGGCTGCCCGGCCCCCCGGTGGCGGCCCGGCCGCCCGAACGTGGCCCGGACGCCCGGGGGCCTCCGGGCTGCCCGGCTACCCGGCGATCACCCGACTGAACACAAAGCACTAACACTTGACATCGTTGCTTTCTTTACCACAACCTCGCTCTTACTGCTATGTCATAACAGCTCTACCTGCACATTCACATTCATATCTTCAGTCCTGTAAGTCTTTTCCCTCATCTCACTGCTCGACTGCCCGGGGACTACCTAATGACTGCCCTATGGATACATATCTACATGGCTGCCCGGCGGCTGCCCGGCTGCCGGGTGACTACCCACTTGCCTGGCGACCGAAATAATCAAAGTAGGTACACAATCTACACGCTTTTATCATCAGTTACCCCGTCTAGATATTTCTCTGCGCTATCTACCAGGTGGCTGTGTCCTATGACTCAACGTTATGAACTCCTGGGTGGCTCAATGTGCTGGAACTCAGCAAATACTTACCACCTTATCACGGCCTCCCACACCTCTTATGGTACGTAAACAAAATTTCCAATACCCTACTCCCAGCCTTCTCCCTAACTCAGAACCTCTCCTTTCCTTCCTATACTCAATTAGCATCCACTTTCATTATCCACTTACTTACTAATATGTTTACCTAAAGATAACCAACACACCATTCTTGTTAATAACGTCATAAGACACATTAATATCCACCTCAAACATAATCATGGTATTCAACCATGGCCCACCTATCTCAGATTTGTCATTAAACAAAGGTTACTCTATGCCATTTTACTTACTCACACATCTTAAAATTTTTCGCATGTTTAACATTATAATAATGGTTCTCGCTTACTCTAAATCCCGCTTACATTTAACTTTGAATGACTTAACCACCTCATCAACATAACGTAAATAATATTTATTTACGGCACGGTGTGCCATTCTACACTTATTCTATATGCATCTCATAATTTACGATAAGTTTCTCTCTCTCACATACTCCAAATCTATATTCTGTTTACATTGTATTCAGGGCTATCACTAACGTTAACTCTAAATCACTCACTTACTCATTTCTTTTTTTCTCTCTCTTTCTTCCCTCTGTCCACCCTTCGTTCCTTACAATAACTACCCCTAGGATCACGCTGCGCCCCGCTCTCAAATCAAGATGGCATGGAACATGTGTGGTGAGTGCGGAGGGGTGGTCAGGGAGTTGAAGAGGAAGCAAGAGTATCTCATCCACAACTTAAACTGGGCACTTAATGCGATCTGCGATCTCAAAGGTATGAGCAGGGACAGAGCGCGTGAGCTCATCCCTCCGTATTTGGCTGAGCCAGGGGCTGCTACCCTTCCGGGACTGTTCGATTTCGAGCCGGCACCCTCTTCCTCCTCAGTCACTTCGAACTCTGCTGACTCCTATTCGCCCCTCTCGCCATCGGAGGGATCGGTGTGCTCCGCGCCCCCTGCCCCCTCGTCGGTCGCCTCGCCCATCCCATTTCCTTCTGCTCCATACTGGCGAAGCCTACGGTTCTCTCCGCCTTCGTCGCCCCTCTCTGCGCCTCTGCCTCTCCCGTACCCTCGATCGCTTCCGCCGGCCTTAACCCTGGGAATAAACAAACACAACATAAAGACCCGCCTCGTCCGACGCGCCGCCTCCTGCTCGGGTGTTAAATTCAATTCCTTCCCCAATATTCCTAACCCTCCGCCTCACTCTCCCTCCCTGGTCTCCTCCTACTCCCCTCCTCCTGCACCAAGCACTATCTCCTCCCCCTTGGTCCCCCGTTGGACCTTAGCTTACATCCCCTCCCCCTCGGTCCCTCGGCCTTCTCCCCCAGTCCTGCATCCGCCCACTTCACAACAAAAAGTCATTTCCCCTCCCCTTCTCTTCCCCTCTCCCCCCTGGCCCCCACTGATCTTTCCTCCCCTCCTCTTTCCTTCATCTATGACCCAGACTTTCGCTTTCCCACCCCTTCCTTATCTGCCATTACTGCCCTTCTTAAAATTCCCTCGGTTCTCCCCACACCTCTGCTACCCCCCAACTCAATTCACTCAACCCACTCCTGCCCTCCCCCCTGTTGTCGCCCCCCCCCCCCTCGTCGCCCTCCTCGTCTTCTTCAGGATTTCACTATCACCCCTTCTACCACTCCACCCCGCACGTGCTCCCCCCATTCCTACACCCCTCCCATTGACCCTTCCTTTCCGCGCGTCGCCTCGCCGGACTCATCCTCCCTATTTACAGATCCTGCCTCCGCCTCCATCCTCGCTCCTTCCGGCCCCCGCGCAGGGGCAATGCAAGCCCCTGACACACGCATCTATTCCTCTTCCACTTCAATGGTCACCCTATCCATGACCTCGGCTCCGGTCTCTGCCGGCATTTTGGCTCCGGCGCTGGAGGTACAGGCGGCGCCGCCTTCTTCCGCGACGGACCGGCGGTCCCTTTCTCGCGTCGCTCCCGCTCCTTCTTCCCCTCCTCCCCCTCCCAGCGGCCTGGGGCCTGGGGCGGGGGGGGGGGGGGGGGCGGGCGCGCGCGGGAGGCGTCGTAATAAAAGGTACACAAACAAGCAGTGCGTGCTGTGTGGATGGATGTTCAGCGGCACCGGCCACGTCGGCCGTCACTTCCTACGCCACCACAAGGGTTATGCTTTTAGCATAACCCACCCTAACTACCCAAACCAATTCTACTTCCCATGCAGCTCGCCGGGAGATCGGAAGAACAGATGCCCTTCCCCTTTCCGCCCTAGCAGGACTTCTGTCGAGGGCGTGCAGGGGGTGGACATGACTTTCGTCGGGCTGCTATGAGCTATTCGTGCACAAATTGCATGGGTACACTCACTGGCTACTATACGCTCGGTTTGCGACCTCGGTGGGGTTTTTTTTTTGTAGGATTAGCACGGCGTCCGACGGGTGTGCGTGGGGTCGTCTGCTGTCCGGCGTGGTTGATGATGGTTGCGTGGCGGTGGTGCGGTTGGCTGCTCGGTGGCTGCCCGGCCGTCCGGTGGTTGCCCGGCCGCCTAGTGGCCGCCCGTGCGCCTGGGCGCCCGGGCGCCCCCCACTTTTCCTCCGTGGAATGTGTGTGTTCCGCACTACGGATTTCGTGATTGTTATGGGTATTGGGTGCCTTTCTGTATGGGCATGTGTGTGATCTGTGGGCTTAGGATGGCTGCGGAGCGGGCGGCCGCCCGGTGGCTGTCCGGCTGTCGGGTGTCTTGGCTCCCGGTGGCTGCCCGGCTGCCCGGCTGTCTGGGCGGCCGCGGTTTCTCTCTTGTTCTGCGGTAGTGAGCGGTACGGGTATAGTATCATTTCGCGATGGTAACCCGTGCTGCTTATCGTCGCGGAGTGGGGGGGGGGCTGCGGCCGTGACGCTTGGCGGTCGGGTGGTCGCCGGACGGCCGCCCGTGCCGTGATCTGGTTGAGCCTGTGAATCGCGCGTATGCTTGTGCGGGGGGGCGCTTGGCATCGGCGAGTGGTCGTGGGATCTGAGGTGTGGAGCGCATGCATTTTGCGGAGAGGGGTGGGGGGCGCCCGGGCGCCCGGGCGTGCGGGCGGCCGCCGGACGGCGGGGCGGCCGACGGGCGGTCGCCGATTAATTTTGCAGGACTATGTATACACTGTAGTAGTGTACATAGTCCTGCAATCTAACACATGTATTTTGCTTGCCCCATTTGCCTTGGGGATTTCCGTTAGTGTATTAATTGGCCATAACTGTTTTTTATTTTACTGAATATTTTAATTTGTTTTGCTGAACAATTTTATTTTGATGAATATGTGAATGAATATATGAATATATAACATAAAGCATAAAAGAATTGCCATATTTGCAATCTTGCTTTCACATTACTCCTAGTTTATATAGTAGGCTTTCATTCACTAACAATAATCTTAACATTAACGCATTACGGCTTCCTCGGGTTTCGGTGATTTTGCTGACTAAACTCTCTGATTCATTCATTCATTCACTGATTAAAATCTAGATTTTCCCTATTTTGATGAACATTTTAACCTAGCTACAACTATTGTTAATATTGCAGGACTATGTATACACTGTAGTTGTATGCATAGTCCTGCAATTTAACACATGTACGTTACCCCATTTGCCTTGGGGATTTCCGTTAGTGTATTAATTGGCCATAACTGTTTTTAATTTTACTGAATATTTTAATTTAATTTTGATGAATATGTTAATTAACCATAAATGAATAATATAAAAAAAAAAAAAATACATTCATTCACTGATTTAAATCTAGATTCTCCCTATTTTAATGAATATCTTAACCTAGCTATAACTATTTTTAATTTTGCAGGACTATGTATACACTGTAGTTGTGTACATAGTCCTGCAATCTAACACATGTATTTTGCTTGCCCCATTTGCCTTGGGGATTTCCGTTAGTGTATTAATTGGCCATAACTATTTTTTATTTCACTGAATATTTTAATTTGTTTTGCTGAACAATTTTATTTTGATGAATATGTGAATGAATATATGAATATATACCGTGACATTTTTTTTATCAATCCAAACTTAAGGGATAGGTCATGTTATGTGTATAGATTTCACTGAATATTTTAATTTGTTTTGCTGAACAATTTTATTTTGATGAATATGTGAATGAATATATGAATATATACCGTGACATTTTTTTTATCAATCCAAACTTAAGGGATAGGTCATGTTATGTGTATAGAATAGATTTCCGAAAAAAAAAAAATATTTTTTTATTTTTTTAAAAAATACATTAAAAACAAAATAAAATAAAATAAAAATAATTTATTATCAGATGATCGCTCCTCGGGGTCGATGGCCCCGTCCGATCCGTGCGCTGACCTTGTCTCTTACAACCACACGCGTAGCTGTACGTACGTAACGTAGGTACACTCGACAGCACATCAAGTTGAACAGTTAAACTATGATAGCTTTTATTACGTAGAGCATAAGGGCGGTCTCAAGGTCAACATGTACACCTGATTGATTGATCGCTCCTCGCGGTTGATGACCCCGTGCGATCCGTGCGCTGACCTTGTCTTTTACAATCACACGCATAGTTGTACGTACCTACGTAGGTAAGTACATCTCGCACAACCACATTCGATTCTACACCTGATGCTGCGGCCACACTATGGGAATACGCCAATAGACATCGGGATATGCCAAATTCCAACACAGATTAGCCACGTTATCGCGACGATAATTTTACTACGGCATTCACTACACACACCGTATGCCTTATGCCGATAGCTCGAGTGGCGATTATCGCGAGAATTTTTGCGATCGAGCGGCCACACTATGGCGATAAATTTTACACAATAATTTTCGCGACAATTCAAGCGAAGTTGGACATCGGCATAGGTATCCCCATAGTGTGGCCCCAGCATGAGACGAGCACAGCAAATAAAAGTGTCCTAGATCGTAGGTACTGTTTATAAAATACAGTTACGGTTACGGTACGGTCAAATAACAGTACCTACCTAACCTACCTATTTCTAATATCGCGGATAATTTCTACCTATTTTTCAAATCTTTATCCTAGTGACCTACTGATATTTACGCTAGAAATTTTTGATTTATTTTGACTATTCGCCACAATTCGAGTAGGTATTACCTTCTTCCAATTTTCTACTTAAATAAGAAATACAAGATGCTAGATTTGTAGGTGATCGCAAAACGAGTTTCATTCAATACAATTCTCCTTCATAATAATAACACAAGTTAGGGTAAGTAGGTAAGTACTAACTATGGGCAACAGCGTCCGTCGCTTAACCAGTTAGCAACAAAATTCGTGTGCGCACGTGTTGCCCCTGTACGAACTAAACGTATGTTGTGACGGCGCGGCATGCAAGCCATTTTAACCTTAGAAGTGACGTTGTTGCCCATCGTAGGTACTTACTAACTACGTAACTACCTACATGCAATCAAAGGGCGGCGTAGGCGGCGCCATAGCAGTATTTAATTCGATTCATCAGGACCGATCGTTGTGGAGATCCTTGGAGGAGGCCTATGCCCAGCACTGGGCGTCGTTCGGCTGACATGATGAATAGTTGCAAAGGTGTGAAAAAAAATAATCATCAACAGATTAAATAAATAAGTACTTACGAGCTGATCAGCTGATATCTTGGTGTTTTCGATCTATCACCAACTAACTAATAAAGATTTTAAGTAAACTCTTCATAGTTTTTGACATTTAGTCAGCTTAACTAATTTTCACTTCATTAGGTACGTTGCGTCTTCGTTTACAGACGCACACTTATTGAAATTACTGATAAAACATCACATCACCACATGTCCATGACCACACACTTTCGAAGTTATGATTATCAGTTTGACAATAATCCACTCGCGCCCTAATCTTAACCAAAATCACAAAATAACACCAATTTTGCAATGGATAAAACACGTGTGTTTTGGCGCGAAAATAAACTTATTTCTTCCTGTGCTTACTACGTCGTCGTCGCGACTCACGTGCACAACTGAGCGCGCGTCGTCCGCGCGTATTACCCGCCTGATACTATCACTGAAGTGGCCGCGGATAGGTGAAGAATTGCGGCGGAGTGAGCCACGCCAGCCAAAACTTTGGAACCAATAATTTTATTGTTTAAAGTCCATTCGCCTTTTATAATTTTAAATAATTTATTATTTATTATAAATACAAGTGGTCACGACGGTTGTCACTTGTGACAATTCGAGCGATAATGAGTAATCATAATAATGATATAAAAAAAATATAATAATTAATAATTATTATTATTTACTTATAACAATATTCAAATTTTCATTAAAATTGACTTTGTTACCCAACTGTGTGTATTATTTAAATCTGCATTTTATACCAAGAGCCACAATGCCTAGCCGACACTATCTAATCGAACGGACTTTAGCTACCTATTTACGATCCGTGCCTAGTTGAATGTACACACCGCGGCACATCAGACTATACATGTAGACTTTGAGACCGCCTTTATGCCCTTTGTAATAAAAGCTGTTACCGTTGTTTAACTTGATGTGCTGTCGAGTGTACTATCATCATCATCATCATCATGTCAGCCGAACGACGCCCACTGCTGGGCATAGGCCTCCCACAAGGATCTCCACAACAATCTATCCACAGATAGGGATGGGTGCGATCCAGATTAGTTGCTATGCAACGCTTGATATTAACATAGAATTAACGACAAATTGCCAGGGTGTTGGTAGGTGTTGCCTAGCAACTAATCTGGATCGCACCTATCCCTATCTGTGGATAGGTTATTAATTCTGGCCGTTAATCAGACGTTTCTTTAGAGATCTTCTGCTCAACTGTACACTCACAAACTTTTAAATTTATTGAATTAAATCATTATTTTTTACCAGAAATAAAATAATCTTTAAAGATAAAATTACTTTTTGATTTTGTGTTTTATGGTACTCCCACATCGCTGTTAAAAATGAAAACAAAAATTTTCTAACAATAATACCTTTACCCAAAAATGTTCGTAATTCTATTTTTTTTTAGGAATTTTTAAATGTTTTACACACTCTCTGCATACCCTACTGTGTCGCCTCACCTGGATAAATGTTTATAAACAAATGATACCAAATGTTATAATTGATACTAGCTTTTCGCCCGCGGCTTCGCCCGCGTGTATTACACGACGTTATACCGCGGGAATGTGATATTTTTCCGGGATAAAAAGTAGCCTATGATCCTCTCCAGGCAACGAAGTATCTGTGTCCTACAGCCAAATCCATTTAGCCGTTATGGCGTGATTGAGCAACAAACATCCAAACATTCAAACATTATTAACTTTCACTTTTATAATATTAGTAGGACAATACAATTTGCTAACTAATCATTTGAGAAAATGAAGTATTAGAAAAAACGACTCGAACCCACGACCTTTCACTGTCCGGGTGAATGCTCTAACCACTGAGCTACGTAAGTGGTTAGAACAATGATGTTTGTTTTTGAATATTATAAATGTGAAAATGTGTATGTTTGTTTGTTCCGTTTTCACGTCAAAATGGCTAGACCGATTTTGATGAAACTCAGAATGGAGATAGTTTAAGGCCCTAGGAAGGACATAGGCTACTTTTTACCGCGTGAATTAACCGCAGGAAAAAAATTCATTTCCATGGGAAAATCACTAGCGTGGCAAATTTGCGGGCAGAAATTGGTATTTAGGTAAATAGTTAGAGACCCGGGGGAAGGATTATAATAGGCTACTTTTACTTTTTACCAGAGGAATGTATCATATTCCCACGGGAAAATCAACAGGTAAGTATTATTTATTTGTCCGTCTTTCATGACAAAACGGAGCAACGGATCAATGTGATTTTTTTGTACGGGGGTAGAATGGGAGCTGGAGGATTGGATACACAGGCTACTGTATTGTTTACATAAAACATTTCATCCAAATACCATTATGCTTTTAGATAATACGTATAACGTTCGATATCAATTATTATTGAAACTTGCAATTATTGATTTATTTTTATCCACAACGGGGTAGCACTTAACCTTTGCTGAAGGTGGTAGCGCACTACTCCCGGAATCCTCAATCACTGAGGAACTGGCTATCTTATCTCTAAATGCCGGAACACAATAATGCTGAAAACATCATTGTTATGGCGTTAGACTTAGATAAGATGGTGGTAGCTAGCCAGGCTGACTAAGAAAAGTCCTACCACCAACCAAACAAAATAACCGAAACTGGGAATCAAACCCGAGAACTTTGGGTCTGAAATCGGTGGTGTGACCCACTAGACCACAGAGGTGGTTGAAAAAATAAGGAAAGTTATAGAAGAACTAAATTATGATAACATAACAATTAGTAGAAGAACTAAAAGTCTCTAAAACTTGAAGTTCATTTGGAGAAATTTCATTAGTGTTATCTGGAAGTCAACAAAAAAAAATTGTTGAATAGTTTGATTCGATACAAGTTATTTTTGTGACCTACAACTTATGAAGAAATCCAATACGTATTGTAACATTCATAAATAACATAATAGAAATGAAAAATCTATTGAATTTGTGTGAACCAGGCCTAAGTAGGTAGGTAGTTCCCTGCGCTTCCCGTGAATTTGGCATCGCGTTTTAATTTTTTACAGTTTGCATTTGCATGTCACATGTGTCGCGCGCGTTTGCAAACATGCCTCGGCGGTATACCAACCAGCAGTACCTGGAGATGGTACTATGCTATAGGCTAAGCAACGAAGTACTAAGAGCTGCGATGAACCTTTACGAAGAAAGGTCTGGGGTACGAGTCGGGCACCAAACGATTTTAAACGCAGTGTACCGATTTCGGGAGCATGGCCGTTTTGACCCACCTGCAGTGGATGCAGGGAGACCCCGAATCCGAGCGGATTTGGAAGAAGAGATTCTTGAATTCTTCCGAGTTCACCGCATGGCAAGCACTAGGGATGGCGCTGCAGTTTTTAGCGTCAGCCAGAATACGGTGTGGCGGCTTCTACGTGAGGAGAAGAAGCACCCGTATCACTTCACGCGGGTACAGGAGCTGAACGCTACTGATTACCCGGCCCGGGTAGAGTTTTGTCGATGGCTTCGCCAAGAGCATCGGCAAATTTTGTGGACAGACGAGTCTACATTTACGCGAGTTGGCATGTTTAATGTGCACAACTCTCATTACTGGAGCACAGAAAATCCTCATGTGGTTCGTCCGGACCATTTCCAACGGAGGTTCAGCGTGAACGTTTGGGCAGGGATTTAAGAGGACCAAGTTCTTGGTCCAGTTTTTCTGGAACGGCTCAATACAGAGTCCTACATGAATTTCCTCCAAACCCAATTGGAATCTCTGCTGGAAGACGTTCCTTTGGCACGGCTTAGGGGGATGTTCTTCCAACACGATGGAGCTCCAGCCCATTATTCGCAGCGGGTTCGCGAGTACCTAAATGTGACATATGGTGAAAAGTGGATCGGTCGTGGAGGGCCAGTGCCGTGGCCCGCACGATCACCGGACTTAACCCCATTGGGTTTTTTCTTATGGGGTCGAGTGAAGGAACTTGTTTATGGTGAGACCGGACACATGATCAGTGACTTGGGTGAACTCAAAAGAAAGATCGAAACTGCTTTTGAAGTTGTAAAAAGTGAAAGACAGGTATTACTTAAAGTGAGAAGACACATAAGAAAACGTGCATATCTCTGTATTGAGGGTGGAGGTGGCTTTGTGCAACAATTTTGTAAATAGTTTTTTTGTGTAAATATCTGTGTAAATAAACTTTGTAAATAGGTGATGAATTTTAAACACGCCGAGTAAGTGTAATAGTAACTAAATGTTGACAAAGATAATTATTTCGTTATTTTTTATAAATTGTATCATTATTTACGTCACGTTCGTTAATCCGAAAATAATTTTGATTTAGTTATTATTGCATTTTTTCGTCAGTCCAAAGCCTGTCAAGTGTGATGGAAAGTTATCACCTTTCTTGTGTTATTGTGAAGGAGATTCTTTCGGCGCTACGCTTATGTGAGTACCTATTTAACCTACACAAATTATTTATTTATAGAAAATTGAAAGTAATACTCAAATTGTTGCGAATAGTCAAAATAAATCAAAAATTTCTCGCGTAAATAACAGTAGGTACCTACCTAGGATAAAGATAGGAAAAATAGGTAGATTGTTATATGACCGTAACTTTATCTTATAAACAGTCGACCTACGACCGAGAACACTTTATTTGCTGTGCTCGTCTTAGGTTTACATGTTGACCTTGAGACCGCCCTTATGCCCTACGTAATAAAAGCTATCATAGTTTAACTGTTCAACTTGATGTGCTGTCGAGTGTACCTACGTTCCGTACGTACAGCTACGCGTGTGGTTGTAAGAGACAAGGTCAGCGCACGGATCGGACGGGGCCATCGACCCCGAGGAGCGATCATCTGATAATAAATTATTTTTATTTTATTTTATTTTGTTTTTAATGTATTTTTTTATGTTTTAATCTAACATCCGAAACATCGACAATAGGGTGGAAATAGAGTTAAAAAAGATAAAAAAAATAAAAAAATAAAATTTTTTTTTTCGGAAATCTATTCTATACACATAACATGACCTATCCCTTAAGTTTGGATTGATAAAAAAATGTCACGGTATATAACATAAAGCATAAAAGAATTGCCAGATTTGCAATCTTGCTTTCACATTACTCCTAGTTTATATAGTAGGCTTTCATTCACTAACAATAATCTTAACATTAACGCATTACGGCTTCCTCGGGTTTCGGTGATTTTGCTGACTAAACTCTCTGATTCATTCATTCATTCACTGATTAAAATCTAGATTTTCCCTATTTTGATGATCATTTTAACCTAGCTACAACTATTTTTAACATTGCAGGACTATCTGTTTTTAATTTTACTGAATATTTTAATTTACTGAATAATTTGATTTTGATGAATATGTTAATTAGCCATAAATGAATAATATAAAAAAAAATAGGCCATGAGCGGGCCGCTGTTGGGCGCATGCCGGGGTGGCGCTTCTCGCAGTTTATGCGGTGCGTCCGGTGCCCGGGGCGCGGGCGGGTCTGCCCTGGGTGGCTGCGGGCCGCGGGAGCCGATCTTCGGCACGGGGCGTCTGTTCGGCGGTTGCTCGGGCGGAGGAGCGCGGCCGTGGCGCGCGGTGGCGGCGGCCGCGCCTGCGGGATTGGGGGGAGTGGCGCCGGCGGTGGAGTCGGGAGCCAAACCGATCTCCCCTCCCGGCTGTCTGCGCGTGCAGCGTGGAAGGGGCAATGGAGAGGAACTGCTGCAGGCGGCCTGACTGCGGACTCGTGTTTTTTTTTTATTTTTTTATATAAATTATATGTTAGCATTAATTGTACATGAGCGGGCGCGCCCGTGCGTCCACCACTGGCCGCGCGGGCGCGCCCACTCAATTTCGTCTTATCATATATTGTTGTTGTGCCGTGGGTCTGCCAGGCGTGCCCTCGCGACTTATACCGGCCTCCGGCCGGGGATTCGCGCCCGCCTGGCCCGACCCACATGCCACATCGGATTAACCCTATCTGCATCTGGGCGGGCGCGCCCGCGCGGCCACGGCTGGTCGCGCGGCAGTTGACAAGGCAGAGCGGGCGCGCCCGCGCGACCAGCCGTGGCCGCGCGGGCGCGCCCGCCCAGATGCATGCACCGGGACATTCCACCCACCACCCTACGCCTCAGCAACCCTTTCCTCGGGTGAGGCAGGGCCTACCGGGCTGGCCCCAGCGGCCCTTCGGGCTGCACAGTTCGGGCGTCTTGTCGGTCTTCTACCACGGGGGCTCATGTGGCGGGGGGCACAAATCGACGTGCCGCCCCAGGGGAGGGTCTGACCCGCCTGGGTCTCACGCGCGTTAAAAATTCAGGGGGTGGGCTGTCCCTGTGGCAGGCTTACTAGCATTATCATGCATTATTATGTATAAGTATATATTATTCTGATATCCCTCTTCTCCTCCTATCCCAACCCTTCTCTTTCCTCCTTCTATCCTCTTCCTTCTCTATCCTCCCTATCTTTCTCTTCCTTTCTTCCCCTTTTACTTACCCCTGGAGCACGGCACTGGTGGGCAACAAGCCTGACCATGGGATGAGCTCATAGTGCCGTGTCCACTCCTTCACAACCACACACCCTTACCTAAAACTCACTTACCCTTTCCTTATGAAATCCTCATGGATTCCCCTTACTCTTTAACCAATAGTAAAAAAAAAAAAAAAAAAAACCCACGACCTTTCGGAGGGGTCGTCGGTTCTTCGGTCGGGGTTCTCCGTAGCTACCTCAGTAGTTAGAGCAGTCGCCCGGAAAGCGAAAGGTCGTGGGTTCGAGTGCCATCGGAGCTGGTTGTGAAACGGGTCGATTTTTTCTAAATACTTCATTTTCCAATTTTCTATAATAAAAATTGCATTGTGAATGCAAAAAACTAAAAATTAAAAATAACTTGTTCTAGGTCAACAGACAACTCTGAGACTGCATTTCGACGCAGGGTGTCAGCAATGTCCTGTGGTAGTTTTTAAATTGCAATCAGAATGTGGCTTTAGGCCATAACAAGGCAGCCCAGGCACGGGAGTACGCCCGTAGAAAGTGGTCAGATGTAGCCACAAATTTAAATGCACAAAGAGAAGGTGCAGTCAAAGACTGGAAGGGATGGTCAAAGGAATGTACATGCAGTGTAATGTTCCAAGTATTTTATAATTTTCTTTTTTGTTTTAGTACTGGGTCGACTACAAGGTCAAATTGAAAAGAACAGCCACAGTTATTCGCGCATCCTAGAACCAATCTGGTGACGGTTCCTCCGAGGTACCACCACTTAGTGAAATTGAAAAGAAGTTTTTATTAATGATACTAGCGGCCGCCCGCGGTTTCACCCGCGTGGTTCCCGTTCCCGTGGGAATATCGGGATAAAAAGTACATATAAACCTTCCTCTTGAATCACTCTATCTATTAAAAAAAATCGCATCAAAATCCGTTGCGTAGTTTCAAAGATTTAAGCATACAAAGGGACATAGGGACAGAGAAAGCGACTTTGTTTTATACTATGTAGTGATAGTGATAGTGATAGTGATGACAAGATTATGGCCTGTGTAAGTTAAGTTTCTTAGAGCACACATTGATAAACTTATGTTTGAAACAATATGCTACTAAATATTTTTGTAATTCCCACTAATTTGAATCTTATTTAAGTTTCAGACAATTTCACTGGAGGAAGAGCCACTAGATTCAAGCCATCAAGTTGTTAAAGATGCATTAGCACAACATGATTATCTGAAATAATAAATAAATAAATAAATATGTTGATGCTCCAATTGCAGCTTAAATTGAAGTAGTAGAGCCCCAACCCATTGAGGTGGATGTGCAACAGCCTGCTTCAGTTCCTAATACATAGCGCACAACTGGTGCTGTGCGTCTTAGGCGCTGGTCTGCAACAAACGCCGTAGGTCGCGTCCGGCGTCTACACTTGACGCCGCGTCCAGATGGTCACTCTCAGACGCGGCTCTCAACGCAAACTACGATCAGTTTCTCGCACGCGCTCAATGCGAATGAACGTGAAGTTAAATATGGATGAACAAACAATTTTAGGAGTTCTTCTAGAAGAGGAGGAGGATGATGATGTTATTTTACAAATGTTATTTTTTATGTTTTTTTTACCTAAAACCCTAAAAAGAAAGTAGGTACTAACTATGCGATTCCACGCAGATGAAGTCGCGGGCACAGCTAGTTTAGTCGCCAATTTACAAATCTCCCTCGTAAATTTCACCATCTTGATCAAAAACGCGACGTCTCCGTACGCAAGAATGCTCCGAAATGACTGCGTAGGCAGCGTACGACCTACAGACGCGGCGCACGACGCTCGTGCGCTGCGTCTGGCGTGTGAGAGAGACCACTACAGTGCATTTCCATAGTAAGCATTCGGACGTCGCGCACAGCGTCACGCCGGACGCGACCTACGGCGTTTGTTGCAGACCACCGCCTTATTAGGTGGCTTCGACGACGCACCCATTCGCTTACTCAGGAAGCGGCAAGACAGGATGTTGTTGAGAATTCTAGGAATCGGGCTGAGGCTGCCACAGGTAAATCGCTAGGTCAATGACCTCATTAGACGCAACCTTGACCAGAATTGAGGCGAGAAAAATACGCCTTTTTTTCACCGATTTTAATAAAAGCTGGCTTCACGATAGTCAATTAAAAAATTGGCTCAAGAAAGTCATTTCCTGAAATTCACGATACCTGTATTGCTATCGAGAACAGCTCAGAGCAAGAACGAACTGTTGTATATGAAGCTAAAGGTATTAGAATAAAATTAGAAAGACTAGAGACTGCTTTCATGATCGTGTTTTGGGGTTTTATTTTGTTGCACATGAACAAATCCAACAAAATATTACAGTCCGTTGATATTGACGTTTGTTCTCTTCTTCAAATGCAGTCTAAGTTATATATCTTCTGCTGAATGGGAAAAATTTAATAAATATGAACAGCTAGCCAGCCTTCGAAATCTCATTTGTCAAAGAACATGAAAAGGGCAGAAAGAGAATACTCACAGCAGATGGATTCATCTGCTTGCGCAGATTTGCCGAAGATGTTACTCCTTTATTGTCTGGACGGGAAACATTCAGAGTTATAGTATATCTAGTAATTATAGGATCTGATAGAGTTGTGGTTCGACTTCAACAGGGAAGAGAAGCGTACAGTAATCTTTACGGTAAATTTTCGGTCTAAGCTATTTCAATTTGACCACTGAAGAAATTCAAAATAGAGCAAATCTTATATCGACGTATTCTGGAGATCTGGAAAAGTGATTTGTTAGTGATATTTATTTATTATAATTCGAACAGTATTAATACATTATAATATTACATGAAAACAATGTCACAAAAACCTGTTTATGTTTAACCTTCACTGTTTGGCTTCGTCATATTGTGCAATCATACATTATTATAATTAATTTAAATAACAATCAATATTTTTTGTAGGGTATGCATAACGTTTTTTTTTATTTGAATGTATCCACTTATTATCTTATTTAAACCTAGAACCGTACCCTGGGGTACAAACAACTTTCGTTGTTGGAAATGGGTGATTATTTGTTCGTTTCGCCACGGATTTCTTCGCGGTTCCTTGTATTTACACGGGGTAGGGGTACGCGTCGAAGCATCAGTCGGGCGCATCAGTCCTGTTATTGCGTGGTCGTGGCATTTGACGTTTGGGATCCTCATTGACGTAAAAATCATTGCAGAAATGCAAAAAGTTACTCATCTATGAGGAGCTAAAGTGAGCACGTTTGCATAAAAACCCAGTAGCCCCTATTTTCTTTTAAGTAGTATATGTTCGGTTAGTACCATTTGCCTCACAAATTTGTTAGTACTGGAACAAGATGTGATTCTGCATTAATAAGACTAAGACTCAAACAAATTTTGAAAAGGGATGATTCTAAAGAAGCACAAGAAAACGAAGACATAAAATCTCAGGTTATTATGGTCGATGATTCTATTTTTAAAGAGATTCTGATTGAACATTGCACATCTGAAGCAAAAAAGTCAAAACTGACGAATCAGTTACAGCTGAAGTATCTAACGTACCTAAATGGTTCAGTAAACAAATTGTGAGAGAAAGTATTATTTGATATTATTTGACCATGAACGGTACAAGAAGCATTTGAGCAAGAAAAGAGTGTTACTTCAATATCGATATTAACTCCAAGATTAGCGATTCAAAACGGCTATGGATAAACCTTAAGAAGACTCTGTTTTAAGTGAATGAACTTGTTTGTTGTCCATAAATAAATAAAATAAAATAAAAAAATATAATCAATGATCACTTCCTAAGGGCTCCGGGAGACAATGCTGTATCTATATAACAACTCACGCAATTTGTTTTGTCTAGGTTTGGCTCATCAACACTAACACTTAAGCCTGTTAGTCATAACAAAATATTGAAAGTAATCAAATACCTGAAATCAAATGCGTTGGGTTGTGATTGTCCATCACTGGAAATGCAGCTGCTGCCCTCCCTTATACCCTTGGTGCTATCATAAAAATAGTGAATACATCAATAGCAGAGAGTTGTTTTCCTGATATGCCTGGAAAACGGCTTTTGTCAAACCACTACCTAAAGTTACTACCCATCAACGACCATTCAGGATCTTAGACCAATAAGCATTCTGCCGTGCATGTCTGTGCTGGAGCGGGTTGTCTGCGAGCAGCTAACACAATACCTCGGGGAAAACAACATATTATTACCTAGCCACGAGCCTGGTTTCCGTAAGAGGCATGGGACTGCCACTGCCCTTGCGGATGTGGTCGACAATATCTTAGCGGCACAGGCAGGACAGGGGGGAGGTTAGTATTCGTGTGCTCCTGGACTTGTCACGCGCATTTGAGACATTGAACACTACATTGTTACTGTCCGAGCTTTGTGTTTTTTTAATAGAAAAACTAAAGAGATTAGAGATGAGTACTTTTGACAGACGTTCAATAAAAATATATATCAAACCAATTTGCCAACACAGAAATATACAGGAAATACAAACAAAAAAGACTTTATTTTAAACAAACCACGTGGATAGTGCCCCTAAAAATTAAAAAAGGATGAAATAAATGTATTATACAAAGGTATTTTTTACCGACTTCCAAAAAAAGGAGGGAGGTACTCGATTCAACCCGTATTTTTTTTATCTAGTTTAAGTTAGTTTTTAACTCGTAACTGATAGGTACAATTTCGCATTCAGTTTTGAGTTGTTAGTGCAACAAAGTCTAGAAAATCCCATAGGATCGCTTAGATTAGCTAACGAAAACATTACAGTATGTAGAACTGGTTGATGCAAGTGGTGCCAAGTCTCGCTCTTCTCCATCGTCCGTGATGCGCGGAGTACCACAGATATCAATACTATACTTGGGTCCATCCTGTACATTTTATACAGCGCTGACATCATAAACAAGATAGCACACTGTAAATACCACCTTTACACAAATGACTTACAGTTATTTTTCTTTCAAACCCAATGAAGTGGATAACGCAGTCACTATGATAAATAAGTCTTATGTATTTATCGGTTTGTACTAGACCAGATATTTCATTCAGTCGGTTAAGTCAGTTTAACAATTGCTTTGAAAAGTCTCATTGGACCGCAGCTAAGAGAATATTGAGGTATCTAGCCGGTACAATTAACAATTCTTTCTGTTTTATAAAGAGTGCTAATTTTAATTTGGTAGGATACACTGATGCCGACTGGGGCAATGATGTAAATGGCGCAAATCTTATACTGGTTTTGTGATAAAGCTAGGAAATAGTACTGTTAACTGGGAATCTCGTAAACAGAGATGCGTTGCTTTGTCTAGTACCAAAGCCGAATATTAAATATATATTTTAAGCATGACAACACTTTTGACGTTTTGCTCTTTCTTCTTCCTTGGGGCGAATCATGGCCGGACGCAATTTTAATGTAATATATAAATAAGTTTAATTTGTGTTTACAAATTACTTCACAAGTTTATTATGGTAATAAACCAATGCAAGTATTTAAATGTGTTTTGCTGTTGGTTGTTCCCCACCTCCGCTCACTCCACTACTTTGCGAAATCTCCACTAGTTTTGACATTGCAAATTCTAGCAGGAAAAATAATTGAATGAGTAGAGGTTCAGAGAAATCATTTACTCAGCGAGGTAACAAATCCTAACCTTAAAGAAAGACTGAAAGGTATTCCTCCTTACAATAAATTTTTATTCAGTAGGGAGGCCATGGCTCCATTAATTCAGTCTGTTGGAGGGACCCAAATTTGGTTGAATACGATCCACTCCAAATCTACAGCCTAATAAGCAACCAGAGAGACAGGGTAAATACTATGACAAGAACAGAAAATCTCAAGCTGGTTCTACTAAATATGAACGAATTTCTTTACTTCAAACTTTTAAATATTAATATTACTATTATCGCAGGTAGTTGTGAATCGCTGTCTTTTATACAATAAACTAGTCTACCACGGGCCTGTCTGTGTGTTTGATTGACGTTGCACTGGCGACGAGTCGGTCAGAGAACTAAATTAACGCGTGTGTTATTTTTTTTTGTCGTATTTCGATAGTATCGTATATTTTAAAATGCCTATCGGTAAATTAGATCCATTTGACTTAAATTCTAAGCAATGGCATCCGATTTTTGGTATAACCCGACACCATCAGTATTTATTTGCAAGGCGTTTTGTTTTACGCACCGACCATCAGCCGTTAACGTACATCTTTAGCAAAAAGGGGGGCATTCCGCAAACGGCTTCCAGTCGGTTACAGCGATGGGCGGCGCGTTTGGCCGCGTGTGATTTCAAACAGGTGGTAGGTAAAAAAATGTTGGACGATTCATAAGCATTATTTTTATTTAATCTATATGAATAAAAATTTATTGACTATTAGAAATATTAGGTACTGACCCTACTTCAGTCAGGAGTGCTGGAGTTTTCCAGCACTGGGTCACAACAGGTATTAACAAAGAATTGCGTAAAGAACTCATAAGTACATGACTCCAGAAAATTGCAAAGTGATTGACCCACCTGAGCTCGATCCTAAGATTAAATCAGCTGTTTCAGATATTATTGCTAAACGCAATAAGGCCATTCAACTGAAACAGGAGGAATCGACTGCTGGAATCACTTGTCTGGGAAAAGCTATACTATTATATTGTCTGCAAATGAGAAAAATACAGCCTTGCTAAAAACACTTATGGATTTGGCAAAAATCATGTGTGATTGTCAACATTCTAATTCAATTTACATATTTTTTTTCTGAATGCCGTGAAGATGGATCTAAGGGATTCTCTTCAAAATATTAAAATTGATAAACAATTATTCGGCGAAAACTTAAGGAAAACCATAAAATCAGCTAAAGCTTACAAGCAATCAACGACACAAAAGTTTCCTAATAAGAAGCCAAGCTCTAATCCATACAGTTCTTCGCGAAATTTAAACTGGAAGGGTCCGGGTCCTAGTCGCAGGCCGACGGGCCCTCCCAGGACGACGGAGCCTGCAACGACTTCGACGCGTAGACGGCTCATCAACTTATCGAAGCAGTCGCAGTATCCGTGGCAGAGACAGAACAACAGCCGACGTTAAATACGTTAACGCATGCAGGTCATTTATCATTAATCTATAAAGATTTTTTAATGATTACCAAGGACCCACTGGTTCTTTTTCATATAAAAGGATATAAGATTCCCTTCAATCGAAAACCGATGCAACCTGTATCACCGTCAACCCGAAAATGTAGTGAAAAGGAAAAGGCTTTTTTCATACACGAAATTTAAAATTTACTGTCTCTGCAATTTCAGAGATAACAGATCTGATCAAGAATCACTAGTTGCAAAAAGGGCACACTTGCAGGAATGTAAACTGTTCAGAAACTAAAAAATATTGAATATCTTTTTGTAGAATATTATTTTACTGTCGTTTTATTTTCCTATATATTTATATACTTTTTATGAATCTATTGTGACACAAATAAAGGTATGTACTGTTACAATCTACAATTTATTGACTGTTAAAATTCATGGACTCGTGCCCCTTATGCAAAAAACTGCACACATGAGCCCTTTTTACACTTAACTCAGTAAATTCAAACAATTTATTTATTAAAGAAATAATAATATTTATTAGAATAATATTACATACTGTCCTGGTTCTACTTGACTTCAGCAGTGCCTTTAACTCCGTCGATTTCGACATTCTTCTCGCCTTACTTCTCTCAATAAACGTTTCTGCTTCTTCCCTTTCTTGGTTCGAATCTTATCTTCGTGGGCGCACGCAGTGTGTTCGCCTTGAAGATTCAATATCCGATAAGGCTGAGCTGACTGTAGGCGTCCCACAAGGAGGTGTTCTCTCACCGCTCCGTTTCTCCATCTTCATTAACTCAGTTACCAGAGTCATATCTTCCAATTTCCATCTCTATGCAGACGACTTGCAGCTCTATCGACATTTTAAAATTGAAGAACATGACACAGCTATAGCTATGATAAATGACGATCTAAATCTAATATCCACCTGGGCTAGACACTATGGTCTTCTAGTAAACCCAAACAAAACACAGGCCATAATCGTTGCAAGTAGACATACGCTTAACTTAGCCTGTCAACTTCAACTGCCTCCTTTGTTGCTTGATGGTATACATATTCCATATAGTGACTCAGTTAAGAATCTGGGTTTGATTTTGGACTCCAACCTCTCCTGGGCGACACATGTCGCTGACGTCAGTCGCAAAGTTTACTTTTCCTTTCACACTCTTAAATGTCTCCAAAGTTATCTTCCTCTACCCACTAAAATCTCTCTTGCACAGTCACTCATTCTACCTCTTCTCGACTACGCTGATGTCTGCTACTTAGATGCCACCGAGCTTCTACTAAATAAACTTGAGCGCCTTCAAAATCTTGCTATTCGTTTCATCTTCGGCCTACGCAAGTATGACCATGTCTCCAACTTCCGGAAGGCACTCAAGTGGCTCCCTATACGTCTGCGTAGGAATGTAAGAATACTCTGTCTCCTCTTCAATGTCCTTTACAATCCTTCCTATCCTTCATATCTCCGCGATCGTTTCTCCTTTTCACACCCGCCTGACACTCCATGCAGATCCCATCTCAAATCCCTCCTGAAATTTCCATCCCACCATTCTGATTTCGCTTCCTATTCCTTCTCCGTACATGCCGTTCGTCTCTGGAATTCGCTGCCAGCCGAGATACGCGATTGCCGCACAATTTCTCTTTTTAAAAAACGTTTAAAAGAATATTACTTATCTTCCTGTTCTTAACACTGTACCCTGTCTGTCTTTTGTTATTCACAACTATCTCTCGCTATATGTATTATTATACCTTTATGTATTTTATTTTATTTTACTTAAATATGTTTAAGTATATGTATATAATTTTTTAGTTGATTTTCTTTATATTTCTGTTAAAATATTTATTGAAGTTACACACTGTCTGCCCTTCTCCGTGTTTATTTCCTCTCGCGGGCCAGCTGGTAGATATTCCAATGTGGAATAAGTTGTGCCCTTGTACATTTCTTCTCTGTATATGTTTTTCTATTAAAACCTTTGTGTGTACAGAATTATTAAATAAATAAATAAATAAATAAATAAAAACAATACAAAAACTTAAAATATTAATTTTGCACTCTTTCGTCTCGCTGAGCTCTATTTTCTGTCGGCCACCCAAATTTTTCCTCCCAGAATGAATTGTGTTCTGATGGAATATAATCCCTGAGCTTCACTAAGTCAATCATTTTGCTTTGAAGCATGGGTATTTTATTAGAATACAGGTGTCCAGTTGGTAGAACTATTGTAGATTCTCCTGGTTTCCTCAAACGGAAATAGTGTTTCACCAACCCACCAATGAATTCAGCCACTATCACTAATTTTGGATCTCTGGAATTGAACTCGAAATAGTGGTAGTTTGAAATGGTGAAAGGGATGGAGGGCACATTTTCTCTGGACTCAGAACGCTTTGTTTTAAAATAGTAGTTTGGAAACCAATTCTGAAAATCCTGTGTCATGAATAAGTCAGGCTTAAAAACTATAAATTTTTTATTTATTTCTGATGAATGCATTATAATTTTATCAATAAACTCATCAACAGAGTATAGTCGGTCAAATTGTCTGAGCTTTCTTTTAATTAAACCAAAGGCACGATCGCAGGGTAAAAAGGAATGTCCACGCATAGGAAAGTTAAGTTTTATCTTTTTGGATCTTTTTAATTCAACTAATGCCATCAACATTCTTATCATAGCATGATTTTTGTTTTGTCCTGCGCAGTTATCACAGAATAAATGTACCTCTTCAACAGTAGAGTCAACAAAATTTTGTATGTAATGCAGTAAAAAAGAGCAAACTAAATCAGGTGTCTTCCTAGCTAATCCTTCGTGGTAAACATAGCATGTCATTGTGTCTGTTGCATTATTATAAATTCCAAAAGTGTTTACACCTAAATGTCTGTAATCGTTAATTTCCTGGACTGGGATCTTGGGTAGATCTAGCACAGCCATGTAGTCAAAACATATTGACAAAACTTTATTATTTTCTTTTGCCTGAGCAGCGCTATTTTGTAACTTGGTGTAGAACTTTTTGCTCCTGTTTTGATGGACTAACAGTTCGGCTACAGCTACTCGCTTTGCAACATCATTCAGCGTATCACGTATTACTCTGGATTTTGGTTTTCAATGATTCGCACTGCGAACAAGCATCTTTTACAGGCCGGCCAAATGAGAGGTCAAAGTTTTTCCTAAAATAGGACCAGTAGTATGTATAATTCACAGTGTCAGCTAATTCAGGATGCTTTATTTTAAACAATTTGTACATTTGTTTGATAGTCAGACCTTCGCTGAGATATTTGTATGACCTGCTAGTGTAATGAGACTCCTTAACAGGAAAAGATTCAATATGTTCATGAATACATGTGAGAACAGATGCAGGCATAGCATTACTGCTGGTCTTTTTACCTCGTTTGTCCATGGGTAGCTCATCATTGCTTAACAGATTGGCAATCCGTCTTATCCTCTTTGGGGTGACACTGTGAGCATTCATGAAAGCTTTTTTACAGACACTAACATATTTTCCCTTTAATATTAATTTGTAAGAGACCATTTTCGATTTACGTTTCTGGTTTTCTTGGTTTAAGTTGGATCTGTCCATTTTCCTTCTAACAGACGAGATTGCCATTAGACTTTGTAAATAAAGGTCTTGTTCATTCTTTGTTTTCATATCGTAAAACTTAAGCAAAACGTTGTCCAACAGCTCTGGTGGCTGAATATTTTGTAAACAGTTCTTGTCGCAACTGCAACAAAAAATAAAGAGTTAAAATAAACCAGATCATGCTAAATTAAACTGATATTCAGTTTTTAAATCCAAAACTCACCATGTCCTGTTCATAAAATCTTGATCATTTCTAGCACGCACTCGCCGACCTTTCCAATCGACATGTTCGTCCCCTGAAACCTTCGCATTTTTAATTACATTTCGTTTATAATTCGCAACATTCTGAATGCCTTTCTTGGGTTGGCTATAGAAATCTACAGCAGGCTTTGGAAGGTTGGAAGTACATGGGGGTTGTAGGGGTGTCAGGGCCAACCCCCCCAAACTTTTTTTTTTACCGGAGACGCTATTTTTTTTTTATTTTTCCTCTCTCCATCCATTACGATTCAATTACGATTCAATTGCGATTCTATTGAGCTGACGTACAAGTTTTTATAGAATACCCAATTTGTTTTAATCGTAATGGAATCGTAATTGAGTCTCAATTTAATATCAATAGAATCTTATTTAAATTAAAATTAGCAGACTTGGGGCCCTGACCATGGGATGAGCTCATAGTGCCGTGTCCACTCCTTCACAACCACACACCCTTACCTAAAACTCACTTACCCTTTCCTTATGAAATCCTCATGGATTTCCCTTACTCTTTAACCAATAGTAAAAAAAAAAAAAAAAACCCATGACCTTTCGGAGGGGTCGTCGGTTCTTCGGTCGGGGTTCTTTTCGGAGCTACAGAGTCGTTACGACTCCGTAGCTACCTCAGTAGTTAGAGCAGTCGCCCGGAAAGCGAAAGGTCGTGTGTTCGAGTCCCATCGGAGCTGGTTGTGAAACGGGTCGATTTTTTCTAAATACTTCATTTTCCATTTTTCTATAATAAAAATTGCATTGTGAATGCAAAAAACTAAAAATTAAAAATAACTTGTTCTAGGTCAACAGACAACTCTGAGACTGCATTTCGACGCAGGGTGTCGGCAATGTCCTGTGGTAGTTTTTAAATTGCAATCAGGATGTGGCTTTAGGCCATAACAAGGCAGCCCAGGCACGGGAGTACGCCCGTAGAAAGTGGTCAGATGTAGCCACAAATTTAAATGCACAAAGAGAAGGTGCAGTCAAAGACTGGAAGGGATGGTCAAAGGAATGTACATGCAGTGTAATGTTCCAAGTATTTTATAATTTTCTTTTTTGTTTTAGTACTGGGTCGACTACAAGGTCAAATTGAAAAGAACAGCCACAGTTATTCGCGCATCCTAGAACCAATCTGGTGACGGTTCCTCCGAGGTACCACCACTTAGTGAAATTGAAAAGAAGTTTTTATTAATGATACTAGCGGCCGCCCGCGGTTTCACCCGCGTGGTTCCCGTTCCCGTGGGAATATCGGGATAAAAAGTACATATAAACCTTCCTCTTGAATCACTCTATCTATTAAAAAAAATCGCATCAAAATCCGTTGCGTAGTTTCAAAGATTTAAGCATACAAAGGGACATAGGGACAGAGAAAGCGACTTTGTTTTATACTATGTAGTGATAGTGATAGTGATAGTGATGACAAGATTATGGCCTGTGTAAGTTAAGTTTCTTAGAGCACACATTGATAAACTTATGTTTGAAACAATATGCTACTAAATATTTTTGTAATTACCACTAATTTGAATCTTATTTAAGTTTCAGACAGTTTCACTGGAGGAAGAGCCACTAGATTCAAGCCATCAAGTTGTTAGAGATGCATTAGCACAACATGATTATCTGAAATAATAAATAAATAAATAAATATGTTGATGCTCCAATTGCAGCTTAAATTGAAGTAGTAGAGCCCCAACCCATTGAGGTGGATGTGCAACAGCCTGCTTCAGTTCCTAATACATAGCGCACAACTGGTGCTGTGCGTCTTAGGCGCTGGTCTGCAACAAACGCCGTAGGTCGCGTCCGGCGTCTACACTTGACGCCGCGTCCACTGGACGCGGCGTCAGTGTACCTGCGATGGTCACTCTCAGACGCGGCTCTCAACGCAAACTACGATCAGTTTCTCGCACGCGCTCAATGCGAATGAACGTGAAGTTAAATATGGATGAACAAACAATTTTAGGAGTTCTTCTAGAAGAGGAGGAGGATGATGATGTTATTTTACAAATGTTATTTTTTATGTTTTTTTTACCTAAAACCCTAAAAAGAAAGTAGGTACTAACTATGCGATTCCACGCAGATGAAGTCGCGGGCACAGCTAGTTTAGTCGCCAATTTACAAATCTCCCTCGTAAATTTCACCATCTTGATCAAAAACGCGACGTCTCCGTACGCAAGAATGCTCCGAAATGACTGCGTAGGCAGCGTACGACCTACAGACGCGGCGCACGACGCTCGTGCGCTGCGTCTGGCGTGTGAGAGAGACCACTACAGTGCATTTCCATAGTAAGCATTCGGACGTCGCGCACAGCGTCACGCCGGACGCGACCTACGGCGTTTGTTGCAGACCACCGCCTTATTAGGTGGCTTCGACGACGCACCCATTCGCTTACTCAGGAAGCGGCAAGACAGGATGTTGTTGAGAATTCTAGGAATCGGGCTGAGGCTGCCACAGGTAAATCGCTAGGTCAATGACCTCATTAGACGCAACCTTGACCAGAATTGAGGCGAGAAAAATACGCCTTTTTTTCACCGATTTTAATAAAAGCTGGCTTCACGATAGTCAATTAAAAAATTGGCTCAAGAAAGTCATTTCCTGAAATTCACGATACCTGTATTGCTATCGAGAACAGCTCAGAGCAAGAACGAACTGTTGTATATGAAGCTAAAGGTATTAGAATAAAATTAGAAAGACTAGAGACTGCTTTCATGATCGTGTTTTGGGGTTTTATTTTGTTGCACATGAACAAATCCAACAAAATATTACAGTCCGTTGATATTGACGTTTGTTCTCTTCTTCAAATGCAGTCTAAGTTATATATCTTCTGCTGAATGGGAAAAATTTAATAAATATGAACAGCTAGCCAGCCTTCGAAATCTCATTTGTCAAAGAACATGAAAAGGGCAGAAAGAGAATACTCACAGCAGATGGATTCATCTGCTTGCGCAGATTTGCCGAAGATGTAACTCCTTTATTGTCTGGACGGGAAACATTCAGAGTTATAGCACAGTATATCTAGTAATTATAGGATCTGATAGAGTTGTGGTTCGACTTCAACAGGGAAGAGAAGCGTACAGTAATCTTTACGGTAAATTTTCGGTCTAAGCTATTTCAATTTGACCACTGAAGAAATTCAAAATAGAGCAAATCTTATATCGACGTATTCTGGAGATCTGGAAAAGTGATTTGTTAGTGATATTTATTTATTATAATTCGAACAGTATTAATACATTATAATATTACATGAAAACAATGTCACAAAAACCTGTTTATGTTTAACCTTCACTGTTTGGCTTCGTCATATTGTGCAATCATACATTATTATAATTAATTTAAATAACAATCAATATTTTTTGTAGGGTATGCATAACGTTTTTTTTTATTTGAATGTATCCACTTATTATCTTATTTAAACCTAGAACCGTACCCTGGGGTACAAACAACTTTCGTTGTTGGAAATGGGTGATTATTTGTTCGTTTCGCCACGGATTTCTTCGCGGTTCCTTGTATTTACACGGGGTAGGGGTACGCGTCGAAGCATCAGTCCTGTTATTGCGTGGTCGTGGCATTTGACGTTTGGGATCCTCATTGACGTAAAAATCATTGCAGAAATGCAAAAAGTTACTCATCTATGAGGAGTTAAAGTGAGCACGTTTGCATAAAAACCCAGTAGCCCCTATTTTCTTTTAAGTAGTATATGTTCGGTTAGTACCATTTGCCTCACAAATTTGTTAGTACTGGAACAAGATGTGATTCTGCATTAATAAGACTAAGACTCAAACAAATTTTGAAAAGGGATGATTCTAAAGAAGCACAAGAAAACGAAGACATAAAATCTCAGGTTATTATGGTCGATGATTCTATTTTCAAAGAGATTCTGATTGAACATTGCACATCTGAAGCAAAAAAGTCAAAACTGACGAATCAGTTACAGCTGAAGTATCTAACGTACCTAAATGGTTCAGTAAACAAATTGTGAGAGAAAGTATTATTTGATATTATTTGACCATGAACGGTACAAGAAGCATTTGAGCAAGAAAAGAGTGTTACTTCAATATCGATATTAACTCCAAGATTAGCGATTCAAAACGGCTATGGATAAACCTTAAGAAGACTCTGTTTTAAGTGAATGAACTTGTTTGTTGTCCATAAATAAATAAAATAAAATAAAAAAATATAATCAATGATCACTTCCTAAGGGCTCCGGGAGACAATGCTGTATCTATATAACAACTCACGCAATTTGTTTTGTCTAGGTTTGGCTCATCAACACTAACACTTAAGCCTGTTAGTCATAACAAAATATTGAAAGTAATCAAATACCTGAAATCAAATGCGTTGGGTTGTGATTGTCCATCACTGGAAATGCAGCTGCTGCCCTCCCTTATACCCTTGGTGCTATCATAAAAATAGTGAATACATCAATAGCAGAGAGTTGTTTTCCTGATATGCCTGGAAAACGGCTTTTGTCAAACCACTACCTAAAGTTACTACCCATCAACGACCATTCAGGATCTTAGACCAATAAGCATTCTGCCGTGCATGTCTGTGCTGGAGCGGGTTGTCTGCGAGCAGCTAACACAATACCTCGGGGAAAACAACATATTATTACCTAGCCACGAGCCTGGTTTCCGTAAGAGGCATGGGACTGCCACTGCCCTTGCGGATGTGGTCGACAATATCTTAGCGGCACAGGCAGGACAGGGGGGAGGTTAGTATTCGTGTGCTCCTGGACTTGTCACGCGCATTTGAGACATTGAACACTACATTGTTACTGTCCGAGCTTTGTGTTTTTTTAATAGAAAAACTAAAGAGATTAGAGATGAGTACTTTTGACAGACGTTCAATAAAAATATATATCAAATCAATTTGCCAACACAGAAATATACAGGAAATACAAACAAAAAAGACTTTATTTTAAACAAACCACGTGGATAGTGCCCCTAAAAATTAAAAAAGGATGAAATAAATGTATTATACAAAGGTATTTTTTACCGACTTCCAAAAAAAGGAGGGAGGTACTCGATTCAACCCGTATTTTTTTTATCTAGTTTAAGTAAGTTTTTAACTCGTAACTGATAGGTACAATTTCGCATTCAGTTTTGAGTTGTTAGTGCAACAAAGTCTAGAAAATCCCATAGGATCGCTTAGATTAGCTAACGAAAACATTACAGTATGTAGAACTGGTTGATGCAAGTGGTGCCAAGTCTCGCTCTTCTCCATCGTCCGTGATGCGCGGAGTACCACAGATATCAATACTATACTTGGGTCCATCCTGTACATTTTATACAGCGCTGACATCATAAACAAGATAGCACACTGTAAATACCACCTTTACACAAATGACTTACAGTTATTTTTCTTTCAAACCCAATGAAGTGGATAACGCAGTCACTATGATAAATAAGTCTTATGTATTTATCGGTTTGTACTAGACCAGATATTTCATTCAGTCAGTTAAGTCAGTTTAACAATTGCTTTGAAAAGTCTCATTGGACCGCAGCTAAGAGAATATTGAGGTATCTAGCCGGTACAATTAACAATTCTTTATGTTTTATAAAGAGTGCTAATTTTAATTTGGTAGGATACACTGATGCCGACTGGGGCAATGATGTAAATGGCGCAAATCTTATACTGGTTTTGTGATAAAGCTAGGAAATAGTACTGTTAACTGGGAATCTCGTAAACAGAGATGCGTAGCTTTGTCTAGTACCAAAGCCGAATATTAAATATATATTTTAAGCATGACAACACTTTTGACGTTTTGCTCTTTCTTCTTCCTTGGGGCGAATCATGGCCGGACGCAATTTTAATGTAATATATAAATAAGTTTAATTTGTGTTTACAAATTACTTCACAAGTTTATTATGGTAATAAACCAATGCAAGTATTTAAATGTGTTTTGCTGTTGGTTGTTCCCCACCTCCGCTCACTCCACTACTTTGCGAAATCTCCACTAGTTTTGACATTGCAAATTCTAGCAGGAAAAATAATTGAATGAGTAGAGGTTCAGAGAAATCATTTACTCAGCGAGGTAACAAATCCTAACCTTAAAGAAAGACTGAAAGGTATTCCTCCTTACAATAAATTTTTATTCAGTAGGGAGGCCATGGCTCCATTAATTCAGTCTGTTGGAGGGACCCAAATTTGGTTGAATACGATCCACTCCAAATCTACAGCCTAATAAGCAACCAGAGAGACAGGGTAAATACTATGACAAGAACAGAAAATCTCAAGCTGGTTCTACTAAATATGAACGAATTTCTTTACTTCAAACTTTTAAATATTAATATTACTATTATCGCAGGTAGTTGTGAATCGCTGTCTTTTATACAATAAACTAGTCTACCACGGGCCTGTCTGTGTGTTTGATTGACGTTGCACTGGCGACGAGTCGGTCAGAGAACTAAATTAACGCGTGTGTTATTTTTTTTTTGTCGTATTTCGATAGTATCGTATATTTTAAAATGCCTATCGGTAAATTAGATCCATTTGACTTAAATTCTAAGCAATGGCATCCGATTTTTGGTATAACCCGACACCATCAGTATTTATTTGCAAGGCGTTTTGTTTTACGCACCGACCATCAGCCGTTAACGTACATCTTTAGCAAAAAGGGGGGCATTCCGCAAACGGCTTCCAGTCGGTTACAGCGATGGGCGGCGCGTTTGGCCGCGTGTGATTTCAAACAGGTGGTAGGTAAAAAAATGTTGGACGATTCATAAGCATTATTTTTATTTAATCTATATGAATAATAATTTATTGACTATTAGAAATATTAGGTACTGACCCTACTTCAGTCAGGAGTGCTGGAGTTTTCCAGCACTGGGTCACAACAGGTATTAACAAAGAATTGCGTAAAGAACTCATAAGTACATGACTCCAGAAAATTGCAAAGTGATTGACCCACCTGAGCTCGATCCTAAGATTAAATCAGCTGTTTCAGATATTATTGCTAAACGCAATAAGGCCATTCAACTGAAACAGGAGGAATCGACTGCTGGAATCACTTGTCTGGGAAAAGCTATACTATTATATTGTCTGCAAATGAGAAAAATACAGCCTTGCTAAAAACACTTATGGATTTGGCAAAAATCATGTGTGATTGTCAACATTCTAATTCAATTTACATATTTTTTTTCTGAATGCCGTGAAGATGGATCTAAGGGATTCTCTTCAAAATATTAAAATTGATAAACAATTATTCGGCGAAAACTTAAGGAAAACCATAAAATCAGCTAAAGCTTACAAGCAATCAACGACACAAAAGTTTCCTAATAAGAAGCCAAGCTCTAATCCATACAGTTCTTCGCGAAATTTAAACTGGAAGGGTCCGGGTCCTACTCGCAGGCCGACGGGCCCTCCCAGGACGACGGAGCCTGCAACGACTTCGACGCGTAGACGGCTCATCAACTTATCGAAGCAGTCGCAGTATCCGCGGCAGAGACAGAACAACAGCCGACGTTAAATACGTTAACGCATGCAGGTCATTTATCATTAATCTATAAAGATTTTTTAATGATTACCAAGGACCCACTGGTTCTTTTTCATACAAAAGGATATAAGATTCCCTTCAATCGAAAACCGATGCAACATGTATCACCGTCAACCCGAAAATGTAGTGAAAAGGAAAAGGCTTTTTTCATACTCGAAATTCAAAATTTACTGTCTCTGCAATTTCAGAGATAACAGATCTGATCAAGAATCACTAGTTGCAAAAAGGGCACACTTGCAGGAATGTAAACTGTTCAGAAACTAAAAAATATTGAATATCTTTTTGTAGAATATTATTTTACTGTCGTTTTATTTTCCTATATATTTATATACTTTTTATGAATCTATTGTGATACAAATAAAGGTATGTACTGTTACAATCTACAATTTATTGACTGTTAAAATTCATGGACTTGTGCCCCTTATGCAAAAAACTGCACACATGAGCCCTTTTTACACTTAACTCAGTAAATTCAAACAATTTATTTATTAAAGAAATAATAATATTTATTAGAATAATATTTTATTAAAAACAATACAAAAACTTAAAATATTAATTTTGCACTCTTTCGTCTCGCTGAGCTCTATTTTCTGTCGGCCACCCAAATTTTTCCTCCCAGAATGAATTGTGTTCTGATGGAATATAATCCCTGAGCTTCACTAAGTCAATCATTTTGCTTTGAAGCATGGGTATTTTATTAGAATACAGTCCAGTTGGTAGAACTATTGTAGATTCTCCTGGTTTCCTCAAACGGAAATAGTGTTTCACAAACCCACCAATGAATTCAGCCACTATCACTAATTTTGGATCTCTGGAATTGAACTCGAAATAGTGGTAGTTTGAAATGGTGAAAGGGATGGAGGGCACATTTTCTCTGGACTCAGAACGCTTTGTTTTTAAAATAGTAGTTTGGAAACCAATTCTGAAAATCCTGTGTCATGAATAAGTCAGGCTTAAAAACTATAAATTTTTTATTTATTTCTGATGAATGCATTATAATTTTATCAATAAACTCATCAACAGAGTATAGTCGGTCAAATTGTCTGAGCTTTCTTTTAATTAAACCAAAGGCACGATCGCAGGGTAAAAAGGAATGTCCACGCATAGGAAAGTTAAGTTTTATCTTTTTGGATCTTTTTAATTCAACTAATGCCATCAACATTCTTATCATAGCATGATTTTTGTTTTGTCCTGCGCAGTTATCTATCACAGAATAAATGTACCTCTTCAACAGTAGAGTCAACAAAATTTTGTATGTAATGCAGTAAAAAAGAGCAAACTAAATCAGGTGTCTTCCTAGCTAATCCTTCGTGGTAAACATAGCATGTCATTGTGTCTGTTGCATTATTATAAATTCCAAAAGTGTTTACACCTAAATGTCTGTAATCGTTAATTTCCTGGACTGGGATCTTGGGTAGATCTAGCACAGCCATGTAGTCAAAACATATTGACAAAACTTTATTATTTTCTTTTGCCTGAGCAGCGCTATTTTGTAACTTGGTGTAGAACTTTTTGCTCCTGTTTTGATGGACTAACAGTTCGGCTACAGCTACTCGCTTTGCAACATCATTCAGCGTATCACGTATTACTCTGGATTTTGGTTTTCAATGATTCGCACTGCGAACAAGCATCTTTTACAGGCCGGCCAAATGAGAGGTCAAAGTTTTTCCTAAAATAGGACCAGTAGTATGTATAATTCACAGTGTCAGCTAATTCAGGATGCTTTATTTTAAACAATTTGTACATTTGTTTGATAGTCAGACCTTCGCTGAGATATTTGTATGACCTGGGGGCCTACCGCCGAAAACGCCCAACTTGGGCATTTGATCCCGATTAAAATTTTTTGATTACGATTATTTCGTACCGGGCAAATTTCCAGACTTCAATTTATGAAAACCATTATGGATCCATAGACAATAGTAGACATTCTAGTGAGGCGACTGTTTGAACGAATGTTTTTGTTTTGCGTTTCGATTATAGATTTTGATAAACTTTTAAACATTTTTTACTTTAATAAAAATTAAAACACAGACTGACTTTGTATGCTATTTCTATGTACATGATGATATTTTATGATAATTACTTTGTGAAGTCTTTAAAATGATTAAATAAAAGAAAAACGCAACGATGGACTAACGCAACAAAACAAAAACTAAACGCAATTCAAGAAAGCAAAGAGGTTATGTTATGATATTAATTTAACAAAGTTGTTGCTTCATTGTTGGTATGATGGTTGATTTTAAAGAGATAAACAGAAATAACTCAATATCTCTAAGCTGCTGTGCTAAATATAGTATACCTAGGTAAGTGAATGTTTTTTGTACAATTGATATTTTGTTCTAATATCAATTTGTTTACCTACTTATTTATATAGTGAGCTTTCATTTTGAGTATTTTAACAGCGTCGTAATAGCTCCGATTGTTTTCAGATGCCTGCACATAACCATTGCCGGGTGCACAAGAACGGTTTCTCCTGCAACTAATGCAGAAAAACCCAGATTTCGCGTTTTCTTAATGGTGGAGATATAACAAGCTCACAGTAGGTATTGTAAATGTAAGTTTTAACCTTTACATTAACGTTACACATGATTTACAATATTATGTTTTCATATGAAGGACTAAACATTCACTTAACTGGAAAAACATTAAAACAATCATTGTTTTCCAATGCAACCGTGTTAACAGGGTACCTACTCATCTAGCTTGTAGCATGTAACATATCTGCTACTGTATCAACCTGCAAGTGAGTATGGCTCGTCCAGTCACTGCGCTATAAGCTCTCGGATCCGCAGTACCTTTGTGTTCGCAATGAAAACGCCACTCGATGGTTCACTGCGAGCGGGCTCATGCCAACGTACTTGATACAGTAGCAGTTGCATTATGTGTTACAAAGCAGGGTGCTTGATGTGTAATTAACCAATGCTGGTACATCCAACATTAGTTTGTAGAGGAAGAATTATGGATTCATTAAAAAAAAAATATACCTACCTAACGAAAAATGTGAATGTCAACTACCAGGCAAAATGCCAAATGGCATGAGGTGATTAAGTTTCAAAGGTGTCAAAATACCTTTCCCTAATATACCTATATTTTAATATTAAATTAAAATTAAAAGACAATGCCAACACTTATATCTACTTACTTCTTTATTGTTAGTTTTACTTGTATGTCTTTGTACTAAGTAAGTAAATAAATAAATTAGAATGATGTTGTAATTTTTATTCTCTTTCACAGATTCAACGCTCCCGACCTCTAACCTCAATCTCATATCCAACTCAATTCAAGATAATGAAGTATGTGCCAAATGGAAATATGGAACAAAAATGATCTCTAATTTGAAAATTATTTACACCTCTTCAAGTAAATTACTTAATAATACAAACAAACTATGTATAAGAAGTGTTAAATTAAACTCTATCGCTAACACTAGTTTTTTATTGAGGTATGTATTTAAGATTACCGTTTTGGCAACAAAGAATTTTATTTTTTTATTTATCAATACCTATATAAGAAAATAATCTATACTAATAGTATAAAGAGGAATGATTTGATTGTTTGTTTGTTTGCATCGAATATGCTCCGAAAGTACTGGACCGATTTCGAAAATTCTTTGACCATTAGAAAGCTACATTCTTCCCGAGTGACATAGGCTATATTTTACCCCGATATTCCCATGGGAACGAGTACCACGCGGGTAAAACCGCGAGGATCCGCTAGTATTTTATAGGTTTATTTGTAACTAGCTTTCCGCCCGCGGCTTCGCCCGCGTGGACTACACGACGTTATCCCGCGGGAATGTGATATTTTTCTCTGTTGAGAGCCTCTGTTGCTCTCCAGGCTACAAAGTATCTGTGTTCCAAATTTCAGCCAAATCCGTTGAGCCGTTATGGCGTGATTGAGTAACAAACATTCAAACACAACAACTTTCACATTTATAATATTAGTAGGGTTTTACTGCCATGATTCATTTCTTGAAAACTTGGAGATTTGTTGTGAAGTTGGTTGAATCAAGCTGCTATCACAAAACTACTATTAATTTCTTTGAACCAACTACTCTTAGATTTAGAACTCAGATAATAATTCTCGAAAGTCGTGTAAACATTACCGGAATTAAGTTGCAAGTCTCAAACAAACTCAGCTAGAAACGCACTTGCATATCTTATAACACGTCACACACAGAAGTGTGCCCACGAGAAAACAGGGTTCTAGTGCATACATTTACTATGAAAACCGATGTCTTCTGACGGACGTAACATCACATAAGCTCAGTTTGTTTGAGCCACAGCTAAGTCTTTTTGTTACTTAACATTTTCACTTCTACAACACCTGAACAAATGAAAGAGCAAAGTTTTAGTAGAATAAATTTGCTCTCGAAAAGTGGCAGGCGTTTTTGGTTTTTCAATGCGGGTTTTGTATGCCCATCAAGAGTCTACAGCCATAGATAACAAGCGCACTACCACGCAAACCGGAGCGATGTGCGGTGCAGCGTGAGAATGAGTGAAATGATGACACATAAATATGTAACTAGTCATTTTAATTTTAAGTATTTACCAAACTACACTACACCCTATTTATTTATAGGGGGGACGCCAGCGAAGCCGGACGGGTGATCAGTCACCTAGGTCGGGACCATTTCACCCACACACTACACCCTAAAATTATAAAATAGTTTTCATCAAAAATACTAAGCTAAGGTTTTCTTAGCTTGTGTGATAGGTTTACCACAAAAGAAAAACTGATGGACGTGGGGCACTTGTAAATTTTATTGTAAAAAGACAGTTATGTATTTCAGGATATTTCAAGGATGTTACAAGTCAACATAGATAACATAATTAATCATAAATATTTATGGTCTAACTAAATATATAACATTTAAAGGACCATTTACTAAGATAACATACCTTAATTTATTTACATACAAGCTTATTAAATACATACATTTTAACTTTAATCAATTTTAATAACGTCTCCCAAAAGCCAGTATGAATTGCCTAGGGTATGGAGATGATTCATTTTCCTTTTCAGAGCGCTGCTGTTCCAAATATGGGAATTGTGGCTGGCATTATGGCACATCGTAATACCTATGTACCTACTTAGTGCACTTATTCGCATCAGTATCACAAACCTGAAAAGAAAATTTAAATATTTTTTTATTAACTATCATAAGAATTAAAACAAATTCAGTACCTAATGGTAATATAAGTAACATGGTTTAACCAAATTGATTCACTTTGGTGGAAAGGCACAGAAATACAAGTGCATAATGATATTGAACGATTCACTTTTTCATTTATATTGTTAAATTTGGTTGCTTCATCCAAATTGAAAAGCAAAAGTGAACCATGTATTACTGCCATTATAGGTTAGGTTTATAAATCAATTTAAACTTTCTAACATATAACACTTAAGTACAATTTCTTTTGTTTGCTCTGAAATATCTTTTAGATTGCAAAAAATTTTGTTACTACTTTTTTTTGTAACTTACTTTAATGGAACTATAGGTCTTTTTAGATTCATTTAACATTGTACAATGTATTATGTATGACCGTTTGTTTCCTTAATAAATAAAAATTATGCATGATTCTTACCAGTATTCAGTGAATAGTAATACTTCCTATTGAAAATTGAAACTGGATGTACCTATTTGCTTATGATGTTAGGCTCATTATGTTTTGTCACCTCTGAAAGATTATCTGAAACAGTCTGCTGTCCATGTCCAAATTTATAGTCATTGATTGCCGTCAGTGTTGGTAGTGTGAAAGCAGCCAATACCTGTAATAAATACACATAGGTATATTAAAGTTTGTACTATTATAAATAACCTCATTTTGTCTTTAAGGTAATTTGGTCAACATTTATGTCACAAATCATGTGCGTGCACAAAGTGCGAAATGCATCTTTTGTCAGGCGAAAATTATCAATGAAGCTACTTTCTGAAACAAAACAATACTTAGTAATGACTTAAATATAGCTCTTCTCAACATACTTATTTGTCAGAAAAAATGTAAGAAATAGGTTTACCTGTGAGGAGCATGGGCTAGCTATTCTCTCGAAGTATCCTGCGATTAATTCGCTCGAGATTCTGAAGACGGTCTTCTAAGTCTTCTTCAGCAGCTGTTATTGTTGATCGAAGGCCCACAAAATCATTCTCTCCATGACGAACAATTTCAGGAATTTACTACGGTATTTTATCAAGAAAATCCACGTAGCTAATATAAAATTGTAAAAAAAGTTTAAAAAGATGTTACCGTTTTGATAAAAACAGTAAAACTGTGGTAAAAATATGAAAAAATATTGATGTCGGTTACTACAGAGCTCCCGCAATCAACTGACAGCTAGATCCGTAATAGCTTTCAAATTCCCAACTTGGATAATTTCGGCGGTACCGCGAACTGTCAAACTACTGTCAAATATATGAAATCATTCGTTCAATCGGCCTGCCCAAGATGATGTGACGTCATAAAACCGGCTTCGCGTTTTACGGTCGTTCGGCGGTACGACAGAATCATTACGTCATAAATCCAAATTGGATTTGCAGAAAAACCATTTTGGGCGTTTTCGGCGGTAGGCCCCCTGCTAGTGTAATGAGACTCCTTAACAGGAAAAGATTCAATATGTTCATGAATACATGTGAGAACAGATGCAGGCATAGCATTACTGCTGGTCTTTTTACCTCGTTTGTCCATGGGTAGCTCATCATTGCTTAACAGATTGGCAATCCGTCTTATCCTCTTTGGGGTGACACTGTGAGCATTCATGAAAGCTTTTTTACAGACACTAACATGTTTTCCCTTTAATATTAATTTGTAAGAGACCATTTTCGATTTACGTTTCTGGTTTTCTTGGTTTAAGTTGGATCTGTCCATTTTCCTTCTAACAGACGAGATTGCCATTAGACTTTGTAAATAAAGGTCTTGTTCATTCTTTGTTTTCATATCGTAAAACTTAAGCAAAACGTTGTCCAACAGCTCTGGTGGCTGAATATTTTGTAAACAGTTCTTGTCGCAACTGCAACAAAAAATAAATAGTTAAAATAAACCAGATCATGCTAAATTAAACTGATATTCAGTTTTTAAATCCAAAACTCACCATGTCCTGTTCATAAAATCTTGATCATTTCTAGCACGCACTCGCCGACCTTTCCAATCGACATGTTCGTCCCCTGAAACCTTCGCATTTTTAATTACATTTCGTTTATAATTCGCAACATTCTGAATGCCTTTCTTGGGTTGGCTATAGAAATCTGCAGCAGGCTTTGGAGGTTGGAAGTACATGGGGGTTGTAGGGTGTGTCAGGGCCAACCCCCCCAAACTTTTTTTTTTACCGGAGACGCTATTTTTTTTTATTTTTTTTTTGGCAGAGTCGATTTTGATTTCTAACCATGAAACGAACGCGTCCGCCATTTTGTATTGCTTCTTTTTTGTTTTATCTGTGACCAGTATTGCCAGATGGGGAGGATTTTCCCCAAATCTGGGGGTTTTTACGTTCCTTCGGAGAGATTTAAAATTCGCTTTTCATACATTTTGGGGAGAAAAAAACGGTTAAAAATTCGCTTAATACATTTTGGGGAGAAAAAACGGTTTTGGGGAAAATATTATCGCCTTTTCATAAAAATTATGTAATTTTGGGGGGATTCTGAGTGAGGTTTGGGGGGAATTCAAAACGGTCATCTGGCAACACTGTATCTGTCATTCGGTCATTTCTCGTATTCCGTGTGCTCTCGTGCTTTTGCGTTTTGTGGATGTTTTGGCGACTTTAGGCATTGTTTGTGGACTTTTGATCTTTTCTTCTTTACCTGTTGACCTCTGCTGTGTTTTTGGACTTCGAACCTAGCATTTTTGATAACTTGGCTTTGTGTACCGGATTTTTGTATTGCGTGCGTGTTGGACTTTTTGTTGTCATGTCGGACGAAGAGGCGACGCCATCTACCAGCCGGGCGGCTGATATAGCGACGCTGGCGGTTCCACCGGATCCGGATTCAATCCCATCAACCAGCCAGGCGACTGTTCGTACAGCGACGCGGGGGGGCGAAACTGAAGAAGCACCGACGTCATCAACAAGCCGGGCGGGTGCCTTTGACGATGATTCGCCTTATGTAAAGAGGGGATTATATACTACTGAAATCATTAACCAATGGAGTTTATGCCAAATTGTACAAGAATTATACACCAGGGAGCAGTGTTTGGCCTTTGCAGAGGAGAGAGGATTACTGCCTGCCGAAAAGTTGTGCAGGGCACATCGTGTCAAAATGAGAATTGACAAGTCAACGGGAAATGTTGGACATTTTGTTTGTAGTAGGGGTAATTGCCGAAGCAGGTCCCGAGAATCACGTGCCAAAGGCACATGGTTTGAAAATGCTAAAATAGATCTCCCAAGAGTGTTTTACCTTATGTATTGCTTTGCTCACATGTGGCATTACGATCAAGTAAGGTGCGAGGACATTTTAAAAAGGACCAGTGCCCATTGCTTGTCGCCGAACACAATTTCTGATTGGTACAATTATTGCAGAGAGGTTGTAGTTATTTATACACTTGAAGTATGATTGCAACATATTACACAAACAAGATGTTTACATTATCGCGCATTTACAGAAAATTGGAACACACGCGTAGCATTCTCAGCAATCTAGAATAAGATCGCTTACTAAGATAATGTATCTTTAATTGTACTCAATATTATTATCTCAATATACATCTTGACACCGAACAAGTCACATCTCTTTTATTACCTTAGCCTCGGTAAAGCGTCATACCTCTTCATGGCGACCCTTTGCCAACCGAACTTATAAATTTTTGCGGGAAAATCATTACTACATGGAGCAGCAAAGCAAAATTTTAAACACCATACTAGCAGCAGTCTTCGTTGCGGTGCTATTTGGCTCTACACTTCTGTTCATCGCATTACTTGGGAAGACAAAACAATAATATGGGAGCACCACAAAGTAAAGAAGAAGTTATCATCGCACAAACCGCCAGCGGCGACGCCCAAGCAACGCAGAAAACTTCAAGCCAGCTCACTACAACAGAAATTTTACTATCCGTCATACTGCTTCTCATCGTTATACTCATCATTTACGCCTGCATCCGGAAAATTTGGGACCGAATTGTCAACCGACTCCGTAGAGAATTCAACAGCGCAGTTCTAAGAAACACAATATCTTCCGTGGAACTGGCAACGACGTCGACTCAACCATCAACGTAGACCAGGAGGTGTCCAGGGTAGAAACCCGGCCCATTGTACGAGGGGCAAGGGAAATCCCAGCCCGATCTTCAGTTAGCTGTTTCAAGCGGTCCAGGAACCCATCTTAGAAGTCTGAAGATCCTACACACTCAAGGAGCATGAGAAAACCCCCAGCCCGCAGCCCCAGCCCCCACACGCCACGCCGGTCACCACATACCTACTCATCGTGCAGAGACGTAATTATTTTATTCGCGCGCTATAATGCCACCGTAAGTCGTAAGTTATTTTATACCTAAACGTTTTAAATAATATGTAGGATTACATTTTTTTCTTATTAGATAATGTCATTTATTATTTCCGATTTAAATGAATTGCATAAGAAACTATTGTATATTAAAGATAATTTAGTAAAACTAGGACCAGATAGACGTCAAAAAGAGTTAGGTTTTACGAAATTTAATGAAGCGAAACTTGAATACGCGAAATTAGAGTATATTTTAGCTCAAGTACATAATTTAGTTGAAAAATCGGAGGTATCAACTAAAGATATAACTTTAATTAATAAAATAGCAAATGACATTCAGATCATTTATGACAAAATTATTTCTTTAGAGACTTTAAGTGTTAGTAGTATTTCAAAAATGGCAGAAAAAGATAAATTTGACTTGAAGACAGCCATTGCACTTTTACCAACGATGACAGGTCAAGAACACGTCACTAAATCTCTAATTGATGGTATACAATTATATAGTTCAATGATCAGCGATGCTACTCATGGGTTACTTATTGATTTTGTGATTAAAACTAGGCTCTCTCCTAGCGCAAAATTACGTTTAAAAAGTAGTTATCCAACTATTAAAGATTTAATTAGAGATATGAATACGCATTTGATTCAGAAAAAATCTGCTGTTGCTATCCAACACAAATTACAAAACTGTCGTCAAGGTCATAGGTCGATCGAGTCATTCGGCTCGGAACTAGAACAACTTTTTGTGAATTTAACCATAGCACAAGCGGATGACGACGCTACTAAGTTTGAAGTATTGCGTCCCATTAATGAAAAGGTTGCAATCAAGCGCTTTTCAGATGGATTAGTGAATCAAAAGCTTAGTACTATCATAGCATCACGTCACTTTGATTCTTTACCAGAGGCTATAAGAACTGCCCTAGACGAGCAGTCAATGTCTACCAGACACGAGGAAGTTATGAACATTAAAAAGTTTCATACTCGTAATTTCTCACGCACACCTACTAATTATCCGCGTCAGCCAAGTAATTATTCTAATAAATATAGTTACTATAATAGATTTAGCGCAAACAATAGGTACGCTGCCGGAAACACGAGACCACAACAAGGTAAGTACATGTCGCGAGACTCCCGCGCCGCGCAAGGAACACAATCACGTTCACGTGACCGCGGTCGGCCGAGCCCGCGCCCGCCGCGCTCAGCTGTGCCTTTTCAACGTGTGCAGTACGCTAGCCACGAGCAATCGACCAATAGTGAGTCACAAGCGCGTTCTGAGCCCCAGAACGATAATAATTTAGATTTTTTTCGTTCCTACTGAAAATTATGTTTTAAACTACAATAATAGTAGTACCGTAACTTTTAACGTAAGTAATAGCAATATCGATCTTTTAGTCGATAGCGGAGCAAGCCTTTGTGTTTTAAAATACGAATGGTTATGCGATTATCCGAAGTTATTGAATTTAATTACATTTGAGAAGTTAGTTATAAAAGGTGTTAGCGGTAAACTAGTATCTGAAGGATATATTTACTTAGATTTGTCTTATAATGGGTTAGTTTTTAGAGAAAAAATGTATGTGTTTAAAAATATGTCTTGTTCTGCAAATGGTATTTTAGGTGATAATTTTTTGAAACGCTATCAAGCTATAATTAACTATAAAGAAAATACTTTGCTTTTAACTAAAGATAGTAATTATGTGTCTATACCTATATTGAGTCACTATAGACATTTGATACCGCCACGATGTGAGGTAATAAAATATATACCTACATCGTTAGGCGACGATTGTGTTTGTTTATCTAAAGAGATACAGAAAGGAGTTTTTATAGGAAGTATAATAGCGAAACCTTGTAATGGTCGCATGCCAGTAAGGATATTAAACACCAATGAGAAAGAAGTTGATCTAGATCTTACCGATTTAGAGACTTTTTCATTGAATGATTTTGAAGTCTGTAATTTTGAAAAAGAGGAGGTTTCTGTCGATCGTGTAAAAACATTATTAGGATTATTAAATTTACCTGAACTGAATTTAGAAGAAAAACGAAGTATTGAGAGTATTTGCGCTAAGTACGCAGATGTTTTTCATCTGCCAGGCGACAAACTCTCTTGTACAAACCTAATGACCCATAATATAACTTTAAAACCTAATGTCTCGCCAGTTTATGTCAAGCCACATAGATTACCGTTCGCACTAAGGAAGGAAGTTCAGAAACAGATAGATATTATGCTCGAAAATGATATTATAGAAGAGGCTACGTCAGAGTGGTCTAGTCCCGTCTTGCTTGTACCGAAAAAAACAGATAGGTCAAACGAGAAACAATGGCGATTAGTTATAGATTACAGGCAGTTAAATAATCGTATTGAGGACGACAAATTCCCTTTGCCTAATATAACTGATATCTTAGATTCGCTTGCAAATAACATTTATTTTTCAAAATTAGACCTTTCGCAAAGCTATTATCAGTTATCTTTAAGCGAAGATTCACGAAAGTACACAGCTTTCACTGCTGGTGATAAAATTTTTCAGATGAAACGCTGTCCCATGGGTCTCCGGACATCTGCGAGTGTATTTTCACGTCTTATGACTATTGCAATGTCAGGCTTAAATTATAAAAAGGCTTTTATTTATTTAGATGATTGCGTAATTTTCGGGAAATCTATAGAAAACCACAATAAAAACTTAATTAGTATACTAGAGAGATTTAGAAAAGTTAACTTAAAATTAAATCCTATGAAGTGTGAATTTTTGCGAAACGAAATAATATATCTAGGACACAAAATAACTTCTGATGGAATTTTACCAGATGAAAGTAAAATTGCAACCATGCAAAACTATCCAGTGCCGATGAACTGCGACGATGTCAATCGTTTTGTCGCGTTTGCAAATTACTACAGACGATTCATACCGAACTTTGCAAACATTGTTTATCCTTTAAATCAATTAAGAAAAAAGAATGTACAGTTTCTATGGTCATCAGAGTGTCAAACGGCATTTGAAAAATTAAAATCAGCATTAATTCAACCCCCTATTTTATCTTATCCAGATTTTTCAGAAAGTAACATCTTTCGGCTACAAACAGATGCTTGTAAGACAGGTTTAGGATCTGTTTTATCTAACATGAACGGTCAAGTAGTCGCGTATGCGAGTAGAAACCTGAAACCCGCCGAGACGAGATATCCCATCATAGAATTAGAACTTTTAGCAATTGTTTGGTCTGTGAGACATTTTCGCCCTTATTTATATGGACGTAAATTTAAAATTATAACAGACCACAAACCGTTAATTTATTTATTTAACTTGAAAGACCCAACAAGCAGACTTACTAAATTCCGATTATTCCTAGAGGAGTATGATTTTGAAATAGAGTATGTTCCAGGACGAAACAATGCAGCTGCAGACGCATTGAGTCGCATACCTATTACATCTTCTACTTTAAAATCATTACATCAAAACACAGTATCAGTTTTAACTAGAGCACAAAGTAAAAAATTAAAAACCCCCACTGATTCTTCTTCAGAGAGCTCCACCAGCACTAGGCCTGATCAACCTATTGCGGTAGAACTTCTCAAGAAACCCGATGACGTAACTGAATTAAGTTTTAATCAATTAAAGTTTGACAATTATTCAAAGTCTAAAGATAGCATTATTTCTAATGCAAGTTGTTACGTTTACGTACCTTCGCAATCAGCGATATATCTGAGTACCCGATCGTCATCTACCCCAGAGGTGTTAGCGAGGGACTTAGAGTCATTATGTCAAAAAATAGGCATACATGAGGTACTTATTATTAAAGAAAAATGTAACGAGAGTAAAATCAAAAGTCTTGTACAAGCAACAAAAAGAATTAACTCTGTTACCCCGCGCTTTCTCATAACAAAAAATATATTAAGAATATATGATAGTGAACAAAAAAGAGTAATACTAAATGATTTCCATCTATTACCTACCAGCGGACACGCAGGAGTTAATAGAATGATGAACAACATTAAGCAATATTATTTTTGGCCAGGTTTGAGTAATGATGTAAAACTTTTTGTTAAAAATTGCCATCAATGTCAATATCATAAGCATAGTAATAAACATATTAAGCAGCCCTTAACCATAACATCAACAGCCCACTCATCATTCGAAAGAATTAGTTTGGATATAATGGGTCCACTCGATGTTGATGACTATAATAATAAATATGTATTGACATTACAATGCGATTTAACCAAATTCGTTGAAGCGTATCCATTACCTAGTAAAGACTCGGTCACAGTTGCTCAATCTTTTACCAATAATTTCATTTTACGTTATGGTATTCCTAGAGAAATATTGACTGACCAGGGAACCGAATTCATGTCATCAGTGATGTCCGAAACATGTTCTCTATTACATATTAAAAAATTAAATTCTACGGCGTACCATCACGAAACTGTAGGCGCTTTAGAAAATACTCATAAAACCCTAGGAGCTTTTCTGAGAATCCAGTGTAATAATTATAAACATAACTGGAGCACCTGGATTCCATATTGGTGTTTTTCTTTTAATACCACAGTGCATAGTGAAACTAAATATACGCCTTTCGAATTAGTTTTTGGAAAAATTTGTAACCTTCCAAATAATTTACAATCAGAAATCGACCCCTTATATAACTATGACAGTTATCCCCGAGAACTTAAGTATCGTTTACAACAAGCGCAATCCGACGCACGACGTAACTTGATACAATCTAAAGAGAAAAGAAAATTATTGTATGATAAAACTAGCAATAATGTTACCTATCAGTTAGGCGATTTGTTATTATTAAAGAACCAAGTAGGAAATAAATTAGATAGTATTTACAATGGCCCTTATAAAGTTTTAAGAGATATGACGTCTAATGTAGAAATTTTAAAAGAAAATAAAGCTATAATTGTGCATAAGAATAATACCAAACCATTCAATAAATAACTATTTTATTTGATACGTAATTATAAGTATAGGTACTTAATTACATACCATGTTACTTAACACTTTGTTATTGTTATGATTAAGTGTAAAATGTGAAGCTTCCGTTTTAATTCAATACCATTTCAATTCGATACCATTTTAATTAGATACAATTTTAATTAGGTATATTGTTTATATTGTAAAACGTTTTTGTATTAGTACGATTTAATAAATGAAATAGTTTTAACTTTGCTATGTTGATAATGTTTAAATTTTGTTTACTTATTTTACTTAAGTAATTAAATTTTGGTTAAGTTCGTTAAAGTCAATGTTACGAGTCTGTTCCTTTTTGCAGGGAGGGGATGATCCTTCCACTTTTTCAGGGGAGATGAAGTATGATTGCAACATATTACACAAACAAGATGTTTACATTATCGCGCATTTACAGAAAATTGGAACACACGCGTAGCATTCTCAGCAATCTAGAATAAGATCGCTTACTAAGATAATGTATCTTTAATTGTACTCAATATTATTATCTCAATATACATCTTGACACCGAACAAGTCACATCTCTTTTATTACCTTAGCCTCGGTAAAGCGTCATACCTCTTCACACTTGACAAACAAGAGTATTCTGGTAAAATTGGTGGACCGGGCAAAGTGGTCCAGATTGATGAGAGTAAATTTGGCAAGCGAAAATATAATAAAGGTAAAAATATTATAAAATTTAAGTAATATGAAATATTTCCGTTTTTTTATGTTCTAATAAAATTTGTATTTGTTACAGGAAGGCGTGTGGAAGGTCATTGGGTTCTGGGTCTCATTGAAGATGGCAGTGAAGATTTAAGATTGGAGGTATGCCCGGATAACGTAAGATCGGCAGAGGTTTTAGTGCCATCAATAAAAAAACACGTTGAAGAAGGCACCATAATACATACCGATTGCTGGCGGGCATACGACTGCCTGTCCGAGCACGGATATATCCACAAAAAGGTGAACCACAGCGCCCGAGACAATCCTTTCGTTGCTCCGGATGGAACCCACACGCAGCGTATAGAAAGCCAATGGCGGGTGGTGAAGAGGTTTTTCTATAGTAACAATTACAACAATCCAGAAAACTTTACAGACAGTATTGTGGAATATTTATGGCGAAAAAATGTTATTAGACATAAGAAAGACCCATTCGAGGAATTATTAAAAGCAGTTGTTTATGTTTATGGTTTAAAATAAACTACTATACTTAAATTTGTTTTTTTTCCAACTCAGAATAGTGTTAATAGGTCAAAATTAGTGACAGAACCGAATTAGTCAACCCCGACCCCACGTGGTACTAGTCTGCCCTACCCCTAGAGTGTATATAAAAGCCCGGAGGCGCGGAGGGAGTGCAGCTCCCGCCCGCCGTAACAAACCACAGGCACCATGTGAGCCGAAGCTACGTAGGCGAACATGAAGTGCCTGCGGTTTGTTACGCAGGGGCGGAGGGGCTGCACTTCCCGCAGCGCCGGAGACGTTCGGAAGCAAAATTAATGACAGAACCGAATTAGTCAACCCCGACTCCATGTGGTACTAGTCTGCCCTACCCCTAGAGTGTGTATAAAAGCCCGGAGGCGCGGAGGGAGTACCCCTGGGGGAAGGGGAGTGGAACCCCCTCCCTCCTAACCATAATAGACCCCCCCCAACCCCAAATTTTGTCACTTATACCTAATATAACCTCAAAAAACAAAAAAAAAAAAAACTACGTGTTTCCGGCAAGGGGGGTTAGGGGGGGAAGTCCCCCTCCCCCCTCCCCCCCACTCGCTAAAACCTGCAGCAGGTATCTATATTTTTCCCCTTTTCTTTCTTTTCTTGTTATTTCCACCCGTTTCTTGCATTTTAATAGAAAAAACACTAGATGAAAAAAATTAAACTGCTCGCTGTGGCTCAGTCACGGAAAAACCATGAAAAAAGCGGTAAATAAACGTCCTACTGACGTAATTTAGACATTGACAGAACTAAGATATTACCATAGACAAGATGTTATACTTTTTTATCTTTGTATGACGAAATAATAACTCGGCAGTATAGGCATCCATTTATTTATGCTTCATTCGTACAATCACTGGTTAACGTCCTTTCGACTCGACAACTCGAACAGAATTGACCACACAACTGACTGTCCGCCTACGGGCAGATTCCCGCCATTTTGTCTATCCCCGTTCAAAACACAGTGGCGCCATACCGCCGCTTTCTGTCAATTTCAACTTAAAAGTGTTGCCAGTGACAATTACAATTTGTACTACAATAATTTAATTATTTTAATCATTACTTTTTTGAAATACAACATTCGGCCATCCGACATAGTGCTACCTCCTGGTGCACTGTATGTAACAAGTACCTAGTCAGATTCTTTATTTTTACTCAATAGGTTTAAGAGTACAATTTTAAAGGAATATAAATACAACTTTCGGCATTATAATCACAGTATCTGAAGTATAATCTCAATAAAATTTATAAAAACATGATAATAGTTAAAATAATAATTTACAATATAAATGTACCTATGCACATCTCAGATTTCTGCGAGCGTTTCAGTATCACTTATTTTTAACATTTAATTGTATTTTTTTCTTTAGTTTTTTTTTATTTTTATTTCATGTCTCTTTCCGTCTGATTTCAGATCATTCCGACCTTCAGATTTAACATTTTATTATTTTGTTTGGTATCGGGATACGGAATTTACAATTTTTAAGTTATGACTGTACTGAGGCAAGGAAAATTATCTATTTGATATTTAGATTTATTTGAAAAGAACTAGACAAATAATTATTTTAAATCAAGGCAAACTATTGACTCGACCACCAGTTCACAAATGAGGAGGCCCTTCGGAGAAAGAACTGGCAAGAAAACTACACGAAGAGGAACGATCTCCGTTTATTAAAATTATTTGCAAAAAGAACTAACCGTATCTTTAGTTTTTGCAGTGTGTGGTTTAGGTTGTGAATTTACTTGATGGATTATAGGGTCCCAAGCTGGTGGATCTTCCAACCATCTTCTCTATTGAAATTTGGGTTATTTGCTAATTTCAATAGCCTCGCGCATCAATCTTGGTTCTCTAGCGAGGATCTGCGCAAAAAGAACTTGCCAGAATATATTATTATTTAGGTCTCAAAACGATGTTATATTATATTTGCTGTTAATTTATTATGACACTAGTAGTTTTCATTATTAACATTCTATTGGTTGGTCGATTAAAATTTTAATTGATCTTGAATAAATAATAATAAAAAGTTATGTCAAGTAAATATGAATTATAACGTAGATACAAATTGCTAGATTATAGATATGCAAGAATTGAAAGGGATTTCTTTTCTTTGAAAGTCCTTCAAGCGTTTCATGGTCAAACGTCAGATAAATAATGCGAACGTGATACAAAATATGAAGTGAATGCAACATTTGGTAATACAAATGTACCATACATTACAACATTTAGTTTTACAGAATTGCTCCGGTTTATGACGCCTAAGTTAAAAGAGGACACAAACTACTAAACTACTTGATATAAGCAATTATTATGAGCAAAAATAGATTTAAAGCGTAAAAATAGATTGAGATCTTTGTATCGATATTATAAATAACAACAAGATTTCCAATTTAAATTAGTGTCTATAGATATACCAAGTAATATTTTCATTATTTCTATTATTTATCACATATTATTAAGTTCAACAATTCACATTTGAAAATACCAAATTGAATGTATTTAATATTCGTGGGATTAACTACGCACATCAGACGTTCATCATTTTAAGTTTGTAAATCACTTTTAAATAATTCTAATGTAATACTACGTATTCCGTTAAATTCAGTCGGTTGTGCAGTACGTGACCAGCTACAGCCTCAAAAGTTTCAAACATGTCTATGAATAAGCCTACACGAGGCGTTTCTTTTGTTAATTGCGCTTTTTTTATGTACTATTATGTCAGTAAGCAACAGTAAAATTGTAAGATACTTAAAGGTCATAAAGATTACTTTCTCAAATATCAAGCATTGGAATTTCCATGTACCTATTATTTGTCAATAATAGTTTATTTGTATGGCGCTCATTTATTTAACCTGCGAATACTCGCGTTTCTAACTTTAAGTTAACGACTCATAAAAGAGGCGCACATAATGAATCAATAGACTTATCAATTACATTTCATGCATCGGAACACCGAAACGTCACCGCTCCACTCGGAATTCAATCCTGTACAATCATGCTATCATGTAAACCTATCAGAATAGAACCCACGGGCCTTAGAATAAATACTATTGCAGTTCAGATAACTACAGTTAAAGATTTGTCTTTCTTTAGTCCTATAATTAACCACTACTAGGCCCCAAAAGTGCCTATATGTATCTTGGCTATGGCTTTCGGCCATCAATAGCAGTGTCACCAACACAAACAATGAGGCTGAATGACGGATTTTAATGTCCTACAGTACTCTTCATAATAAGAAACTATATACCTATTTGTATTTGTATACGACCTATTATTCTATAATTTTATTACCCCTTAAGTTATGTTTTCATGTACCTTACTGCCACTTCGATCGCGCTTATATACGCTTCGATATACGCTTTTTTTATCATTATGCAAGAAAACATTTGCAAAACAAAGTTGAAAATGCGATCTAGAAATAAATTTACAAACAACAAATGTTTTGTTTTGTAAAAGTACTAATATCAAATCCCTCGCTGAAAGATTTGCATTGATTGAGCTGAACGATCCGAGAGGACAAACTTTTTACTTTATCGATCTAAGGCTTGAACACAATTTCCAAATAGGTCCATGATATTGGTGTTATTCAAGTGGTTTCCATAAGTAGAAAGCTTGTCGTAGTAAGCAATTGGTAAGTTATCATTACATTTAAAAAAGTGTTTTTTTTTTTCATATTTCTGCTACCAACCAAACTGCCAACTTAGACTTTTCCCTGTTCGTACCTACTCGTAAGTAGTAGTGGTTTTGGTAAAAGTTTTAGCATCTTTTTAAATAAGTATATCAAAACTGGACTTTAAAACATTTACAGTCACATCATCAGCAAAGTTTGAATCGAAGAGTAAAATAATGCAATATTTGAAAGTAACGAATTTACATAATCAAGTTCCAATATTTAATGCCGATATTAATTTACATACACACTCCGCCCGTCATCCCGTTTCGGGATGAAGATGAAGCTAACTGAGAGTGGCGCTGCGAGCGTTAACAAGTACGGATACGTCTTCGTGTTATTTGTAGTATTAAATACTTATATCGTCTAGTGCGCCGCAAAACTTATATCAAATAATTCTAGAGCCCTTGTGAATCTGCATCAGTGTTTGTGTCGACATTGTATGTGTAATTGTCGCATTATTTAGTCGAAAATAAGCTCATTAGTGCTGTTTTGGATCTCCAATATTTAATTGTGGGGGTACTCATCGCATAGTGAGAAGATCCTCGATCGAAATTTTTGTACCGGTAGCGACATCTATCGGGATTTACCACCTTGCTTCAGACACCTAGCGACATCTAGTTAACTCTACCTAAAACACCTTTTTCATTGCACCGCTGCCGACATCAACAGGACTTTGTTTTTATTTGAGCCATGGCAAAGTGTTTAGCTTGTGGAAAGTTTATATCTGCGGCCGGTGGCGCTAGTTGCACCACCTGCACGAGTGTTTACCACAAAGGTTGTGTCGCGTTCCAAGATGCATCCGTAGTCCCTAAAGATTGGGTATGCCCGGACTGTAAGAAAAAAATAAGAAAAGGTGACAACAGCAGTACACCAATAAAAAATGTCTGTGATGGCGCGTCTGTGCCGATGCCGCCGTCTTTGACTATAGCCCCATCTAGCGGAGATTCGGAGCTTAGCACAATGCGCCGGGAGCTGTCGTCAAGTATGTCGGAATTCCGTGAGTTCCTTAAGGAATTCCGATCCGGAATGAAGAAAATGGAGGATCGATTGTCAGGCTTCGAGGGCAGGCTGGAAGCGGTAGAGCGGAGGCAGGCGGACGCACCAACAGCGGCGGAAGGCGACGTGGTCGAGCTGCGCCGCACGGTAGAGGGCCTTAAAGCGGAACTCAACGCACGGGACCAGGAGATGCTGCAGTCGGACCTCGACATCGGGCATCTTCCAGAGGAGAAAGGGGTCAACCCGCTCCATTCGGTGACAGTGCTGGCCGCCAAGCTGGGGATCACCCTAGACGCGACGGACGTCGTGTTCGCCGAGCGGGTGGGGCCGCCACCGAGCGGGCCAGAGGCGCGCCCGCGCCGTGTTGTTGTGCGCCTGGTGCGGCGGGAACTGCGGGACCAACTCCTGAGTGCTGCTCGTGTCCGCCGTAATATCACCTCGGCTGACGTTGGATGCTCTGGTCCGCCACGACGCATCTACTTAAATGAGAGGCTGACTGCCACAAATCGTCGCCTGTTTCACCGAGTTCGCGAGGAGTGTCACAAGAGACGTTGGAGATACTCTTGGACCAAGAGAGGGCGGATCTTCGCGCGACAGGATGACGGGAAACAGGTGTACTCTTTCAGGTTGGACTCTGACGTAGATCGTGTTTTTGGCCCGGGTGACGTTAGCGATAAATGATGACCCTGAAAGTAAGTTTATTTATAGATATTGGAATAAAAACAGTATAATATTTTATTGTAATTTTTTATTGGCGATCAAATTTAAATCTAAACACATTTATTTTACATCTAATGAGCAATCACACATAATTACCAAGTTAAAATATTTAAAAACAAACGAATGGAATATATTAGGCTACATTGACATTTTTAATTTAATTAAAGAAATTTTAAAATGTTAACCAAACTTTTTAAAGTCGGTTTGTATAATGCAGGCTCCCTCAGTACAAATCATGATAACTTTTTAGCCACAATCGATCATTATGACTTAGATATTTTGGCAATAAATGAAACGTGGCTTAGAGATGGGGAAGAGGGGCGGGCGCCGACTGTACCTGGGTATCGTCTCCGACACATACCGCGGCCGCGTGGCGATCGTGAGCGTGGCGGAGGTGTCGGTTTTTATATAAGACAGAATGTTTCTGTCCGAACTTGGCCACACCCAATAGACCCAGTGCATAAGTCGGTAGAGCAAATGTGGCTTGCGCTGACCTGCAACGGAAAGAAGATAATAATAGGTACCGCGTATCGGCCACATTGGATGAACGTGGACCTATTTTTTGACGCAATTTCAGATACAATTAGTTCAATTCCCAATTACGATAACCTCATTTTATTAGGCGACTTCAATATGAATCTACTGCAGACTCAAGATGTAAATTCAATTAAATTTAAATCTTTTATATCAAACTTTGAACTTTTGGAGGTCGTTTCAGATCCAACACATTTTACTTTACATAGTCAAACACTAATTGATGTGGTTTGTACGGATCTAGCTGTAAAAAAGATCTCTATGGATCATGTGGGGGCAACATGTGGTCACTGCCTTGTTGTGTGCGAGTTCAATATTAAGCGTGAGAAGTATTCTCCGCACACAATTACTTTCAGACCACTTAAATACATAGACACGGATGGTTTTGATGATGACTTACAAAAGATTCGATGGGACCTCATATCTAGTACTGAAAGTGTCAATGATATGGTACAAACTTTTAATAAATGTGTGCTCGGTATTTTTGATAAGCATGCACCTGAAAAAACTATCAGGGTAAAATATCGTAGTCTACCCTGGCTTACAGACACAATCAGGCTCATGATGAAGTTACGGGATGAAGCACTTACAGATTACCACAAAAACAATAAAAAAGACAACTCATATTATAAATCATTAAAATCAACAGTGAATCAAGCACTTTACCACGAAAAAATCGCATATTTTAAATTCCATATAAATAATAAAATCAATAATCCCAAACTATTGTGGAAAAATCTGGAAAATTCCATTTTGCCTCCAAAAAAAAATTTTTTGCCTAAGTGCTTCAATGAACCTGATACTATCAACAATTACTTTTTAAATATCCCAGGTAACTCTAACGTGAGCTTATCTCAGTTAACATATTTTGAATATAACCGCTTCTCAGACTCTGTTTTTACCCTGAACCCAATCAACCTGGAAGTCGTCATCAAGATAATCCGTAGTTTAAAATCTAATGCAGTGGGTTGTGATTCGATTAGTTTGGACATGCTTATAAGGACTTTTCCATTCACTATTGAAGTCGTAAGAGACATTACAAACTTATCTATTGAATCCCAAACATACCCGGAGTTATGGAAGCAGGCTATGGTTCTTCCTCTGCCGAAGATTTCTAACCCAACAGATTTAAAGGACCTAAGGCCTATAAATATACTTCCATGTATGTCAAAGATTCTGGAGAGAGCTGTAGGCATGCAAATGATTGACTATCTAGAGAAGAATAATATTCTACCTGACCTACAGTCTGGTTTTAGAAAAGGCCGTAGTACCACAACTGCTCTTCTAGATATTACAGATGAAATACTAAATGCACAAGATAAAGGCATGTGCACTTTGCTTGTTCTATTAGATTATTCTAGGGCATTTGAAACATTAAATATAGACGTACTTTTATCAAAACTTAGTTACTATGGATTTGACTCACGGGCAGTGAAATGGTTTCATAGCTACCTAACTGGACGCTATCAGTATGTCAAATTGAATGATAACAATGGCTCTTCAACAGAGTCGGATAGGATGGCCATAGATAGAGGTGTACCTCAGGGATCGATCCTAGGACCTATACTGTTTATCCTGTACTCTGCTGACATAACATCCCACATTACTAACTCTAAGTACCACATTTACGCAGACGATACTCAAATTTACATCTCTTTTAAGCCACAAGATATCGACCAAGCCATTATTAAAATTAATGAAGATCTCACAAACATTGAAAAGTGGTCAAATAACAATTGTTTAAAATTAAACCCATCAAAAACGAAATATATAATTTTTGGCTCCAAAAACCAATTAGCAAAGGCTCTACCATCCCATAATGTAAAATTAAATGATGTACCAGTGGATAGAGTCTATGAAGTTCGCAATTTGGGTCTAGAAATGGATAGTGATCTCCGTTTTGAAAAACATATTAATAGTTGTGTTCGCAGTTGTTTTTATAGGCTAAAAATACTGTATAGGGTTAGAAATTTTCTCAGTGAAAGCCTGCGAATACAGCTGGTCGAGTCATTGGTGTTATCTAAGCTCAATTACATGGATACAGTGTATGGACCTCGAGTGCTTGCAAAAACTCAAAGACAAATACAGCGTGTACAAAATGCTTGTGCACGCTTTTGCTTCAAAATTCCGTTGCAGGCCCACGTGACACCTTTCCTCAATAACCATCTCATTCTTAAAATGAGACACCGTAGAAAGCTGCATTTAGCAAGTCTTATGTTTGGCATTATAAAGCAAAAATCACCTTGCTATTTATATGATAAATTATCCTGGATGGCAGCTCATAGGCCACACGGGGCACGCAAACACGTTCAGCAGCTGTCTACTGCGCGCCATAGAACCACCGCTTTCCGGGGCAGCTTTCGCTATGCAGCTTCAAAGTGCTGGAACAACATCCCTCCGCCAATAAGGGACCTGAAAAACATAAGTACCTTTAAACGTCACATAAAAATTTTCCTTTATAACGCTCAGAAAAGTCAAGAAAGCCTGGCTCAAGACACTAGTGTTTTATGATGAATTACCTTAGCTTTGTGTCCCTAAGAAATGGAGGCATGTTGTTTCGGCATAGCTGATTCTTGTTTTGCTCATGCTTCTTGTGTAGTTTTGTAGGCCTGATATCCTGTTTTTGTAAGCTGTATTACTTACATGTGAGTAACTTGAGACTGGGAGAACCCTGTAAAAATAATCCTTTGAGTTGTATGTACCTATTTTTTTGTTGTTATGATAATGATAAAGTGTTTGTTTTGTGACGTTTGTACTGACCGTTTTAGTAAGCTAACTAGTTGTTTAGTTAGTAGTTCTTTAATATGTTTTTCCTTTTGTTTTGTAATTAGTTATAATTTCATTCTATTTCGTTTGTTTGATTGCTTGGTTTTGCTTCTTGTGGTTTGCTCATCCAGTTTGTTTTTGGGAACCCTGAAAAATTTAAATATTTAGTTTTGCTTGTTCATCGTTTTAAACATTGTATACTCGCTTAATAAACTTACCTAAGGTGTTTGGTTCACTTACTACAGCCATAAATTACCATTTTGTGATGCCCATTATAGATTTAATTTGGTTTTTCAATTGGTACTTTTGCTTTTCATTTATTAAGTTAAATTGTATAGGATAGGATCATACTATTTGCAATAATCGCATGCGCATCCATGTTATTTTTGGGAACCCTGCAATGTGTAAAATTTACAATTTAGTTATAACATTTTTGCTTGTGTATATGTACATATTGATCATTTACTCACTTTCATTGTTTGGCTCACTCTTTACAGCGTTAAATTATAACTTTGTGACGCCCACTTATGTTTCATTTCCAATTTAAGTATTGCTTTTTCGTATTAGTTTGTTTCTTTAAAATCTGCACTGGAAACTCAATTTATTTGTTTGACGTATTTTTCTTCTGCCATAGTTGTGCAACTTGTGCGTTTAATTGTATTGCTTACTTTAGTTTTATGTAATAATTGTCTTTTTCTTGTTCTAATTTAGGTTTTTAGTTTTCTTACTTTGTAAGTACTTACTGCACATCACCTGCACATGACGCTAGCCAGACTAGATAAATATGATAATTTAATAGACACTAGACGCATCGCGTCTCTGACTAATCTGTGTAGTGCGACAAGTTTTTTTTTTTCTGTTCCGGTGATAATCTTTGGATTATCCCGGCACTAGCGTCTATGTGTTTCGGACTTGTTGTTTTTGTGTCGGTTTTTTGGGTAAACTTCGCAGCCTCACCAAACACGGTTCCGAAGGAAGATCAGCGCTGGCCATGCTGGGCAAGCATTATGCTGAGTCGGAACCGTTTTGGGACATACCCTAGTACCTACGTGTTTTTGTGTTTACTAAATTTTTCATTTCTGTGATGTCCCAAATAAATATTATTTTCTTTCTTTCTTTCTTTCTGATATCCTGAAATCACTTCGACGATCCAAGGAGTGCCAAGATGACGGCTCAGAAATCCTCGAGACGCAGCGGCCGGCGCGGCGCCATCGACGAGGCATCAGTGACAGAGTGGTAATCTGCGTTCCTCTATTCGGTCGTCGCTTTCTTCCTTCAATGACTTGTTTGCGTTTCATGACCTCGGAAACATTAGAACAAATAAATGATATTCGTGTATGGTGTTTTATTCATCCTTCTTGTCAATCTACTTAGTTAATCCGTAAAAATACTCAGAAAGCTAATCTTCTATAGAAAATTCACCGAATTATTTATTGACGCCTGACCGGCCAAATAGGGCCAGAGAACAATGTAAAATCTATTGTGTCTCGAAAAATTTAAAATGAAGTATACTTCAGAAAAAAATCGACCCATCTCATAACTAGCTCCTATGGGACTCGAACCCACGACCTTTCGTTATCCGGGCGACCGCTCGGATCATTTTCTCCAAAACACCTCACCCTCAACTCTTCGATAATAAAAATTGCATTGTGAATGCAAAAAGTAAAAATTTAAATAACTAAGTATAGTGTCTCATTTCTGGGGCGTTGAAGGATTAATGTTCAACGTTCTTATATTGTACACTTAAATAAGACCTCATCCTGTTGACATTTTTGAATTAATGATTTTATATCATCAAAACTTATTAAGTAATTATCATTATATTTGTGTGCCAGTACCTGGTGCGACACGAGGTCTTGCATGTCCTTTTGTTTTTATCTTTTTTGTACCGTGTTTGCTTGCAAATAAAGAATTATTCTATTCTATTCTATTCTAAGAATGGCCAACTTGACCAACTGAAATAATAGGGTATTTTACTGTTGTTGAAATGAAGATATTTAATGATGACGTTAAAAAATATTGCAATTAAGAAAACCAAATGTGAAAAAATTATTTGAATCTGTTTTATAATAAAAGAATTATAGTCTGTTTGATTTTGACTATAGCTGTCTCTTTCTAAAACGAAATCTTCTATGGCGTGACTATGACGCTACTAACCCACTGACGTCACTAAGATAGCGTCCTGTCCTTGTCTAATTATAAAGTTTGAAGTCCTATATCTTTGAAAATATTCAAGATAATTCAAAATGAAAACTTGTTTTGTGTAGCCAATATTTCGAAAATAATTTTAAAGAAATAAAAAAAAACAGTAAAATTCCGTATTGTATGCCGCATAAATTACGTTCGAGCGACACACATAGCTCAATTAATTAAAAAGTGTTTAAGGAGCCAGTATACGAAAACTTTCGTTATTTATCAAATTCAACAAGTCAAAACTCTTAGTACATTCTGAAACTAATGCACTTGTCTAGTACAACTGCATATAAAATTAAATTCACTTTTTATGATAACAAGGGACAAAATAGTAAAGTAATATAGCTACATTCGCCCTACAATAACCACAAACACATTTAATCAATCAGCTTTAGGTATTGTTAGCAATGAGACATAATATACCGACAAGCTGAAGGCTCGTAGGCGAGTCTAGCCTGAAAAACTGAAGGCACTTCCAGCATTGTAATCAAAAGGCGCGTGTAGCCTTTTAACCTAAATATACACCTAGATTTTTAATCTAGAAGGAGCTTCTATCCTTGTATCTAAATGCAGATAGTCTTATGAACTGGAAACGCACCTAGCCTTGTAAACTGTTGCCGCATTTAGCCATGTAAACTGTAGGCGCGTCTAGCCTAGTAAACTGTAGGCGCGTCTAGCCAAGTAAACTGTAGGCGCGTCTAGCCCAGTAAACTGTAGGCCCATCTAGCCTTGTAAACTGTAGGCGCATCTAGCCACATAAACTGTAGGCGCGTCTAGCCTAGTAAACTGTAGGCCCATTTAGCCTTGTAAACTGTAGGCGCATTTAGCCACATAAACTGTAGGCGCGTCTAGCCTAGTAAACTGTAAGCGCATCTAGCCTTATAAACTGTTGGCGCATCTAGCCATATAAACTGTGTCCATCGTTCCAGCAGCGCCACGGTCTCCGATTTGCTTGAAAAAAATACACCATGCAGGCCAATTTTTTACCAGTCGGGAAAAAATACGATTGATTTTTTCCCCCCACTAGATCCGAGGATATACGGGGATTTCTGTGGCGCTGCTGGAACGACGTCGTCCTGGCAGCGCCCCGCTATTTCTCATTAATTACAAAAGCTATAATAAATCTAATAAGACACATATTTTTGGCTTTTTTTTCCATTTCACATAAGCTAATGTCCACCTGTAAATGTCGACAGATTCAGGAGTAATCGTAGGTCACTTGGGGCGCTGCTGGGACGACGTCGTCCCAGCAGCGCCACGGCCGAATCTCAGCAATTCGATTTTTTTACTGAAAACAGTGTGCCTGTATATTTAGTTCCTTCATCATAGGGTACGGAAAAAATTGAATTTCTACATTTCATCATGGAATAATGATTTTATAGGCATCAAAAAATTATAACCTCAAAAAAAATTTTTTTTGCTCTAACGCCTTTAATTGATGTATTAAATAGCATTTGCGCATTCTTTTATCTTCCTATAAAGGGAAAAAAATAAACCACTCTCGCAGCATTAACTATTCCAGAGAAATCCTAGGTTTAGATTGTGTTCCTACATTTAGGCATCGTTCCAGCAGCGCCACACCCAGTACAGCATGATCCAGGGCACCTGTCACCAAACTGAGCATGCCAATATTTACTACTACCATAGCGAACACGGGAAAAAATCTGATAACGAGTATAACACAGCGAATTTCCGAGAAATAAGCCTTTGATTCAATATGCCATACAATTGGTACATTCGAGTAGAAAAGTTTTATTTAAATTCTTTTTAGTGCCACAAACTTGGGGGCTTTAAGCCCCCAGTACAGGCTGTCCGATCATGTTGGCCGACCATGATGGGCCATCGTGTACAGGGGCGGTTTGCGTGTGATTGCCGTCTGCGAGCAACGCAAACCGCCCCTGTACACGATGGCCCATCATGGTCGGCCAACATGATCGGCCATCCTGTACTGGGGGCTTCATACTTCATGTTTACCGGGCTTGTCAAGCATTGCATTGCATCATTGGGGCACAATATCGGTATCGCTATGCGGATCGCAGCTCAGCATTATTATGGTGCAAATAATGCAATGCAAGCAAAGTAATATCACAGTTTAAGCAATCTTTCTATACAGTTGGACGACGCCCTTGAAGTTGGGCGATGCCGACGCCTGTATAGGTATTTACGTAAGTACGTAAGGGTTGTCACTTTAAAATGTGACGGTGGACCTTTAACGACCCCGGGTAGGTACATTGGTATTGCGATATTAAATTAATAAAATAATTTAATAATGTCAATGTCAAAAATATTAAAAAATTCAAGATGGCGGCCGACTTTTTTGTTTGTAGGCTGATTTCGATGAAACTCGGTTTTTGGTACTATTCTGACAAGAAAACAGCAACGCAATGTCAAAAAAATTAAAATCCAAGATGGCGGTCAACTTTTTAGTTTGTGGGCCGATTTCGATAAAACTCGATTTCTGCCCCCCTAGCATGACCAACAAAATGGGATATGATATGATAAGTTATCCGGTTTAACTGTCAAAAGACTATGGGTTTTGACGTTTGAATGTCGATAAGTCGCTTTATCATTCGATACATATCGCGTTTTGGGTGGTCATGCTAGGCTTAATGGTACTATTTTGACAAGAAAACAGCAACGCGGTGTTAAAAATATTAAAAAATCGAAGATGGCGGCCAACTTTTTTGTTTGCAGGCCGATTTCGATGAAACTCAGTTTCTGTTTCTATTTTGACAAGAAAACAGACACGCAATGTTAAAAATAGAAAGAAATTCAAGATGGTGGCCAACTTTTTTGTTTGTAAGCCGATTTTGATGAAACTTAGTTTCTGGTACCTATTTTGACAAGAAAACAGCAACGCAATGTTAAAAATATAAAAATTCAAGATGGCGGCCAAATTTTTTATTTGCTGGCCGATTTCGATGAAATTCAGTTTCTGGTACTATTTTGACAAGAAAACAGCAACGAAATGTTAAACATATTAAAAATCCAAGATGGCGTCCGACTTTTTTGTTTGTGGGCCGATTTTGATAAAACTCAGTTTCTGGTTCTATTTTGACAAGAAAACAGCAACGCAATGTTAAAAGTATTAAAAAATCCAAGATGGCGGCCAACTTTTTGTTTGTGGGCCGTTTTTGATAAAACTCGGTTATTTATACTATTTTGACAAGAAAACCGTTCTTAACACAATGTAAAAAAATACAAATGGTCAAGATGGTGGCCGTTTTTTGTTTTTGTTTCTCTCTTTTCGCTTATTAAAATGTAACAGGTTTTTATTTGAAAGCTTGAGACAGAGTCAAGTATCATCATCATCATGTCAAGTAAAAGATTTAACTAATTATTAATTTGCTTTAACACAAGCACAGTAAATTACGACGTAACATCCTTCGTAATTTACTGTGTTTTTGACACCTGTAAACCCTATTAAAAAAAAAAAGTAAATAAAATAATAATTTATATTAAGTTACAGAGTTTAAAAAAAATAATGATTGTGACATGGGATGATTTTGATATATAGACGAAGGCGCTTCAAAGGTTAAGAAATATGAATCGGCTTATTTCCAATCTGAATATTTTTTTTAACAAAACTTCAACCCATTCAAACGTCAGGAGTAGATCAAATTTACCTTGCAAAATTTCATGGCAGACAGACAGACAGATACAATTATAGGTGAAACTAAATAAAACATATAATATATTTTATTTTGATACTTCTAAAATGCTTACCATAATTATTTATTTTATTTTATTTCGCAATACACCAAAATGTACCTGCCGCATTTTAATTTTGTTACAACCCTTCCGTAGTTACGGAAATACCTATACAGACGTCGGTATCGCCTAACTTCAAGGGCGTTGGCCTAAACAAAACATTGGCTATACTGTGGTAATTGTAACATTTATGTATATATAATTTAGCGTTGCTGTTGCCTTGTCAAAATAGTACCAAAAATCGAGTTTGATCTAAATCGGCTTACAAACAAAAAAGTTGGCCGCCATCTTGGATTTCTAATATTGCGTTGCTGTTTGCTTGTCAAAATAGAACCAGAAACTGAGTTTCATCGAAATCAGCCTGCAAACAAAAAAGTTGGCCGCCATCTTGGATTTTTATACTTTTAACATTGCGTTGTTGTTTTCTTGTCAAAATAGTACCAGAAACTGAGTTTCATCGAAATCAGCCTGCAAACAAAAAAGTTGGCCGCCATCTTGGATTTTTTATACTTTTAACATTGCGTTGTTGTTTTCTTGTCAAAATAGTACCAGAAACTAAGTTTCATCAAAATCGGCTTACAAAAAAAAAGTTGGCCGCCATCTTGGTTTATTTTTATTTTTGACATTGCTTTGTTATTTTCTTGTCAAAATTGTACTAAAAACCAAGTTTCATCAAAATCGGCTCACAAACCAAAAAAGTTGGCCGCCATCTTGGATTTTTAATATTTTTAACATTGCGTTGCTGTTTTCTTGTCAAAATAGTACCAGAAACTAAGTTTCATCAAAATCGGCTTAAAAAAAAAAGTTGGCCGCCATCTTGGTTTATTTTTATTTTTGACATTGCTTTGTTATTTTCTTGTCAAAATTGTACTAAAAACCAAGTTTCATCAAAATCGGCTCACAAACCAAAAAAGTTGGCCGCCATCTTGGATTTTTAATATTTTTAACATTGCGTTGCTGTTTTCTTGTCAAAATAGTACCAGAAACTGAGTTTCATCGAAATCAGCCTGCAAACAAAAAAGTTGGCCGCCATCTTGGATTTTTTATACTTTTAACATTGCGTTGTTGTTTTCTTGTCAAAATAGTACCAGAAACTAAGTTTCATCAAAATCGGCTTACAAAAAAAAAGTTGGCCGCCATCTTGGTTTATTTTTATTTTTGACATTGCTTTGTTATTTTCTTGTCAAAATTGTACTAAAAACCAAGTTTCATCAAAATCGGCCCACAAACAAAAAAGTTGGCCGCCATCTTGGATTTTTAATATTTTTAACATTGCGTTGCTGTTTTCTTGTCAAAATAGTACCAGAAACTGAGTTTCATCGAAATCAGCCTGCAAACAAAAAAGTTGGCCGCCATCTTGGATTTTTTATACTTTTAACATTGCGTTGTTGTTTTCTTGTCAAAATAGTACCAGAAACTAAGTTTCATCAAAATCGGCTTACAAAAAAAAAGTTGGCCGCCATCTTGGTTTATTTTTATTTTTGACATTGCTTTGTTATTTTCTTGTCAAAATTGTACTAAAAACCAAGTTTCATCAAAATCGGCTCACAAACCAAAAAAGTTGGCCGCCATCTTGGATTTTTAATATTTTTAACATTGCGTTGCTGTTTTCTTGTCAAAATAGTACCAGAAACTAAGTTTCATCAAAATCGGCTTAAAAAAAAAGTTGGCCGCCATCTTGGTTTATTTTTATTTTTGACATTGCTTTGTTATTTTCTTGTCAAAATTGTACTAAAAACCAAGTTTCATCAAAATCGGCTCACAAACCAAAAAAGTTGGCCGCCATCTTGGATTTTTAATATTTTTAACATTGCGTTGCTGTTTTCTTGTCAAAATAGTACCAGAAACTCAGTTTCATCGAAATCAGCCTGCAAACAAAAAAGTTGGCCGCCATCTTGGATTTTTTATACTTTTAACATTGCGTTGTTGTTTTCTTGTCAAAATAGTACCGGAAACTAAGTTTCATCAAAATCGGCTTACAAACAAAAAAGTTGGCCGCCATCTTGGTTTATTTTTATTTTTGACATTGCTTTGTTATTTTCTTGTCAAAATTGTACTAAAAACCAAGTTTCATCAAAATCGGCCCACAAACAAAAAAGTTGGCCGCCATCTTGGATTTTTAATATTTTTAACATTGCGTTGCTGTTTTCTTGTCAAAATAGTACCAGAAACTGAGTTTCATCGAAATCGGCCTGCTAACAAAAAAGTTGGCCGCCATTTTGGATTTTTAATATTTTTAACATTGCGTTGTTGTTTTCGTTTCAAAATAGTACTAGAAACTAAATTTCATCAAAATCGGCCTACCATAAAAAAGTATGCCGCCATCTTGTTTTTTTTTATTTTTGACATTGTGTTGTTGTTTTCTTGTCAAAATTGTACTAAAAACCAAGTTTCATCAAAGTCCGCAAAAAAAATGTTGGCCGCCATCTTGGATTTTGGAAATTGCCTTTTTTTAATAAGCGAGATGAAGATTTGCACACACTCACACTACATGTCGTATGCACCATAATATTAATTTAAAAAAAATTATAACGATAAAGACGTGATAGCCCTGGAAGACTTGTCCCGAGTTACTATGAACGGCGTTGTATGTAACTCGGGACAACCACTCCCCCGTCTCACCCCGCAAGCCCCGCACGATTGACCTGTCTAGACGTCTCCGTCGGCCTACTGTATGAAAAGTTAACTGTGGTAATATTAACGTAATAAAGACCGTACGAGCCAAAAAAAAACGTTGGCCATTTGTTTCCACATGCCATAGAGAAAGGTTAACCTATGGAGTGTAGGATAGAAGCATGATAGAAGTGGGTAAACCACATCATCCATTGTTCGCGCCGCGCTGCGAGCGGTGCGTTGTCATTGTCAAGGTCACGGGCGACACGAAATGCGCTCGGGCCGCGTGCAGACCAGTTGGCCGTAAGCAGCCGTGAGACAAGTTCGTGTGTTTCTGTAGCGACGTGCCGCGCAAGTTACCTACCCATATTGGGACCGAGATTTCGTTTTGCACCTACTAGGGCTCCGGTCGGGGTACGGACTTGTAACCCGTGTGTGTTCGCTTTGAAAAGCGCCGGGAAAGTTTTAGCTGCCTATTAGGGCATTGTGTAGTATAAGAGTGTTAGCTGTAAGAGTATCCCATCGGGGGTTGTGTGGAGATCGTTTTGCCCGGCGCGCGCCGGCGAGACAACGTTCAGCCCCCCTGGATTACGGACACTATTTTCTAGTAAGGTAGGATTAGCTTAATTTACTTAATTTTGCATGAGAAACCTTCGTTTCAATAAACTGTGGAACACAGTAGATGTGGTCATCACAATTGTGCGTGATCATATTTTTGGTAGCAGAGCGTACCTAGTTGATATAATTAGTTAATTTTCATATTAAAATTAACAAGGTACATAAAATTTCATAGTAAAAATAAAATTATTTTTTTTTGTTAAAAAGGGTATTTCCGATCCGATTCCCGATCCGATCCGATTCCCGATCCGATCCGATCCGATCCGAGACGAGAAGTACTAAGAAATTGTTCTAGTAAATTCTCGAAGCGAATGTTTCTCACTTGGTGGATCCGATAATAGATAGACACTTATATAATTGTTGTCACATACTAGTGTTTTGATACGAGTTTACTCGCCTAGATGTGTATATTTTTTTTTTTGTGTGTCCGGATTTATTTGACGAATAGTTTCGTTCGAAAGTGTTGTTTATTAGTACCACATACTAGTGTTTGTTCCGAGTCCGCTTGCCTAGTTAAAAAAGTGGAACTAGTTTTAATTATTAGTAGTATTAAATTACGAGTATTATTATTAAAAATAGTTTTGTTTTCGTTTGTTGATAACGGTTTAGTAGTTGATTTGCGAGGTATGCCATACCGTTAATCCTATACGTTTTGTTTATACCGTTATATTGTTAGCCCTTGAAATTGGTAAGTTGTTAATAATTTATGAAAATAGTAGGGTCCGTGTATGTCGTCCGAATTTTAATTGTGTTTTATATTATCGTGACGCGACCTATTTCTATTGTTTTTTTGTTGATGTTTACCACTTTTATATTTCTTTGTTTGCTTTGTTTATTAAACGGCTTATAAATGGCTCCTACGAATCCGACCGCCGTATCCAGGGCTGGCATCCAAGGAGCTTTGCGTTGGCTTGCTTGTGCGGTCACATTAATAGACCGAGCCGACCGGGTAGGCGCGTTGCTAGCTCGGTATGGCGGGCTGGCAGCTCGGCTGCAAGACCTGGAGCGCCACGCCATGGAGTGTCGCGCGCATTATTTGGAAAACCCCCCAGCTGATGATGCCGTGTCGGAACAGCTGGAGCAGGATGTAGCCCAGGCCTATGAGCTGGCTGACCAGTTCACGGAGGCGGCTGAGAGGGCCCTGGCTGTTCGGAAGGGGGAGCCGGTTTTGAGCGGGGAGGTCAAACCTACCCCGACGGCGTTGCTAGGCCGATTGCCTACATTGGAGATTCCCACTTTTAATGGGGATCTGTCAGCCTGGATGGGCTTCATTAACCTGTTTGACAGCCTAGTGGATTCACGACGGGACTTATCCCCTAGTGAGAAGTTGGCCTATTTGCGCTCCTCCCTGCGAGGAGAGGCCAGCGCGGTGATCCAGCACCTGCTCATCAGTGACGACAACTACCAGGTGGCTCGCCAGCTTCTGGTTAGCAGGTACCAGAATGTCCGGTTACTGGCGGACACCCACGTGGCCACGATTTTGGCCCTCCCGCGAATCACGCGGGTACACCTGTTACGGAGGGAGTTGCTGAACCCGCTACTGTCAGCGGTCAACTCCCTAAGGCGATTGGACCTGCCGGTGGATCAGTGGTCCTTTGTACTGCTGCACATAGTCCTCGCCAAATTGCCCGCTGAAATGAAGGGGCGTTTCGAGCAGAGGTACGGAGGCGACAGCGCCTCGTATCTCCCGCCCTTCGCGGACCTCCTTCGTTTTTTGGAGGACGAATGTAGGGTGACGGACCACCTGGAGCCTGCCCCGGTTCCAGGTGTTGGTCGTATGGTGGCGGCGAGGGAACAGCCCCGTCGCCCGACCAATCGCTTTGCTGCCTTCCAGCAGTCCCCTCCCCCCGCACCGAGTGAGCGGTGCAGGTATTGCAGGGGAGATAGGCACATGGTGCACGAATGTGCCAAATTTAGAGGCCTCCGCCCAGAGGGACGGAGGGCCGTTGCTAGACAGCGCCAATGGTGCTATAGGTGTTTGGGGGGACACATGCAGTCGGCGTGTCCCCAGACCGAGGATTGTCGTCTTTGCGGAGGGAGGCATCACCCCCTCCTTTGTTTGGACCGCAAGGACGCCGGGAGCGACCGGGGTTCGAATTCCTCGCGCACGGGCGGGGGCCCGGCAGCCCGGAACCGGTCCCCTAGAGATTCGGCGGGGCTTAGCCCCCCCGTTCAGTCCCCCCCGGAGAGGGGGAACTATAGGAGAGACGCCCCCGCCACGGGCGGGGGTAGGGGGGTACCACAAGAGTACGCCACGGTGGCGATGGGCACGGGCCCTATTTGCTACTCCCCCCCCCTAATGGAGAGGCCTCGATTGGGGTACTATGTACCGAGGCACGCCCCACACGGGTATTACCCTGCACCTAGGAGTGCTGTTGGTCGGGGCCAGTATGTACCCGATTGGGACCCGCTCGCCCGGTACGAGCGTCCCACATTTGGCGCGCCGACTCAGGCGCGAGGGGGACAAGTACCCCCCCAAAATTTTTAATGGCGCCCCTGTCGGACCCAACCACCCCTCCGCAGCTTGTGCTGTTGCCAACAGCCTCCGTGAATGTTTGGGGACCTAAGGGCAATGTTGTCACGGTGCGTGCCCTTTTGGACTCAGGTGCCCAGGGGTGCATAATGTCCAGGTGGCTTGTCCGACAGCTGGGTCTTTTGCTTGTGCCGCATCACGAAGCGGTACGGGGGGTGGGAGACTCGCGGATCCCTGATCCGATTGGTCGAGTTGAGTTCTCCTTCTCCCCCCACTTCACGCCAAGGCCGAAGATCGGTGCTTCGGCGATAGTATTTGATAAGGTGGTTGGACCACTCCCGCAAGTGCGAGTGCCGCCATCCACGATTGAGCTGACGTCTGGACTGGCTTTGGCTGATCCTTCCTTCCACCGACCGGGCCCAATACACTTGTTGATTGGTGCGGATGTCCTCGGTCGTGTACTGTGTGGAAGCAAGCGAGTTTTGCAGACAGCCGATCTTGTCGCCTTGTCCTCGTCGCTGGGTCATGTGGTGATGGGAAAGGTACCACAGACACCAGACACCCCGTCGGTAGACCGCCAGACCATTGTCGGTTCTACTTTGTCCGACGTTCTCCAAAAGTTTTGGGAGGTGGAGGAACCTCCCACTGCCAAGCGGTTGGATCCGTTAGCGGAGGAGTGCGAATTGTTCTACCAGAACAACACTGGGCGCCTCCTCTCGGGTCGCTTGATTACCCGCTTGCCCTTCTTGGCGGTTCGCCCTCCTTTAGGGAGCTCCCGACCGATGGCCGAGAAGAGATTGTTGTCCATGGAGCGTAGGATGGCCAGGGATCCCGCATTCAAGGAGAAGTATATAGACTTCATGCGGGAGTATTTGGACCTTGGGCACATGTCCATCTCGCAGTTGGACTGGCGTAATGTGGAACATTACTTCCTGCCACACCACGCTGTTTTGAAGACTTCTAATGGGAAGATCCGCGTGGTCTTTGATGGTTCAGCGCCCACGTCAACCGGAGTGTCGTTGAATCAGTGTCTGCATGCGGGGCCGAAGTTGCATCACGATGTCTGTGATGTTTTGACCAACTTCCGCCGGCACGCTGTCGTCTTTGTGGCCGATATCCGCATGATGTTCAGACAGACCGTGATTCACCCGGAGGATAGACGATACCAGCTCATCCTTTGGCGTGAGGATCCCCAGGATCCGATGTTGGCTTACGAGCTGAACACCAACACTTATGGTTTGCGGTCGAGCCCCTTTGTGGCGATCCGTTCGCTTTTGGAGCTCGCAGAGCGCGAACGGCTACGCTATCCCCGGGCATCTGCTCTTATTGAGGGGGGGGCCTTATTTGTCGACGATATCTGCACGGGGGCCTCGAGCTTAGATGAGGCTCTCGTCTTACGTGATGAGCTGATTGCGCTCTTGAGGGCTGGTGGCTATGAGTTGCGGAAGTGGCTGTCTAACTCACCGGACCTATTGGCAGATTTGCCTAAGGACCACCAGCAAGAGCCGCTCCTCTTTGAAAATCCGGAGACTCCAGACATGCTGTCTGTTTTGGGAGTCCAGTATCGACCAGTCCCGGATTTGTTCACATATAGATTGGAACTGCCAGACCCAAAGGTCTGGACTAAACGCACGGTGCTGTCCACTGTAGCCCGTACCTTTGATCCGAACGGTTGGCTCAGCCCTGTAGTGTTTTCGATGAAGTGCTTCCTACAGGAGCTCTGGGCTGCGGAATTGTCATGGGATGAGCCCCTCTCTGGTAGCCTCCTACGAGAGTGGGTGAGGTTCGTGTCATCCCTACCCGACGTCAATCGGGTTTGTATACCGAGGCAAATGCTGCCTTCGGGAAAGTTTAAAGCCTCCCTGCACGGCTTTTGTGACGCGTCCGAAAGCGGATACGCGGCAGCCGTTTACATCCGAACGGTGGATGCAGCAGGCGTTGTCGCCGTACACTTAGTTACGGCCAAGAGTAAGGTCGCCCCCCTTCGGACTAGGCTAACCATTCCGAAGTTGGAGTTGTCCGGCGCCACTCTCTTAGTACGGCTACTCAATCATGTTGCCGACACCTTGGGAAACGGTGTCGACCTGGAGTCGATATTTGCGTGGTCTGACAGCCAGGTCGTCCTTTGTTGGCTGAAGAGTTCAGTCCACACCCTTGAGGTTTTTGTGGCCAACCGGGTCTCACAAATTCAGACTTCAAAGGCCCCGTTGATTTGGCGCCACGTCCCGGGCGAATTGAACCCCGCAGATTGTGCCTCCCGCGGCTGCGAGGCGCCTGAGTTAGTGGATCACCACCTATGGTGGAGTCCATCATGGTTGTTACGGCCTGAGCGCTCATGGCCTGCCACCCCGGCTGTGGCCAGAGTCCCAGACCTAGGCATGCGTGTTCACGCCGTGGAGACGGTGGCGGCTCCGCAGATGGAGTTTTTGTTAGACCGCTACAGTTCTCTTGATAAGTTGCTCGGCGTGACTGCTTGGATGAGGCGCTTTGTGCGAAATTGTCGCCAGCCTCAGGAGAAATCGTTGTCTCCGGTCCTCGCCCCACAAGAGCGGCAAGACGCTCTGTTGCATTGGTTGCGAGTGACGCAACAGCGAGAGTTTGAACCGGAGCTGAAAGCCCTGCGCTCAAGTAAGTCCAAGTTGAAGGGACCCTTGGTGCGGTTGAATCCCTTCTTGGACAGTACCGGATTGCTGCGTGTCGGAGGTAGGCTCAGACATGCCAACCTGCCGTACGGATCACGCCACCCTTTGTTGCTCCCCAAGGATGGACCGTTAGTTAGACTGTTGATTACAGACCGACATGTAAAGAATGCTCATGCCGGTTGTAATGCTTTGACCGCGCTCCTCCAACGAGAGTTCTGGATTTTGTCAGCGCGGAGAATAATCCGATCCGTTATTTTTCGTTGTCTCCCGTGTTATCGTTTGCGCGCCGATACGATGCAGCCCCAGATGGGTGATTTGCCTGCCGATCGAGTGAACGAATCGATGCCCTTCTCAGGAGTTGGAACGGATTTTGCGGGGCCATTTACCGTTAAGACATCGCGGCTTCGTAATGCTAGAACGGAAAAGGCTTACTTGTGTGTATTTGTTTGTTTGGCCACTAAAGCGGTCCACCTGGAGGTGGTTAGTGCCCTCACCACAGAAGCCTTTGTAGCCACGTTGAATCGTTTTGTGTCTCGCCGCGGAATGCCGTCGTTAATCAGGTCCGATTGTGGAACCAATTTCAAGGGCACCGATAGGTATTTAAAGGAAGTTTGTGAATTTTTGGATAGGAATAATTTTGAGATCGGATCCACACTCTCTCGCAGAGGGGTACGATGGCAGTACTCCCCGCCATCCTGCCCCCACTGGGGAGGGATTTTTGAAGCAACTGTAAAGGCCGCTAAAACTCACCTTCGTCGCGTTATTGGGGAGACGGTCCTCACGTTTGAGGAACTCGCGACCGTATTTTGTAAGGTTGAGGCGGTCCTCAACTCGCGTCCGTTATGTCCGTTGTCTTCGGACGCGAATGATTTAGAGGCCCTTACGCCGGGCCATTTTTTGATTGGCAGACCGCTTAACGCCTTGCCGGAATATCCTTATTCCGAAGTGCCCTCCGGACGGCTCTCGCGATTTGAATTGCTCCAGCAGCTTACGCAGAGTTTTTGGCGCCGTTGGCATCTGGAGTATTTGCACATTTTGCAGCAACGCGTTAAGTGGTCGGATAGGACGACCCCACCCAAGACAGGAGACCTCGTGTTGGTAAAGGATCCAAACCTGCCGCCCCTCCGCTGGCGTTTAGGACGCATTGTTCAGCTTCATCCGGGGTCGGATGGTGTGCCCAGGTTTGCCGAGGTCCTGGTGGGGGACTCTGTTTTGAAGCGAGCGATCGCTACCCTCTCTCGCCTGCCCTTAGATTGAGTTGGCGGACAGTTTGCTACTGTCCGGGACGGGGGGATGTTCGCGCCGCGCTGCGAGCGGTGCGTTGTCATTGTCAAGGTCACGGGCGACACGAAATGCGCTCGGGCCGCGTGCAGACCAGTTGGCCGTAAGCAGCCGTGAGACAAGTTCGTGTGTTTCTGTAGCGACGTGCCGCGCAAGTTACCTACCCATATTGGGACCGAGATTTCGTTTTGCACCTACTAGGGCTCCGGTCGGGGTACGGACTTGTAACCCGTGTGTGTTCGCTTTGAAAAGCGCCGGGAAAGTTTTAGCTGCCTATTAGGGCATTGTGTAGTATAAGAGTGTTAGCTGTAAGAGTATCCCATCGGGGGTTGTGTGGAGATCGTTTTGCCCGGCGCGCGCCGGCGAGACAACGTTCAGCCCCCCTGGATTACGGACACTATTTTCTAGTAAGGTAGGATTAGCTTAATTTACTTAATTTTGCATGAGAAACCTTCGTTTCAATAAACTGTGGAACACAGTAGATGTGGTCATCACAATTGTGCGTGATCATCCATCATAGCCTGATTACACCTACCGAGTAGAGTGGGGAGACAAGTACTCTCGGCTCGGCCGAATACTAGGTACATGTAAACACAGTACTCGGCCGAGCTCGGTACAACATTAACTCGGTCCCGTCAGATACTTTTGATTGGGTAATCGATACTTAGATTATTTGAGCCCAAAAAATAATCTACAATACAATGGGTGATTTTCTGAAAGCTCGCTCACTAGATGGCGCTGTCCCACCTATGCAGTTAGAAGGAACGGAACGTTATAAATTTTACTTTGACGCGACTTTTGTTACGTAAAACGGAACGTCAGACAGATGTTATTTATTTACCTTAATCTTTAAATTTACCTATTGCGCTTCTGTTCCTCACAGTAGTACCTATCAGTACTTATTTAATTTATTTTAAGTTTCCTTTGGGTTTTTTAAAGTAAATAAATTAAATATGATTCATACCAAAGTATACCATGTACATACTTCGTTCAACGCCATCTAGTGAAGCATTTGGAAGCTTTTTTTTTAAATAGCCTCAGAAAATTGCTCATTAATCGATTCGGAATCGATTATCCGGCAACAATCACTATATACCTACGTCGAATAATAAGAGCGATAAAAATTTAATTAACGGATTTATTTGAAAATGAAATTGTCTTAATTTTATGAGAACACAGAATCCTAAACTTATACTAGGCTCCTCAGAGTTATCTGATATGCAGTGTAGTCTCTTTAAATGATCTCGAAGATTTGTTAGGTACCTATGTTTCCACAAAGCTTTATTTTCTTTTTACAAGTTTTATTTTTCTTTTACAAGTTTTGCACGTGGCCCCCAGTTCCCCCTCTCTTCTCAAAATGCGTCCAAATACGAAATTTACTTTTTAACAACGACAGATAAATAAATAAACGGCCCTAAATTACCGCCCAAATAACTCTACAATTCAAAGGTAACTGTACTGTCATTGTCATGTCACTATATGACACTACAGTCTGTAAAATTTGGCATGGTTGGAATAGCAGCTCATTTGTGCAAAGCAAAAAGATGTTTATGCTATTGGAATAAAGCTCAAGAAAAACCGCATCAGATATTTTTTATGACAATGTAGCTTACGCTAGAAAATTAGACTCTATTCCTTGTCAGGCTATGATGGATGATGTGGTTTACCCACTTCTATCATGCTTCTATCCTACACTCCATAGGTTAACCTTTCTCTATGGCATGTGGAAACAAATGGCCAACGTTTTTTTTGGCTCGTACGTTCTATATTACGTTAATATTACTTTGCTTGCATTGCATTGCATTATTTGCACCATAATAATGCTGAGCTGCGATCCGCATAGCGATACCGATATTGTGCCCCAATGATGCAATGCAATGCTTGACAAGCCCGGTAAACATGAAGTATGAAGCCCCCAGTACAGGATGGCTGATCATGTTGGCCGACCATGATGGGCCATCGTGTACAGGGGTGGTTTGTGTATTATTTTTCTCTTTGGTTTGCGTTGCTCGCAGACGGCAATCACACGCAAACCGCCCCTGTACACGATGGCCCATCATGGTCGGCCAACATGATCGGACAGCCTGTACTGGGGGCTTAAAGCCCCCAAGTTTATGGCACTAAAAAGAATTTAAATAAAACTTTTCTACTCGAATGTACCAATTGTATGGCATATTGAATCAAAGGCTTATTTCTCGGAAATTCGCTGTGTTATACTCGTTATCAGATTTTTTCCCGTGTTCGCTATGGTAGTAGTAAATATTGGCATGCTCAGTTTGGTGACAGGTGCCCTGGATCATGCTGTACTGGGTGTGGCGCTGCTGGAACGATGCCTAAATGTAGGAACACAATCTAAACCTAGGATTTCTCTGGAATAGTTAATGCTGCGAGAGTGGTTTATTTTTTTCCCTTTATAGGAAGATAAAAGAATGCGCAAATGCTATTTAATACATCAATTAAAGGCGTTAGAGCAAAAAAAATTTTTTTTGAGGTTATAATTTTTCGATGCCTATAAAATCATTATTCCATGATGAAATGTAGAAATTCAATTTTTTCCGTACCCTATGATGAAGGAACTTAATATACAGGCACACTGTTTTCAGTAAAAAAATCGAATTGCTGAGATTCGGCCGTGGCGCTGCTGGGACGACGTCGTCCCAGCAGCGCCCCAAGTGACCTACGATTACTCCTGAATCTGTCGACATTTACAGGTGGACATTAGCTTATGTGAAATGGAAAAAAAAGCCAAAAATATGTGTCTTATTAGATTTATTATAGCTTTTGTAATTAATGAGAAATAGCGGGGCGCTGCCAGGACGACGTCGTTCCAGCAGCGCCACAGAAATCCCCGTATATCCTCGGATCCAGTGGGGGGAAAAAATCAATCGTATTTTTTCCCGACTGGTAAAAAATTGGCCTGCATGGTATATTTTTTTCAAGCAAATCGGAGACCGTGGCGCTGCTGGAACGATGGACACATATAAACTGTAGGCGCATCTAGCCATATAAACTGTAGGCGCATCTAGCCTTGTAGCCTAGCTTTTACTCAAGCATAGACACACATGACCGACTCTTAGCTCCCATGGCTACTCAACTAAGCTGTAGGCACACATCGCCTTTTTCTAACATTACTTTTGTGAAGCGACTGCAAAATTAATTTCAAACTATCTATGCACTGATGACCTTTCGGCAAATGACCACTACTAGTCAAGCTTAGACACTCATGGTCTATCTATAAGCGACACACATGGCCGACTCGTAGCTCACATGGCTACTAAACTAGGATATAGGCACACATGGCTACTCAACTAGGCTATAGGCACACATCACTACTCAACTAAGCTATAGGCTCACATGGCCGGATTATAACTGACACACATGGCGGACTAGTAGCTCACATGGCTACTCAATTACGCTATAGGCAGACATGGCCTTTTTCTAATACCTATTACTTTTGTAAAGCGACTGCAAAATTAAACTTCAAACTATCTAAATCCATTAACGACTTTACAGCAAATGGCCACCACTAGGTACTCAAGCTTAGACACACATACACATGGTTTTATTATAAGCGACACACATGGCCAACTCAACAAACTAGTTGTATAGTAATAGAAAGAATACAAAGAATTGAGTATTGTTCATATAACCTCATTCGCCCTTTTTGCATTCTTGTCTGTTAAATTATATATTTCCATTGTAATTTCAAAAACATAAAATCACTCATTCTCTTTAAAACATGCTCAACATATTTGGCCCACATCAATGGCATGTGAAAGTCAAAATCAAAGCTATCTTTATTAACTATATTGAGTACCTACAATAATTACGCAATCATAGCATTTACATTCCTAATATTCCTCAACACGTATCATATAAAATTTAATTTCGGTTTCGAATATTTTCAATCTTCATTCGAACTTTTGAAAAAGATTTGAAACGTCCGGGTCGATTGACTCCGAGTCATAAAAGACAGCTTTTTAAATAAAGTGCCGATTTTTCACAGAAAGGCGGAATAAATTTGAAATATTTTGTAAATGCGAATAAGGTCAACTGATCAAACTGATTTTGTACAACTTCTAGAGAAAAATTGCACGTACCTTATAACTGAACTTCTTTGCGGGTTTTCTGTTGCCACTTCTGAATTATGACGATATAATAACTCGGCAGTATAGGCATCCATTTATTTATGCTTCATTCGTACAATCACTGGTTAACGTCCTTTCGACTCGACAACTCGAACAGAATTGACCACACAACTGACTGTCCGCCTACGGGCAGATTCCCGCCATTTTGTCTATCCCCGTTCAAAACACAGTGGCGCCATACCGCCGCTTTCTGTCAATTTCAACTTAAAAGTGTTTGTTCGGAAAAGATCGACGTTTCTGAACGCAACTCTAATGTCACGTCAAATTGACATTAGCTGTCACTTGAAGTTGACAGGGACACTTGATTGGAATTCTTCTTGGAAAAATGTCGGAATAATTTTGCTGAATTTGTTAAAAATCGCTCGCGTTGAATGTGCCTGGCATATCGAGTTTGAATACATCTTAAATTATCTATGTGATCCCGTTTTGTACGACCAAGGTTTTGATGCCATCTCTGGAGTGGCCGGTCGCGGATGCTTTGAAAGATAACCTTTTCTACCACATGCGCTTGTTGTCGGGACACTATATCGTAATAAAAAAAGCTCCCACGTGTGTGTCTTTGTGTATCTATTGTTGAAACGCCCAGTGTCTTGTGAACGCTGTTATTTGTGTTGTGAGTGAAGTGACTAATTGGTAAGGTCTGCAGAAGAAGAAGATTTACCAGGACCCCAGGGGCGCGCGCGCCCCCTTACACCACTTCTGCCTTGGAGACGGTCGACCCACAGACCCGTATGTAACCTTACCTTACTTAAAATTCTCTCCGCTGTGTATCGCAGTCCTATTGTTCAGTTACATCCCGGCTGAAACCAAGATTTGTCCGGAGTCTATACTCATGATAGCCTTCCACTGCGCCAATGCTGACTCCGCGGTCTAGGCAGGGGTGTACTGAACAATTCTTGGTAGCAAGAGCGTAGCTTGAAGGCCTGAGAGGCCCACGCCAAAACTTTGTATTAATCAGTGCCGTTTTGATGACCCAGTCTGGTCCGGACTAGATTAATTTGTACTTGTAAATGGTAATTAACTTGCATTTGAAAAGTAAAGGGCATTCCTTTGTTATTGGTTCCATGTCTTGTAATTAATGTATTGAAGTCATGTATTGAAGTTCCAAATTGTAAACAGATGCCTTTCTTTGCTCATAATAATTATTATTCAGTTTTGTTAGCAAATTTGAGTTGTGAATATTGACAAGTTTGTTGCTAAAATAATAGCTAATAAAAGGTTAGCTAATAAGTTTGCACTCAATACTTAGTGAAACTTAAATGATTTGGGACATTGTTTACACATTGAAACTCATTGAAACTTGTGCTTTGAAATAATTAAAATTAACTTGTTGTTGTGTAACAGTATGTTGTGTTGATATCCAAGTGAATTTCAATAGTCAGTGATTTTGAGTGAATTTCAATAGTCAGTGAGTTTTGTTGTTTTCTGATAACCTCCAGATATTTAAGAGTTTGTGTCATTATAAATACTTTGTTGTTGTAATATTGGAATTTTGTGGTTAGTAATAACCTCCAAATATTGGAGATTTTGTGTTATAGTGAATATTTTGAATTTGTTGGTTTTGTTGATAAATTTGTGACGTTACAATGACGGCCTCCTCTGCTAAAGCCAAAATACGTTCTGAGTTACGGTGGTTAGCGTCTGCAGTCGCATTGTTGGATCGACCTGATAGGACGGAGGCCTTGTTGAACAGATACGGAGATCTGCCCATACGTTTGGCTGTTGTTGATGAGCAGTATGCCTTATTTTTGGAAAGGACTGTTGAGGCCGAGGTGGAAATGCGACAAGAAGTCGGTTTGGATGTGGACCAGTGTTATGATTTTGCGGACAGAATTACCCAGGTAGCTCGACCTTTGCAAGTGGCAAGAGAGAATGAACCGAGCCCGTCCCCGGTCACATCTAAAAGTATGCCCCCTCTCTTTGCTAGATTGGCCCCCTTAGACTTAAGGCGCTTTGCTGGTCGTCTAGAGGACTGGGAGGGCTTTATTAATATTTTTGATAGTCTTGTACATGCCCGGGACGATTTGACCCAGGGCCAGAAGTTAGCTTATTTGTTATCCGTGTTGGAAGGGGAGGCCCTTGAATCGGTTCAACATTTGGCCCCCTCGGATGAAAACTACCCTATTGCTAGGGATTTGATTGCCCGTCGGTACCAGAACGTACGACGTCTGGCGGACAACCATGTTGCCGCCATTTTGAATTTACCCCGCGTTGCCAGCGTGATGCACTTGAGAGTGGCTTTGTTAAATCCGCTGTTGGTGGCATACAACGCATTAAAAATCTTAAAACTCCCAGTGGAGCAGTGGTCGTTTTTGTTACTGCACATTGTCCTGGGAAAGTTGCCGGACTCTGTTAAGGTCCGTTTTGAGCAGCAGTATGGTGGGGATAGTGCGACTTATCTGCCACCCTTCTCGGACCTCTTGACGTTCCTGGAAGGAGAAAGTAGACTGGCAGATAATTCCTCTCTGGCCGGTCCTATGGGACCCGAACGACCTGTGCCACAGAGTAGATCCCCCACCGGACCCCCCCGTAGGGGGCGTATGGCCCCTCGCGCGCCCGGCCGCTATGCCGCCGTCCAGGAGACCGCCCGCTGCTTGTACTGTCGGGAACCGGGTCACAGCACGACCCGTTGTGATAAGTTCCTCGACCAGCGCGTCCAAGGCCGTCGAGCGATCGCGCGACAACGGACATGGTGCTACTCGTGCTTGGGCCTGCACATGCAGCGCGAATGTACCCAAGCGCACCCATGCCGCTTTTGTAAGGGCAACCACCATCCCCTCCTCTGCATGAACAGCCCAGAGGGCGGCGGAGCGCCGCAGCGCGTCGCTGCAGGATCACCTCGTATGGGTGGGGGGCTCGGACCCCCCGCGGTGTTTGCATCCCGCAGCAGTTCTAGTGGCCACCAGAGTGGCCCCAGACGCTCTCCGCCACGTTTTGAGCCTCAAACGGGCGGGGGTCCCAGGGACCCCCCAATGGGAAACCGATCCCCAACTAGGGGGTTCGATTTTGCGAGCGTTGCGGGAGGTCGTAGAAGCCCCCCGCAACGTGTTGAGCCTCGCACAGCCGGGGGTCCCCGGGACCCCCCCTCTGAAAATCGGTCACCGTGCCCCCGCGACTATGGGGCGACGTACACGGTGGATGATAGGCACCGATTCTCGCCGCCGCTCGCCGAATACCCGCGTTTGGAGTGGCGCCCGCCCCGTCTTCAAGGGGCCGGGAGATATAACCCGCCTGATACCGGGCGAATTGGACGTAGGCAGTATGTGGGAGATTGGGACCCACTGGATCGCTATGAGCGACCCCCTTACCATGGGGGGACGTCTGGGGACCCCACATACTAGCAATCAACGTGTTTACGGTCGATTGTAGCCACCCCTCCAGAGACCGTTTTGTTGCCCACGGCCTCTGTACTTGTCAGGGGATTGAATGGCGACCTTGTGGAAGTTCGCGCCTTGTTGGATTCCGGTGCTCAGGGGTGTGTTGTGTCATCTTGGTTAGTTAGGCGGTTGGGCCTCAAGGTGCACCCCCACACGGAAGGCGTGAGAGGTGTTGGCGATGTGAAAGTCCCCGGGTTGTTAGGGCATGTTGACTTCACATTTACATCACGTAATAAGTCCACGCCAGGCATTAAGACCTCGGCGATTGTGTTGGACACAGTTGTTGGCCGTCAACCTTCAGTTGACTTGGGACCGAGTATGTTGTCTTTGGTGTCTGATTCCCCACTCGCCGATCCAAATTTCTTCCGCCCAGGCCCGATTGATGCTCTCCTTGGAGCCGATGTCCTGGGGCGAGTTTTGTTGACGGGGAAGCGAGTTTTGCAGCCAGATGGCTTGGTAGCTCTGCAGACGACACTCGGTACAGTTGTGATGGGCCCTGCTCGCCGCGTTTTGGATTCCCTTGATGAGGATCGCGGTCTTGTTTTTAATGTGTCTCTCTCCGAAGTGGTGCAGAAGTTTTGGGAGGTTGAGGAACCTCCACCAGCCCCGCGGGTAGACCCAGTAGCGGATGAATGCGAGTTGTATTACCAGAATAACACTGGTCGCCTCCGCTCTGGTCGTTTGATCACCCGTCTCCCCTTTCGTGCCGGCCGACCTCCTCTGGGCGAATCCCGACCGCTAGCGGAACGTAGGCTAGTGGCGATGGAGCGTCGCATGAGCAAGGATCCGGTCTTCCGCCAGAAGTATGTTGAATTCATGCGGGAGTATGAGGAGTTAGGGCACATGTCCGTGAGCGATTTGGATTGGCGCTCCGTTGAGCACTTCTTTTTGCCGCACCACGCCGTTTTGAAATCCGGAAAGATTCGGGTGGTCTTTGACGGTTCGGCTCCCACCTCTACTGGAGCGTCCTTGAACCAGTGTCTGCATGTAGGTCCCAAGCTGCACACGGAGATCTCAGACATTTTGACCAACTTCCGGCGGCACCAAATTGTATTTATGACTGACATCCGGATGATGTTCAGACAAACGGTCATCCATCCAGAGGATAGGAGGTACCAATTGATTTTGTGGAGAGAGAGTCCTAGGGACCCCTTGTTGATTTATGAATTGAATACGAATACGTACGGTTTGGCTTCGAGCCCGTTTGTTGCGATTCGTTCTTTGTTGGAGTTGGCCGAGAAGGAGCGCTTGAGATATCCTCGCGCCTCCGCCATTTTGGCCAGTGACGTCTATGTGGATGACATTTGCACGGGCGCCTCATCTGTCTCAGAGGCGATTGTCCTGAGAGACGAACTCACCGCCCTTTTGAAGTCGGGAGGTTACGAGTTGAGGAAATGGATATCCAACTCGCCTGATGTACTGGTAGGTTTGCCCGAAGAGCACCAGCAGGACCCCCACCTGTTCGAAAATGTTGATAATCCCCATGTGGTGACCGTCCTTGGCGTACAGTACAAACCGGTCTCTGACACTTTCACTTATTGTGTGGATTTACGACCACCGAAAGTCTGGACCAAGCGTTTAGTATTGTCTACTGTCGCACGTACCTTTGACCCCAATGGGTGGATTTGCCCTGTGCTGTTTATGGCCAAGTGTTTCTTGCAACGGTTATGGGCTTCGGGTGTGTCGTGGGATGAACCCCTCTCGGACGAGTTACTCCGAGATTGGTCGAGCTTCGTTTCATCCCTCCCCGAGATTAATGAAGTGCATTTGCCGAGGCTATTCCTCCCTTCTGAAAATTGTAAAGTTACTCTTCACGGCTTTTCCGATGCCTCCGAACGTGGATTTGCTGCGGCCGTGTACCTCCGCACCGTTACTGTTGACGGAGTTGTTGCTGTGCATCTGGTGATAGCGAAAAGCAAAGTCGCTCCCCTTCGGACTCGTCATACGATCCCGAGGTTGGAATTGTGTGGAGCTGCCCTCCTAATGCGTTTGTTGAACCACGTATGGCTCACATTAGGTCGATCTATTGCAATACAAGAGGTTTATGCTTGGTCGGACAGTCAGGTCGTCCTTTGTTGGTTGAAGGCTCCGGCGCACACCTTGGACGTGTTTGTGGCCAATCGAGTGTCGCAGATTTGTAATTCCGACATCGAGTTGATTTGGAGACACGTGCCGGGAACCATGAATCCCGCGGATTGTGCGTCTCGGGGTTGTGTAGCCCCAACCCTAATTAACCACCCCCTCTGGTGGGGCCCACAGTGGTTGATGCGGCCTGAGTCGGAGTGGCCGCCCTCTCCAGCGTTGTCGAACGTAGCCGTTCCTGATATGCGGGCATGCGTCCTGGAGACTAACCCCGCCGGGGAAAAGGATTTGTTGTTGGATCGGTACAGCTCCTTACAGAAACTGCTTGGTGTTACCGCTTGGATCAGACGTTTTGTGTACAACTGCAGAAACCCACGCGCGAGGCGTGATTCGTCGGTTCTCACTCCGGACGAGCGTAGGGACGCGCTCTTGTTTTGGGTCCGGAGAGTACAAGCTGATAGTTTTGAGTCCGAGATTGAAATTTTGCGTTTAGGCCGTCGCAAGTTGAAGGGCGCGGTATCGCGATTAAATCCCTTCCTGGACGAGAGTGGGCTTTTGCGAGTCGGCGGAAGACTTCGAAATGCGAACCTGCCGTATGGAGCTCGTCACCCCCTTTTGTTACCTAAAGCCGGACATTTGACTCAACTGATAATAACAGATCGCCATGTGAATGCACAACATGCTGGCTGTAATGCTTTGTTGGCCATTTTGCAGCGTGAATTTTGGATTTTGTCTGCTCGTCGAGCCATTCGCACTGTGGTTTTCCGTTGCCTGCCTTGTTATCGATTGAAGGCCGCGACCATGCAGCCCCAGATGGGTGATTTGCCTGCTGATCGCGTCACGGAATGTAGAGCTTTTGCCGGAGTCGCCACCGACTTCGCCGGTCCCTTTACTGTAAAGGCTTCGAGACTGCGTAATGCTAAAACCTATAAGGCGTACTTGTGCGTGTTTGTGTGTTTGTCCACCAAGGCTGTCCACTTGGAAATTGTCTCGGAATTGTCTACCGAAGCCTTTGTCGCCGCCTTGAGCAGATTTGTTTCCCGTAGAGGACTGCCGTCATTGATACGTTCCGATTGTGGTACTAATTATAAGGGAACGTGTAATTATCTTAAGGAAGTAGTTAAGTTTTTTGTTGATAATAAAATAGACATTGGAACCACCCTCTCCCGGCGTGGGATAATCTGGAAGTTTAGCCCTCCAGCTTGTCCGACCTGGGGAGGAATTTTTGAAGCTTGTGTAAAGGCTGCCAAGACACACTTGCGTCGCGTGATTGGAGAAACTATTCTCACGTTTGAGGAACTTGATACGGTATTTTGTAAAATTGAGGCCGTCCTCAACTCGCGACCCTTGTGCCCGTTGTCTTCGGACCCGAATGACCTGGAAGCGTTGACGCCAGGTCATTTCTTGATCGGACAGCCCCTTTTGGCGTTGCCTGAATATCCGATTCAGGATGTAGGATCCCATCGTTTGTCGCGATACCAACTTTTGAAACAGATGTCCCAAAACTTCTGAGCACGTTGGTCGATGGAGTATTTGCATATCCTACAACAGCGCGTGAAGTGGACAGATAAAACCACCCCACCCCAGACTGGCGACCTCGTGTTGATTAAGGATGCTAACCTGCCGCCCCTATGTTGGCGAAGGGGGCGCATTGTTAAACTCTACCCCGGAACTGACGGAGTTCCTCGTTTTGCTGAGGTTTTGGTTCGAGATTCGGTTTTGAAGAGAGCAGTTAGTGGGCTCTCCCGATTACCCGTAGATTGACGTACCGTTCTTAACGGTCCGGGGCGGGGGGATGTTCGGAAAAGATCGACGTTTCTGAACGCAACTCTAATGTCACGTCAAATTGACATTAGCTGTCACTTGAAGTTGACAGGGACACTTGATTGGAATTCTTCTTGGAAAAATGTCGGAATAATTTTGCTGAATTTGTTAAAAATCGCTCGCGTTGAATGTGCCTGGCATATCGAGTTTGAATACATCTTAAATTATCTATGTGATCCCGTTTTGTACGACCAAGGTTTTGATGCCATCTCTGGAGTGGCCGGTCGCGGATGCTTTGAAAGATAACCTTTTCTACCACATGCGCTTGTTGTCGGGACACTATATCGTAATAAAAAAAGCTCCCACGTGTGTGTCTTTGTGTATCTATTGTTGAAACGCCCAGTGTCTTGTGAACGCTGTTATTTGTGTTGTGAGTGAAGTGACTAATTGGTAAGGTCTGCAGAAGAAGAAGATTTACCAGGACCCCAGGGGCGCGCGCGCCCCCTTACACCACTTCTGCCTTGGAGACGGTCGACCCACAGACCCGTATGTAACCTTACCTTACTTAAAATTCTCTCCGCTGTGTATCGCAGTCCTATTGTTCAGTTACATCCCGGCTGAAACCAAGATTTGTCCGGAGTCTATACTCATGATAGCCTTCCACTGCGCCAATGCTGACTCCGCGGTCTAGGCAGGGGTGTACTGAACAGTGTTGCCAGTGACAATTACAATTTGTACTACAATAATTTAATTATTTTAATCATTACTTTTTTGAAATACAACATTTGGAGACATAAACCGACCGGCCATACACACCCGTAATAAAGCAGCTAGTTTAGTATGGCAAACTTACAAATTTGAGACAAAAGGGCACGTGAGAATGCTTGCATGCCCTTTTTGCGATAAACAGTGAAGATGGCACCCACATAACTCGGAAAATATACAGAGTAAATGTGCCGTTTTTGCAGAGAACGTAGATAAAACCTTGGAGAAGTTTAATAACGTCAAAAAAACATTTTTGGCCGAAAGTATGAAATGTGCCCTTTTTGCAATTAGTGATTCCTATCAACAATTTTTTAGTTTCCAAGCCAAATGGGAAGATGCGCTTCATCTTAAACTTATCACTAAATAAATTTATTGACACAAGTCATTTTAAACTGGAGGATTTAAGAACAGTTATAAAATTGATATCGAGATATTGTAACCGTGCACAGTTGACCTGAAAGACGCATAGTTTTTATTAAAAATTCACAAGAAAGACCGAAAATAGCTAAGATATCATTTTGATCAAAAAACATTTGAATTTAATGTCTTATTGTTTGGCTTTATCACAGCTCCTTTGGTTTTCACTAAAGTCATCATGAAACCGGTCATGAAATTCTAAAGATTATGTGGTTACCTGTAAACAATATATTTGGATGACCTCTGTCTAATATAAGGGTCTTAAAACTTACAAGATACCGTGAAGTTGCTTACTAGCTTAGGTTTCATTATAAATACCGATAAAAGTAATTTTATACCTTCTCAGTCTTGTAAGTTCTTAGGATATAGTTTAGACTAAAAGAAATTCTAGGTCACTTTGCCAAAATTAAATTTGCAATACAAAAGTTTTCTAACTTAAAAAGGTGTAAAATTAGAGAATTTGTAAGTTTTATTGGACTGTTAATATCCGCCTGTCCTGCCGTGAAATACAGCTGGTTGTATACAAAATTATTTGAAATATGTATAATAGGTACATGGATATACCTTGTTATTTGCAACAGGATTTCTATTGGTGGAGCCGCACCAAAATAAAAATAGACAAGTATGACCTGGAAGTTTTTTCAGGTGCCTCAACTACGGGGTGGGGAATTGCGTGTGGAGACGACAGAGCTAGTGGATTATGGAGTGTAAAAGAAAGTAGCAGACAATAAATTATTTAGGAATTCTTGCTGCGTTTATTGGTTTAAGATATTAACTGCCAAGTACTTCTACGAATTGACAATACCACGGTAATTTCCTACGTAAACCGTATGGGTGATATACACTCCCCACACCTGACAGAGATCGCAAAAGACCTCTGGCAATGGCGTAATGGCCCTCAGAGCGCTTTCATGGCATCCCATGACTACGTAATCCACATGGTACATGGTGGCATAGACCGCACCAAATACTGTAAATTGAAAATTGTATTGAAGTAAGACTTTACTTTTATTTAAACAACAGTACGAACTGTATTCAAGGATTTTTAATTAATCGCCTGCCCGAATCGAGAATCTAACTAACACCAAATTATCCGAACTTCTTAAAACCAATCGAGGTGTTGTTACTTATCTATAACTTTATTAAACATTTATGATAGGTAAATTAGGTATAATTGCTGCAATCTTCATTCATTAGTATTACATTAAAATGTTAAAGTCAGTTGTTTTGAGCACAACAGTCTCAGAAAAGGCTATCCATTATAATGCTGCAAAACAACAAACTGCAAACTTGCTACTCAATAATAAATGTTAAATTTCGTAGGCTCCCTTTTATTTAAGATGCTATGTTACTTAGAGGAAATTAATGCTTACAATTGAGCGTTTCGATCGGTATAATAAAATTAAAGAAATTTTATTTTTTCACATTCAGCGGGTTCGATTCCCAGTTCAGACAGGCGATTTTTTGAAATTCTTTGAATGCAATTCATTTTCTTTTTAAAATAAAAATGAAGTCTCCCTTCAGTAAAATTTTATATCTTCAGTGTTTAAGGTACTTTCCCTCCATGTGGCATAGTTTTGGGAAGCCCTGTATATCATGGCATAAGGATCCGGATGCATACGCCGTAAATGCTTTTTTCAGTTTCGTGGTCGAAATTCAATTTTTATGTTTTTCCTCCTTTTACAATGATTCTTAAATGTTTAAGAAAGATTATCTCTGACAATGCCACAGATATAATAGTTGTTCCATTTTGGTCCACATAACCGTGGACACACTATTTAAGAGTTACACCTAATTTTATCTACAAATTCCAGCCGCAAACAAATGCGCAACTCCATTACCCTGGTGATGGTGATGATCCGAAGAGGCGTCAAACAATTTTCTCTGGACGTCATGCTTAACTCCCTTTCGGATAACTCGTGTAAACAATACGAAGTTTGCTATTAAAAGTGGTTTATTTATTGTCAACAAAATAAACTAAACTTATACGAAAGTATCAATTCCCGATATACAACTATAATATAACTAAATATAAACTAAAATTTAAATATAATATTTTTGCATCTGCTTTTAACAGTGGCGCTCAGTATGGCACAATTAACTGTTATCATTCTGCTTCGGCTTTAATAACTAAAATTAATATCTCACAAAATCAAGAAATAAAAAGATTTATTAAAGGAGTTTTTCGTACCAGACCTCCACCCCCTAAATTTAATGAAGTCTGGAATATAGCACTGGTTTTAAATTGTCTTGAAAAGTGGTTTGCTAACGATAGTTAGAATCTGGAAAAAATATATAAAAAAAAACTTTATTAGCCATTGTCACAGCCCATAGGGTACGACGAACCCTTTCAAAAATTTATATTTGTAATATTGAAAAGTCTTCTTCAGCAATTAAAATTAAAATTCCCCATTCTCGTAAAGACATCTAGTGTTGGCGCAGCTCAACCATTGCTCGTTATATAATGCCATTCTATAACGAAAAGCCAAGTATTTGTCCTGCAAGAGTTTTGATTACTTACCTCGAAATGCAATGTCTCTCTGTCCTGATACCGACAATTTATTTATTAGTTACCGAAAGCCATATAAGCCTGTTACGTCACAAACCTTATTCAAATGGATAAAAAATACGTTACATTTAAGTGGAATTGATATTTCTACGTTCACTGCGCATAATACCCGGTATGCTGCTACGTCAAATTTAGGATTTTGCATATACCAGATTATAAAACTGCAGGTTGGTTTTCAGAATCACATACGTTTGCCAAATTTTATAAAAGGCCAGTTAACAGCTATTGTGATAAAAAATTTGGCACCACTGTTTTGAGTGCTTAATCAAAATATTTTTCGTTTTTTTCATAAGCGATGTTGATTTTTTATGTAACAAATAATACTTTTTTATTGCTTTTTGTTTCTATGTTGAGAAAATAAAGTGAAGAGGTATGACGCTTTACCGAGGCTAAGGTAATAAAAGAGATGTGACTTGTTCGGTGTCAAGATGTATATTGAGATAATAATATTGAGTACAATTAAAGATACATTATCTTAGTAAGCGATCTTATTCTAGATTGCTGAGAATGCTACGCGTGTGTTCCAATTTTCTGTAAATGCGCGATAATGCAAACATCTTGTTTGTGTAATATGTTGCAATCATACTTCATCTCCCCTGAAAAAGTGGAAGGATCATCCCCTCCCTGCAAAAAGGAACAGACTCGTAACATTGACTTTAACGAACTTAACCAAAATTTAATTACTTAAGTAAAATAAGTAAACAAAATTTAAACATTATCAACATAGCAAAGTTAAAACTATTTCATTTATTAAATCGTACTAATACAAAAACGTTTTACAATATAAACAATATACCTAATTAAAATTGTATCTAATTAAAATGGTATCGAATTGAAATGGTATTGAATTAAAACGGAAGCTTCACATTTTACACTTAATCATAACAATAACAAAGTGTTAAGTAACATGGTATGTAATTAAGTACCTATACTTATAATTACGTATCAAATAAAATAGTTATTTATTGAATGGTTTGGTATTATTCTTATGCACAATTATAGCTTTATTTTCTTTTAAAATTTCTACATTAGACGTCATATCTCTTAAAACTTTATAAGGGCCATTGTAAATACTATCTAATTTATTTCCTACTTGGTTCTTTAATAATAACAAATCGCCTAACTGATAGGTAACATTATTGCTAGTTTTATCATACAATAATTTTCTTTTCTCTTTAGATTGTATCAAGTTACGTCGTGCGTCGGATTGCGCTTGTTGTAAACGATACTTAAGTTCTCGGGGATAACTGTCATAGTTATATAAGGGGTCGATTTCTGATTGTAAATTATTTGGAAGGTTACAAATTTTTCCAAAAACTAATTCGAAAGGCGTATATTTAGTTTCACTATGCACTGTGGTATTAAAAGAAAAACACCAATATGGAATCCAGGTGCTCCAGTTATGTTTATAATTATTACACTGGATTCTCAGAAAAGCTCCTAGGGTTTTATGAGTATTTTCTAAAGCGCCTACAGTTTCGTGATGGTACGCCGTAGAATTTAATTTTTTAATATGTAATAGAGAACATGTTTCGGACATCACTGATGACATGAATTCGGTTCCCTGGTCAGTCAATATTTCTCTAGGAATACCATAACGTAAAATGAAATTATTGGTAAAAGATTGAGCAACTGTGACCGAGTCTTTACTAGGTAATGGATACGCTTCAACGAATTTGGTTAAATCGCATTGTAATGTCAATACATATTTATTATTATAGTCATCAACATCGAGTGGACCCATTATATCCAAACTAATTCTTTCGAATGATGAGTGGGCTGTTGATGTTATGGTTAAGGGCTGCTTAATATGTTTATTACTATGCTTATGATATTGACATTGATGGCAATTTTTAACAAAAAGTTTTACATCATTACTCAAACCTGGCCAAAAATAATATTGCTTAATGTTGTTCATCATTCTATTAACTCCTGCGTGTCCGCTGGTAGGTAATAGATGGAAATCATTTAGTATTACTCTTTTTTGTTCACTATCATATATTCTTAATATATTTTTTGTTATGAGAAAGCGCGGGGTAACAGAGTTAATTCTTTTTGTTGCTTGTACAAGACTTTTGATTTTACTCTCGTTACATTTTTCTTTAATAATAAGTACCTCATGTATGCCTATTTTTTGACATAATGACTCTAAGTCCCTCGCTAACACCTCTGGGGTAGATGACGATCGGGTACTCAGATATATCGCTGATTGCGAAGGTACGTAAACGTAACAACTTGCATTAGAAATAATGCTATCTTTAGACTTTGAATAATTGTCAAACTTTAATTGATTAAAACTTAATTCAGTTACGTCATCGGGTTTCTTGAGAAGTTCTACCGCAATAGGTTGATCAGGCCTAGTGCTGGTGGAGCTCTCTGAAGAAGAATCAGTGGGGGTTTTTAATTTTTTACTTTGTGCTCTAGTTAAAACTGATACTGTGTTTTGATGTAATGATTTTAAAGTAGAAGATGTAATAGGTATGCGACTCAATGCGTCTGCAGCTGCATTGTTTCGTCCTGGAACATACTCTATTTCAAAATCATACTCCTCTAGGAATAATCGGAATTTAGTAAGTCTGCTTGTTGGGTCTTTCAAGTTAAATAAATAAATTAACGGTTTGTGGTCTGTTATAATTTTAAATTTACGTCCATATAAATAAGGGCGAAAATGTCTCACAGACCAAACAATTGCTAAAAGTTCTAATTCTATGATGGGATATCTCGTCTCGGCGGGTTTCAGGTTTCTACTCGCATACGCGACTACTTGACCGTTCATGTTAGATAAAACAGATCCTAAACCTGTCTTACAAGCATCTGTTTGTAGCCGAAAGATGTTACTTTCTGAAAAATCTGGATAAGATAAAATAGGGGGTTGAATTAATGCTGATTTTAATTTTTCAAATGCCGTTTGACACTCTGATGACCATAGAAACTGTACATTCTTTTTTCTTAATTGATTTAAAGGATAAACAATGTTTGCAAAGTTCGGTATGAATCGTCTGTAGTAATTTGCAAACGCGACAAAACGATTGACATCGTCGCAGTTCATCGGCACTGGATAGTTTTGCATGGTTGCAATTTTACTTTCATCTGGTAAAATTCCATCAGAAGTTATTTTGTGTCCTAGATATATTATTTCGTTTCGCAAAAATTCACACTTCATAGGATTTAATTTTAAGTTAACTTTTCTAAATCTCTCTAGTATACTAATTAAGTTTTTATTGTGGTTTTCTATAGATTTCCCGAAAATTACGCAATCATCTAAATAAATAAAAGCCTTTTTATAATTTAAGCCTGACATTGCAATAGTCATAAGACGTGAAAATACACTCGCAGATGTCCGGAGACCCATGGGACAGCGTTTCATCTGAAAAATTTTATCACCAGCAGTGAAAGCTGTGTACTTTCGTGAATCTTCGCTTAAAGATAACTGATAATAGCTTTGCGAAAGGTCTAATTTTGAAAAATAAATGTTATTTGCAAGCGAATCTAAGATATCAGTTATATTAGGCAAAGGGAATTTGTCGTCCTCAATACGATTATTTAACTGCCTGTAATCTATAACTAATCGCCATTGTTTCTCGTTTGACCTATCTGTTTTTTTCGGTACAAGCAAGACGGGACTAGACCACTCTGACGTAGCCTCTTCTATAATATCGTTTTCGAGCATAATATCTATCTGTTTCTGAACTTCCTTCCTTAGTGCGAACGGTAATCTATGTGGCTTGACATAAACTGGCGAGACATTAGGTTTTAAAGTTATATTATGGGTCATTAGGTTTGTACAAGAGAGTTTGTCGCCTGGCAGATGAAAAACATCTGCGTACTTAGCGCAAATACTTTCAATACTTCGTTTTTCTTCTAAATTCAGTTCAGGTAAATTTAATAATCCTAATAATGTTTTTACACGATCGACAGAAACCTCCTCTTTTTCAAAATTACAGACTTCAAAATCATTCAATGAAAAAGTCTCTAAATCGGTAAGATCTAGATCAACTTCTTTCTCAGTGGTGTTTAATATCCTTACTGGCATGCGACCATTACAAGGTTTCGCTATTATACTTCCTATAAAAACTCCTTTCTGTATCTCTTTAGATAAACAAACACAATCGTCGCCTAACGATGTAGGTATATATTTTATTACCTCACATCGTGGCGGTATCAAATGTCTATAGTGACTCAATATAGGTATAGACACATAATTACTATCTTTAGTTAAAAGCAAAGTATTTTCTTTATAGTTAATTATAGCTTGATAGCGTTTCAAAAAATTATCACCTAAAATACCATTTGCAGAACAAGACATATTTTTAAACACATACATTTTTTCTCTAAAAACTAACCCATTATAAGACAAATCTAAGTAAATATATCCTTCAGATACTAGTTTACCGCTAACACCTTTTATAACTAACTTCTCAAATGTAATTAAATTCAATAACTTCGGATAATCGCATAACCATTCGTATTTTAAAACACAAAGGCTTGCTCCGCTATCGACTAAAAGATCGATATTGCTATTACTTACGTTAAAAGTTACGGTACTACTATTATTGTAGTTTAAAACATAATTTTCAGTAGGAACGAAAAAAATCTAAATTATTATCGTTCTGGGGCTCAGAACGCGCTTGTGACTCACTATTGGTCGATTGCTCGTGGCTAGCGTACTGCACACGTTGAAAAGGCACAGCTGAGCGCGGCGGGCGCGGGCTCGGCCGACCGCGGTCACGTGAACGTGATTGTGTTCCTTGCGCGGCGCGGGAGTCTCGCGACATGTACTTACCTTGTTGTGGTCTCGTGTTTCCGGCAGCGTACCTATTGTTTGCGCTAAATCTATTATAGTAACTATATTTATTAGAATAATTACTTGGCTGACGCGGATAATTAGTAGGTGTGCGTGAGAAATTACGAGTATGAAACTTTTTAATGTTCATAACTTCCTCGTGTCTGGTAGACATTGACTGCTCGTCTAGGGCAGTTCTTATAGCCTCTGGTAAAGAATCAAAGTGACGTGATGCTATGATAGTACTAAGCTTTTGATTCACTAATCCATCTGAAAAGCGCTTGATTGCAACCTTTTCATTAATGGGACGCAATACTTCAAACTTAGTAGCGTCGTCATCCGCTTGTGCTATGGTTAAATTCACAAAAAGTTGTTCTAGTTCCGAGCCGAATGACTCGATCGACCTATGACCTTGACGACAGTTTTGTAATTTGTGTTGGATAGCAACAGCAGATTTTTTCTGAATCAAATGCGTATTCATATCTCTAATTAAATCTTTAATAGTTGGATAACTACTTTTTAAACGTAATTTTGCGCTAGGAGAGAGCCTAGTTTTAATCACAAAATCAATAAGTAACCCATGAGTAGCATCGCTGATCATTGAACTATATAATTGTATACCATCAATTAGAGATTTAGTGACGTGTTCTTGACCTGTCATCGTTGGTAAAAGTGCAATGGCTGTCTTCAAGTCAAATTTATCTTTTTCTGCCATTTTTGAAATACTACTAACACTTAAAGTCTCTAAAGAAATAATTTTGTCATAAATGATCTGAATGTCATTTGCTATTTTATTAATTAAAGTTATATCTTTAGTTGATACCTCCGATTTTTCAACTAAATTATGTACTTGAGCTAAAATATACTCTAATTTCGCGTATTCAAGTTTCGCTTCATTAAATTTCGTAAAACCTAACTCTTTTTGACGTCTATCTGGTCCTAGTTTTACTAAATTATCTTTAATATACAATAGTTTCTTATGCAATTCATTTAAATCGGAAATAATAAATGACATTATCTAATAAGAAAAAAAATGTAATCCTACATATTATTTAAAACGTTTAGGTATAAAATAACTTACGACTTACGGTGGCATTATAGCGCGCGAATAAAATAATTACGTCTCTGCACGATGAGTAGGTATGTGGTGACCGGCGTGGCGTGTGGGGGCTGGGGCTGCGGGCTGGGGGTTTTCTCATGCTCCTTGAGTGTGTAGGATCTTCAGACTTCTAAGATGGGTTCCTGGACCGCTTGAAACAGCTAACTGAAGATCGGGCTGGGATTTCCCTTGCCCCTCGTACAATGGGCCGGGTTTCTACCCTGGACACCTCCTGGTCTACGTTGATGGTTGAGTCGACGTCGTTGCCAGTTCCACGGAAGATATTGTGTTTCTTAGAACTGCGCTGTTGAATTCTCTACGGAGTCGGTTGACAATTCGGTCCCAAATTTTCCGGATGCAGGCGTAAATGATGAGTATAACGATGAGAAGCAGTATGACGGATAGTAAAATTTCTGTTGTAGTGAGCTGGCTTGAAGTTTTCTGCGTTGCTTGGGCGTCGCCGCTGGCGGTTTGTGCGATGATAACTTCTTCTTTACTTTGTGGTGCTCCCATATTATTGTTTTGTCTTCCCAAGTAATGCGATGAACAGAAGTGTAGAGCCAAATAGCACCGCAACGAAGACTGCTGCTAGTATGGTGTTGAAAATTTTGCTTTGCTGCTCCATGTAGTAATGATTTTCCCGCAAAAATTTATAAGTTCGGTTGGCAAAGGGTCGCCATGAAGAGGTATGACGCTTTACCGAGGCTAAGGTAATAAAAGAGATGTGACTTGTTCGGTGTCAAGATGTATATTGAGATAATAATATTGAGTACAATTAAAGATACATTATCTTAGTAAGCGATCTTATTCTAGATTGCTGAGAATGCTACGCGTGTGTTCCAATTTTCTGTAAATGCGCGATAATGCAAACATCTTGTTTGTGTAATATGTTGCAATCATACTTCATTAAATTTATAACATAGCTTGCATCACTAATGCAAGCTATGTTATAATTTCAATCTATATTATTTAGTAGCCTATTAAAATTTTTGCATATTTTTCGAACACATACAGCCGGTTGCACCAAAATATTCATTTTACGAATTCGTAAAAAGTAACTGAATTTTGCTGTCAAAACTGTCAAATCCCATATATTTTTTAAAACATAAACCCAGTAAAAGTAAAAGTATAATGTAAAAAAAACTTGGTGCAACCGGTGGTGGTTAGTCTCTAAATGTCTACAAGTGTTAAATCAAGCTAATCTTGAGGACGAAGCATGAAGTATAATTAGAGATTAAACGAACTTACCTGAAGTGAAGTTGTATCTTAATCATACGAAGGCTTCGTCCGAAGAGATTAGCTTCCATCCCTCCCAAAAGTTATTACCTACTCCCATAAATTATTCGAAAAATATAATACTCCAAACTAAATGACAGCTATGGCGGGCGCTTGAGCAAAGTCGCTCTTGACTACCCACATTCGAAATTAAAAAAATAATAATTTTCTTTTATTACTTTTTTAAATTTATAAGTAGGTAGGTATATTCTCAATATAGTGTGAAATTGGCGAGTACTAACGCGTACTACAAGTGTTAAATCAAGTTAATCTCTTCGGACGAAGCCTTCGTATAATTAAGATAGAACTTCACTTCAGGTAAGTTCGTTTAATCTCTAATAATAGTTATGGCTGCCGCTATGACTATAGCAACCAATGTGTAGCAAATAACATATTTACGTAGGTGATGGTGCGTCCTCGGCCTCACGCGAGTGATGCGGTTTCTGGATCCGAGACCGAGCGCGTCCCCCAGGTGGTGGATAGGGGAACGGCCCCCGGTGGAAGGGGGTTACCGGGCTTCGGCCGGCGCGAACCAAAACCAGGATTATACCGTAACCCTGTACGTAGTGCAGGAACGGGGGCTGCTGTGTTCTGTCACGGGAGCCGCGGGGAGCGAAACCCCTTCAAAAATGCAAGATCAAACCGTAACCCTGCACGTAGTACAGGAACGGGGGCCGTCGTAACCACTATAAAATAATCCTCAAAGGTCCGGCGTCGGGGACGTGGGCGTCAGAGGACGAGGGAAGGTGGCAGACAGAGGTGTCTGCCAACTACCGAACGAACCTGGGGTACCTCCCGCCCCCCCAGTGTATGTAGGGTTACCTGGGTACTGGGATCTCTGCCCGGGTGGACCGTCGTTTCTCCCGCACTCGTGGGTTCTATTATGGAGTCATTTAAAAATAAAGATTTGCAGGTTGTTGTGGAGAGGATGGACATCGCCCAGCGTCCAACTAAAAACTGTGGCCAAGAAAATCTAGAAAAGTCGACCACTAACGCTCCTGCAACTGCAGAAGACGCTAGCACATCGGAGAATGAAGTGGTGGAGAGTCAGAAGGCGTATTTGAAGGCGCAACATGCGCTTTCTGAAAAAGTTGTCGAGCATACCGACAAGATGATGATGTGGGGGAGGGAGAGCTCTACAACTACGAGAGTCTGACATTGACTACATAATGGATCTTGGAGAGGGATTTCACGATCTATGAGAGAAGGGTGCAGGCCGAACGAATAAAGGAGTGGGAGCTCGACCATCAAACTCAAAAGTCGAATGTCACCCTCAGCAAGGAGGTAGTTGCACTTAGGAAAGAGGTTGCTGCACTAAAAGCGAGCTAAAGGGAAAGCAAACCCTCTCAAGAGACGCGCAAAACGGAGGAGCTCATGGTGGAGATGAAAAACTTGCTTCTCTCCTCCATGAAAGACGTAGATGTCCGACTAAAGAGCCTGGAGGCACAGCTCCCCAGGGCCCCTGCGCAGATAGCGGCTCAAGCCGACATTAGACCGCCGCCTCCTATTTCAACGATGCCGTCTGCCACGTGGTCACAGGTTGCTGCGCGGCAGAAGAAGAAAGGGCAGCCTCCCGCCCCACAAAAGCCGAACCATCAAATTGAGCCGTCGCAATCGACTGAGCCGAAACAACAGAGGAAAAAGCCTGCCCGCAAAACCCCGAATCTAAGCCACCCGGGAACCTCAGCGGTAGTGTTGACTCTCCTGCCAGAAGCGGAAGCCCAAGGCCAGACATACGCCAGTGTCATGGCCAAAGGGCCGCGGTCTCACTTGACGACGTGGGCGTCGAAGAAGGCGTCCGCATGAAAGAGTCACAGACGGGTGCGCGGGTGCTGCAATTGCAGGACCCATCTGGCGACAAAGCTGAAGCCCTTGCGAGCAGGCTCCGCGATGTGCTTAAGGGCGTAGCTGACGTGAGGCGTCCAGAGTTGACGGTCGGCATTCAAATATCCGGCTTGGACGAGACCATCTCACAAGACGAGGTTTTAACCGTAGTTGCGGCCAAAACGGGTTGTGCGCCGAAAAGAGTCAAAGCCGCAGACTTGATGACGGCAAGAGACGGCACTCGCTTTTTACGGCTTAGGTGCCCTATAGACGTGGCAAAGGGTTTATGCCAGGAAGGCAAGATCAGAGTGGGATGGAGTGTCGCTCAAGTGAAGCTCCTGGCCCCTCCCCCATTGCGCCGGTAGGCCACACAAAGCCGAGGTGCCCGGGCGGGGTTGACAGAGGCAACCTTTGTTTTAAATGTGGCCAACCCGGCCACATGGCAGTCGTATGCACGTTGGAACCGAAGTGCCTGATTTGTGCCGAGTCCGAAAGGCCTGCCAGGCACGTGATGGGAAGCCGATGGTGCGACCCGCTGCTGGTAAAGGGCAAACGCCCTGAGGAAAGCTCAGTCGTGAGGGAGGGCAGTCGGCCCGAAGGCAGGAAAGACGGTGAAGAAGCAGCGCGCCGAGACCGTAGTCGATCGGCGCATAGCAACTCGGAACGAGGGGCGGCCATGGAGGTTACGCCCCAACCAAACCCGGACGTGCAGCACCCTGGGGCGCAGCGCCGCCGCTCTGCGCGCCTCTCGAGGGAGAGGCAGCGTCAGGACGTGGCGCAATAGGTAGGGGGTCGGGCGGCGGAGCGGGGAACTCTATCGTCCACCATGGCCCTGTAGTGGAGGAGCGCGCCTGGTGTTTTCGGCGCGCCACACCGGAGGTTGGACGCAATGGCGTCCTATGACTAGGTCGGACCGTCGCCCATGGACGCTGGAGGTCTACTCTGAAAGTGTACATTAAAATCTTCGGGCCCGACCGATACCCAACCAAAGTTTACGACGTGACCCTACTCTGAAATGTTATCGGGCTCTAGAATTTCGGTTGGAGTCACGTGACAACTATCGTGAACGATCAAAGAATGAATGAATAGAGCGGTGCACTATAATTTTTATGACAAAGTTACGGTTTTTAATTTATATGGGATTTTTAAAATATTTACGCTTTAAAGATATACAAAAAGTTATAATTTATGTACAATATGAAATAATTAATGTGTACAAGTAATAAAACTATTAATAAGTCTCGTTATTCGATAAATATTACAGGTATGGCTGTCTACTGTTTATCTTTGCCTGTATTGTGTTTTATTTCAACTCTTTAGGGCTAAACATCTTCATACAAAAAATACACTTTAAATATAGCATCTTTAAGTTTCAAAGTCGTAAAGAGAGTGCAGTCCGATACGACCGCTTCGAAATTCGACAGTATGGCGACGCCAGTGTTGCCGCTTTTGCCATTTCTGGACTATATCGAGCCGATTTTCAACGGTTTTAGCCAAAAAATATTTGAGTTTTAAACAATATTTTAAACAAGTGAATGAAATTTAAATAGGCCCAAAGTGAAATAATATTTAGCCACTATTATCTGATTTATAATAATGCAATCGTTACTACAATTTTTACAAGTTTTTCCATAATTTTAAAAAGAATGCTAAAATCTTAATTGACGTAACGGCAACACTGCGACGCGATTTGACGTTAATTGGATTGAATTGAATGTTATTGTTAGTTTTTGTTATGTTTTCAAAGTTTTTAAAACAGTTTATGGACTTCATAATTTTTACGTTAAGTTAGTGTTAAGAGTTTGTAATTAAGTTAAGTTAATATTAGTGAGCAAGCAAAAGCGAGTGCTAAGAAATGTCGGCATCGGCACCAAGTACAGAACAAATGGAGGTGTTCTTCAATTTTTTGGAAGAGCACCGCGATTTGGCTCGCGGCCTCCTGCGCAATGTTGATGGCAGAGTCCAGTCCCAGCGCCTATGGGAAGAAATACAAACCACCCTCAACGCCATGGGTGGTGTACGAAGACCGTACAACAGTGGCAACGGGTAAGATTTTAAACAACTAAAATTTATTAGGTATACTTAACGGTTTTATTTCATCACTTGTGATTTGCAGACTGACATTTTATTTTATTTTAGGTGTGGACAGACAGAAAATATATTGCCAAAAGGAATATAGCTGCTGCACGACGGTCAGCAAGTGCCACTGGTGGTGGGCCCTCAACGGCTCCACAACTGTCCAGATGGGACTTGCGGGTCAATGCAATTATGGGTGACGGGTTCGGAGGACCGCAAACCACCGCTCGCGTACCGGCTTTTGTAGAGGTAAATCTATACTAATATTATAAAACTGAAAGTTTGTATTGTTGAAAGCACTAATCTCAGGAACTACTGGACCGATTTCGAGAATTCTTTGACTATTACAAAGCTATATTCTTCCTGAGTGGCATAGGCCATATTTAATCTGATATTTCGACGGGAACGGTTAATTGATTATTTGTTACAGATAATTCTGATTCTCTCTTATCTCTGTGTATTATAATATTGTGCAACAGACAGACTGCCTTTACAATTTTAATTGAATTATCCACTGATGTTTCGATGCTTTTTAAAAGAATTCTAAATTTACTAGCAGCCATTCCCATGGTGCATTCTATACCCACCCTTGTAGTAGACAATTTGAAATTAAATCTTGATTTATCTGCATTTCCTGTTGCTTGTGTTCTTGGATAAGGTCTCATTATGAACGTTTTCAAAGGAAAAGCCTCGTCCCCTAAAAATACATATGGTGCCACAATATCACTATTTGGTAATCGTTCCTCGGGTGGTAAATGAATATTTCCACTGTTGAGTTCTTGAAAAAATTTTGAATTGCTGAGAACGCCTCCATTACTATCTTTCCCGTATGCACCTACGTCAATGATGCGAAATGTGTTGTCTGAATCGGAGATTGCTAATAAAACAATTGAGTAATAATTTTTGTAGTTGAAATACATGCTTCCAGAAAGTTGTGGCTTTACGACACGAATGTGTTTTCCGTCCAGATTCCCACAGCAATGTGGAAATTTATTTTTATTTGAAAATAAATTTGCTATTTCCTTAAAATCTTACTTGGAAACTTCATATGTATTTCGTTAAAATTATTCCAAATTGCACTACAAACCTCTATCACGATACTTGCTATTGCGGTTTTTGAAATGCGAAATGGCACTCCTAATTTCCGAAAAGAGGTTCCTGTTGTTAAGTACCTGTAAATAATAACACGAATTAAAATTTATTGTTATTTATTACAGAAATGGACGTTAAAACTAGGTGGCGACACTTAAAGGATGTCTTTCTAAAAGAATTGAAAAAAGTTCGTAAGCCTCGCTCTGGAGATCCAGGAAGCCCAAATGAACAATATTACTTAGGAAAGTGGACCTATTACCAACATATGTTGTTTTTAAAGGATGTTTCAATGCCTCGACCAACCGAAGGTAATAGTGTTCATCAAGAAACTGGAAATAATGATAATGATGCCATCCTTCCATCTACTTCAAGATCAGAGCAGAATCTTCAGTTGCCTGATGAAGAGAATTCTACTGCAATGTCTTATAGATCCGAGGCTTTTGTATCTTCTGACAAAACTTCTTCTTCTAACAAACACACAACAATTCTACGAATCATTTAATGCTGAATATGATTCTTGAATATAAGATTTTTTACAACTCAATTTCTTTTTCTTATAAAAAAAATGTGTGATTATGGCTTTTTTTTATACCGTTATAGTTGATTTTGTAATTTTATTAAAATTTGTACATCCAGTAGTTTAAAACTAGAATTCTACGTAATTTTGCTGACTTAAGAAGTGTTTTATATACTCTTATTGCACATTAAACCGACATAATGACTACCTATATGAAAGAAAAATAAAAAAGATAATAAATACATAATAAAAATATATAATAAATACATAAAATGTTTGTTTTTCATTTAAATGTACGTAACGCACACACAATAATAATAATAAAAAACTTACCTGATTGTTAATACCAATATTTCTTCCACACTAATGGGTTTTTTAAAGTTGGTCACTCTATGATTACAATCGCTACGTATTCCATTGCAGATGTAGTCAAATGTTTCTTTTGACATGGACAAATAATCGTAAAAGTCTTCTTCGTTATTTCGTACATCAAAATAAAGGTTGAAAAATTCACCGCGCAGATTTCTGGATCTATAAAGTATTTTATGTTGTCTACGTTTACTTTTTTCAATGTCATTTGCAATTTTTAAAGCAATATTGCCCGACAGCAAAAACTGTGCATCTCTATAAAGAGCCATCGTTAAAGTGGCGTAAGCGCGACGCCAGCCATCGAGCGACGGCATCGCACAATAGACATCACGACCACTTTGATCGTGAGATGAAAAACGCATCGCACCATCGTACGATCGCTCCCAATTAGGACGACGCCTCATCCTAATTTTAATGGGAAGGAAATTTTTGAAGCGGCTTAAGAAGAGCAGAGAATATGTAACCGCACGACTCACCTCGGCAACTTAAGTTGTCCATCTGAGCAGAGGGTCTATGTGAAGGCCGAGATTTTTAACACTGGAGCAAAAAGGTATAACTTTCACGGTTCACATAATTTTGATCGAATTTCACTTGGTAAGTTCGTTTGATCTCCGATCTTCTTTCACAACATCTGTCAAGTGACTGTTACTTACTGCTAAATTTGTATACATATACATGTGGGAACGGAACGTAATTGTGTGCGAGCGAGAAGTATGAAAGAGGATGCTGGATGGGAGATAGCGGGAAGAGAAGGGGCAGACGCCATATTAGAATTTCACGACGGAAGGACGAATTGTAACGTGTGCGAAATTAATAAATTAAATAAAACGAGTTAAAATCAGTAAATTTTATTATTTTCCCGCCCATCAAGATACACTTTGAGGGCTCGTCCGTCCGGGATTATATCAAGAATCCTGGATTTCTGCGTAAGTCTTACGGAAAAAATATCACGTGTGACGTGTTGCACCATTTTTAGCCTAATCTACATTCCATCGCCAAGTTCAGCGGCAAAAACAAAACATATTCCTTAAGTAAGTGGGCGCAGGACATTGAAGACAACGTCAAGATTTTCCAATGGACACGGCTACAAACGCTGATTGTGGCAAGGCGGACGTTATCAGGGACGGAAACTTTGTGGTTGCGAGCTGAAAAGGTATTTAAGAGTTACAAAGAGCTGAAAGCCGCACTTTTCAAAGAATTTCCGGACGCCGTAAATGTCAAGGAAATGCTCAAGGTAATGGCGGCGCGCAAGAAGAGGAGCGACGAAACTTATCTTCAGTACATGCTCGCTATGAAAGAGCTTGGGAAAATAAACTAAATTCCCTGATTATATTGTCGCCGAAGGCGAATCCTAATTGTAGTGAAGCCGTAAGTAAAGTCTATTTATTTAAGCATGTCTTATAACGTAAACAAACCTGACATTGAACACATATCTTCGAGTTTCCAAAGAAACATCTACATGACATACTGTCGACTACGTCTGGGTAGATCAAGACATAGAAAGTAGTCGACAGGCATTCTTGCGAGGCTTGTCAACAAGACTCGTAAAGCCACAGAAAGGAAAGCGCCTAATAGTCACCCACATTGGCAGTGGCAATGGATTTCTAGAAGGAGGTGAATGGATATTCCAAGCCAAAAAGACAGACAGAGAGGGTGACTATCATGGCGAAATGGATTCGCACAATTTTGAGAAGTGGTAAGTGTTACACCTTAATAATATCTTTGTCAGGCTTGTTTTTATTTTGTGAAAACCTTATATTATACTTATAGTATAATGTGCGTAAAGTCCATTCGCTTAGATAGTGTCGCCCTTTTATCGCACCGCCTTGGCACATGCCGCTTCTCTTCAAAGGATGCCGCCGCATAAATAAAAGAAGCCGCGTGCGGCGTACATCCGCAAATGGAATTGGATTTTGGGATTCGACATTTATTAAATTAATATTATCTTAAATAATCTATGTTTATTATAAATACAGATTGTAACGACGGTTGTGACTTGTAACAATTCGAGTGATGATGAGTAATCATAATAATCATATAAAAAATTAACAATTATTATTATTATTTGTAAATCACTTAATTAACTTCCTTTTATATAAAAATATCCAAATTTTCATTAAAACTGACTTTGGTACCCAACTTGAGTGTATTATTTTATATATGCATTTTATAGCAAGAGCCACAATGCCGTGTGGGTGTACCGACACTATCTAACCGAACGGACTTTATCTTATACTCGACGTCAAACAGCGATTTAATTGATACTTGTTTAACTGTGCCCGTAGTATAAGTTTTTATGTCAAAAAACGCAAACTATTTCGATTCCGTATTTATGTCAATTTGTATGAAAACTGTATTAGCGCCTCTAGCGGCGAGTAGCGCGCTTATATAGTTTTCATACAAATTGACATAAATACGAAATCGAAATAGTTTGCGTTTGCTTGACATAAAAACTTACACTAGGGGTACTGATTTCTACAGGATCGTTATATTTTTTCCTATCTAAGACAGGAAGAGAGCAGTGTGTCAGTTAGAAAAAGATAAACTATTCAAAATTTTAAAACATAATTATTTATAAAAAAATAAATGTTTTTAAGTTTTTTTTTGACATCATCACTTACATAGTTCCAATACCAAAATATAGTAGCTTAGGCACTAGTATTATGGAAATTGGAAACAACGAAGGGAATTACCATATACACCCAGACAACAGAGCCGGGTTCGGTGATCGTCCTCGATAACGCCCCATATCACACGAGGAAACTAGAAAGTTTCCCAAATATGTCATGGAAAAAGGCAGACATTCAAAAATGGTTACAGGAGAAAAATATTACATTTGAAATAACAGAAATAAAAGCGGAATTGCTGCAGAAAGTCGTTAAAACGAAATATTAAAAAAAAAGTGGTCGACGAAATGACAAGAGAAAAAAATATTATAGTTTTGCGTCTCCCGCCGTTCCACTGCGAGTTGAACCCCATAGAAATGATATGGGCACAGTTAAAATCATACGTAGGGCGATATAATAAAACTTTTAAGATAGCTGAAATTCAAAATTTTATGAAAGAGGGTTTAGCTCGCATTGGTGCGGATTCATGGAAAAAATGTATGGAGCATGTTATTAAAAAAGAAAACGAGATGATGAGACTCGATGGAATAATAGACATAGGGCGATATAATAAAACTTTTAAGATAGCTGAAATTCAAAATTTTATGAAAGAGGGTTTAGCTCGCATTGGTGCGGATTCATGGAAAAAATGTATGGAGCATGTTATTAAAAAAGAAAACGAGATGATGAGACTCGATGGAATAATAGACACAGCAACTGACGAAGTAACACCACAATTCATCATTAACGTAAATGAAGAATCTGAATCTTCCTATGAATCAAGTGATTCAGACTAATAACTATTTGTATCTCGTTACGTTAATGATTAATTGTGGTGAATTTTTGTATAGAACTACAGTACATTCTCAGTAATCCGGTACAATATTACAATATAGTTAACTCCAATAAGTACATTGTTTTACTCGCTCTTTTATGTATTGTTTCCGCTCCGGTGGACGGAGATGCAACGTGAGTTTGTTATTTGCGGGTTTTGTGTGTTCCTCACATTATGGATTATATCCTCTAATTCGAATTCTCCGCTAATCCAGCATCCTTGTGTTTTAATTAGTGCCGGAGTACTGATCACTGGCACTGTACTGTTTTTATGGTCTTTCGATTTAAAATGATTCAGTATTTGTACTAAGTAGTACCTTTTGATCAAAATTGTATTTAGAAAAATGGAAAATGAAGTATTTAGAAAAAATCGACCCGTCTCACAACTAGCTCCGATGGGACTCGAACCCACGATATTTTTTCTAAATACTTCATTTTCCATTTTTCTATTATAAAAATTGCATTGTGAATGCAAAAAACTAAAAATTAAAATAACTAAAAATTGATTTTTTTTTAAATAGATATATTTTTTGTATGCATTTTTTTACCTAGGTACCTGTATTCAGTGCACGTCTGTACGATAATAACAGTCAGTGAAAAAGGAAACTATGAATAAGCGTTATACTAATGAACTGATCTAAAAAAAACTAATAAATCGAATAGAAAACGAATTGAATTCAATTGATCATTTTGTGCCCAACGCTATAGTTGATTGTGACGTCATATTTGTTTACGTTTTAAGACATGCTTAAATGAATAGACTTTAGACGTTAATATTGTTATATTTTGATTGGCTTCTCTTATTGTAATCACCGAGATGAGAATAATGTATAATATCATATTTCTTAATAATAGGCACACACACACTATAGGGATGGCAACACTGGGTAGTCAAGAGATTGTAAGGGCAATTACAGTGACGGTTTGTGTCAAAGCAAGTTTCGAAATTATATCAAATGCATGATTTCGAAGTATTGACTTGAAAATGTTATAGGAGATTCTAATAACACTGAGGACAGCAAAGAGAGCGATGAAGAAAATAATAGTATTGGTGTCAATACTATTATTTTCTCAGTCCGTGTGGACTGGTACATGTGGGGGACTACGAGATATTCTAATGCGGAAGAGATTGAAAGAAGATCAAACACCATCAGTGCGTGCTTCAATTCGCAGTTTGCCCAAAGAATAAAAAAACAGCTGCTTCCGTTTTTGCCACTTTGGACGAACGTCATTTCGGCGGGGTGATACGATAGCGACATCTTCGTCGGTTGAGTCCGAGTTTGCCGATATGAAGAGCCATCGCAAACTGGACGATTTGTCGCCGCATCTTGTCGCGACGTTGTCGTTTGCATCTGGTATCTTGTCGCCGCGACTAGACGGAGCTGTCGCTTGCGTCGGCTACTAGTCGTTACGACAGGCGTCGTAAAGAAAGCGATCATTAGTAGTCGAGTATTCGAAAGAGACGGCCGAAATGAACACATTGACATCGAACGTATCCATGTTGAGATTCTCAATAAAATAAACACGTGCATCTTCCTCAGCGCTCACAGCGGCGAAACTGACGCTGCGCTGTCGCGCGACTGTCGTCGTGTGTGCGCGTGCACAACGCGACTAGACGCGGTGACAAGTAGCGAGCGCGCGTGACTTTCCTAGCTTGTCGTCGCGACTCTGCGACTCTGACGCCAAGTGTGCAGAGCTTTGAACAAAATATATGAATATTGTCGGCCGCAGCCTGTCGTCGCGTCTAGTCGCCGAGCTGTCGCTGTCGCGTGTCGCTTAGTGTGTGCCTAGGCGAAAGGTCGAACATTCGGTGTTAAAGTGCCACTGCAAGCAAGATCTGCCGTCACTTGCGAGACCCGACTTAAAAGATGACATCGAACTAAATACACCCGGATCCAGTATTCATATTCCCGAAAAATCTGAAAGTCGTAATGTGAATGTCAGCGAATTTCACATTTATTTATTTATTTAATTCATTTAATCTTTATTGCAAAACACAGCAAATGGCGGACTTGATGCTAATATGCATTCTCTTCCAGTCAACCGGAAAGGGTGTCAGGGAGAAAATGACCAGCGGCAATAAAACAAAAAGTGACAATACAAAGAAGACAAAAGTAACTAGGTAATTACAATGCAAGAAAAAAAAAAGTAAAATTAAATAACAACTTACAATTTGTAGATGCTTATAGCCTCATCATCATCTTATGTTGAGATGGTTGTATAACAGTGTATTGTTTATTTTATATATTTTCAGCGTAAGCCGCAACTATCTTGATTGTTACAGAACCTTCTTAGTCTGGCACTCTTGACAGAGTGGTCGTGGCTGTCGATGGACAGGGTTGCGGCTCGCCGTCGCCACTCGCTCCCAGGGCGGCCGCACGTCGAGCGATGTCTCTCCACTTTGTTCGACTTTCAGCGCTGCGAAAACATTGTACTGCGGTCGACTGCGTAGTCTTCTTAATAAGGTCGATCCAACGAGTCGGAGAGCGACCTCGTGATCTCTTCCCCTCTGTGTGACCTTGTACTACGAGCCTCTCCATCGAATCCTCGTTTCTGGAGATATGCCCAAAGAACTTGAGTATTCGCAGCTGCACAATCGACGATAACCTATTTCGTATGTCAAGTTCTTTGAGGATGGATAAGTTGGTGCGGAACGCTGTCCAGGGTATTTTTAACAGCCGTCTCCAACACCACATCTCCAGTGCATCGATTTTGTGGCGATCTTGGAGCCTTAGCGACCAGGTTTCGGCTCCGTATAGAAAAATTGGAAAAACAAGGCTCTTCATTAGGCGGACCTTTGTGTTCTTAGTTATCCTCCTGTCTCTCCAAATCTTTTTTAATCGTTCCACTGCCGATCTAGTGATAGCGCAACGGCGTTTGATCTCGTCTTCGCATCCTCCAACGTTCGAGATAGTAGAACCGAGGTATATGTAGCGTTGCACTACTTCGCAGTTGGCTATATTATGTACGCCCGTAATGTTATGGTCAGCTCGATCTACTATCATGACTTTCGTCTTGTCTCTATTTAAAGTAAGACCAAATTGGAGACTAGTGGTTTCCAGACGAGTCAAGAGCTCCTCCAAATCTTCTCTCGATCTAGCAAGAAGAGTAGTATCATCAGCGTATCTTAAATTATTAATTACGTGACCACCGATCGAAATACCCCCGCCCCACCCATCCAAGACAATGCGCATTATATATTCGGTGTATGTATTAAAAAGTAAAGGCGACAGAATACATCCCTGACGAACACCGGCCTCCGTCTCGAAAGTTTCCGAAAGAACGTCATCAACTCGCACTGCTGCTGTACCACTCTCGTAGAGATTTTTCAAAAGGGAAATTAGGTGGTGCGGTACCCCCATCTCTATCAGAACTTTCCAGAGACACTCCCATATGACAGTGTCAAATGCCTTACGGAAATCAACAAAGCAGATAAAGAGCGGTGTGTTAAATTCTCTGGCTTTTTCAATAATTTGCCGCAATATGAGTATTTGTTCGCGCGTGCCTCTCCCTTTCATAAATCCGGCTTGTTCAGGTGCAATTTGGCATAACAGGTAAGCTTGTAACCTTGTGTTCATTATGTGAAGCATCACTTTACTTGCATGCGATATGAGCGAGATGAGCCTGTAGTTGTTGCATTTCTTGGTAGAACCTTTCTTGTGCAAGGTGATGAATACTGACTGCGACCAGTCTTCCGGCCATTTTCCAGACTCCCATATCTTGCAACAGATGGTGTGTAAAATGTCCACCCCTGTCTCTCCCATTGCTTTAAACACTTCTATTGGGATCTCATCTACTCCTACTGCTTTATTGCTCTTCAAGTGTCGAATAGCCGCTCGTACTTCATCGCGCAAGATTTCGGGTTCACAGTCACTGGTGTAGTCAACGGAGCATACATTGTTTGCTGTGGATTTATTAGCGAAGAGAGATTTGCAGTATTCCTTCCAAACATTAACTATGTCCTTAATCTCAGTGACTGTTACTCCAGAAGCATTTTCTACTGCCCATGTCTTGGGTTTGAACTGTCGCGTTATGAATCGAACCTTATCGTGGAGGTCTTTGGTCTGGTGTTTATCCGTATGACGCTCAAGTTCCTCGCATATGCTGATCAGGGCGTTGTTGCGATCTCTTCTCGAGGCTGCTTGTATAGCGGAACTTTTGGCGTTTAATTCTGCGCCGCTGACACCCTTAGCTTTTAGCTCTCGTCGCTCTTCCACTAATAGCCAGGTGTCTGCTGACATCCAATGCTGCCGTTTAGTTGTTATTTTCCTAGGCTGCGACTCTGACACTGCATCCACAATACATTTCTTTGCAGATGTCCACAAAGTATTAGAATCTTTACTTCCGGCATCCGTCTTCCAAACAGAGTACCCCCTCTCAATTGTTCTTTCGAGAGAGCTCTTATCCATTATCTGCATACGTCTAGGCTTTTCTGTTATTCGTGCTCTATGCAATTTAAGCCTAAGTTTCCCGACGAGCAGCTCATGGTCTGATTGACAGTCTGCACCAGGCAAAGTGTGAGCATTTGTGATAGAGCTCCTCCATCTTGATCGGACAAGGATATAATCAATCTGGTTTCGAGATTTGTTATCAGGTGATGTCCAGGTATATAAGCGTCTAGGATGATGTTTGAAAGTGGTGTTCATAATGGTCAAGTTATTATTAGCAGCAAATTCAATTAAGCGCTCTCCTCTCTGGTTACGATTACCAAGACCATACTTTCCAACGATGTGACGAATACCATCATCCATAGTAGTATCTCCCACTTTAGCATTAAAGTCTCCGATGATGAGTAATAGCTCTCTTTGGGGGATTGTAGCTATAGAAGATTCAAGGTCCTCGTAGAATTTCTCTATGGCCTCATCACTCGAAGAACTTGTAGGGGCATATACCTGCACAATATTCAGCGGAGTTGGTGTTGCGCTGATTTTTATTGATATGAGCCTATCACTGATAGGGTTGTAACCTAGCACGGCTCCACTCCATATCTTTGGAATTGCTACTGCCACCCCAGAAAAACTACTTTTATCATTTCCAGAAAAATATATTATGTGTTTTCCGGAATCAAAGTGACCGCTTCCTTTCCAATGTGTCTCGCTCAGTCCTGTAATTGTCAGTTTACATCGCTCTAGCTCTCTTTCCAACATAGGAAGCTTGTGTTTTTCGAGCAGCCCTCTGACATTCCATGTTCCGAAGAGATATTGTCTTCTTAACCTAAAGCTTCCAGCAGCATGTTTTCCATGGGACGCCTGGTTGCCTACATCTCCATGGCCGGTAACCAATTTCACACCCCCAGCCCCGGAAAGCTCAGGGCGCCGGTCGCTACGCGGATCGCTAGGCAAACTTTCTCTTAACCTCTTTGTGTCCATCATACAGCTCTCATGGGATAAATAATGTAGTAGTTTCCCCTTGCTTTCTACATCGCGGTATCATAACCTCATTGGCTATAATAGTCCTTTCATGAACCGGTATCTTTGCGCTTCACTAAGGTACTGGTGGCTACCGCTGCCCTCCACCAGGGTCCAGGCACTACGCCCCTGTGGCTCGCCTCCTCCGCCGGTTTGGCCGTTCCGACATCTGCTGTCTCCGCTCATTCCACCGTTGAGGTCTTCACCCGTAACCCTGGGCAAGGGTTCTATGCTATACCCCATAGAGCTGGGTCCCTGTCCGAACTTAGTCATAGTCTCACTCCGGCCTACTGAAGTGAGCTATGTCCAGCCCCGCGACGTGGACGCGCCGGACAAGAATTACCCCAGTGAAAGATAGAGAAGGTCACTCTACCCTTCCTGAGGCCGGGTTAACGATCTCGTATGGGCCCGAGACCGAAGCCACAGAACCCCAACCTCTGAAATCAGTGGAAGCAAAACCGGCCGAAGCTGAAGCCGAAATCGAATTCAGTAAGCCATTTGTAGGCTTCTTGTCTTATCAAGAACATGTTAAAAATGTTGTTTCTAATGAAGATATTGTGTTATTTAGGAGATTGGATAGGCTGTGAACTTCGAAATCGACGAAATCGGTAGGTCTGATACCATTCCCGATTCCCCATATAGTTCTCCTATTAGAAAGAAAGAAAGGAAAAAAAATAGATTTATAGATACACACACATATAAAAAATAGTAATTATTAGGCTCTCAACTAGGATAAATTTAGCTATTGCCCAGTTGAGGCCTACTAAAATAAACAAATTATATAGAAGAAGTTCTTCTAATTCTTCAGACACTTTTAATTTTTTATGCATAAATACTTAAAAATGTGACAAGTTTATGTCATTTCTAGACCTAGGTGCAGAGGTTTTCCAGCTTTCATCAATCCAGCCGCCATCGCCATCCAGATCCGCATCATTCTCCCCAAGGAATATCCCTACTCTCTTACTTATTTTTATTTTTTATATTATAAATGCGTCTCTGTCTGTCTGTGTGTTACACAATCATGCCTAAACTACGCAACCGATTTGAATGAATTTTGGTACAGAGATAGTCTAGAGCCTGGAAAGTACATTTTTATTGCGAAAAATGGGCTGTAGGGGGTTAAAATAGGGAATGAAAGTTTGTATGGAAATTACGTCATTTTTAAAGCTAGAAGCTTAAAACTTATTTTATAGGCTTTTTATTAGATACTAGCTTCCCGCCCGCGGCTTCGCCCGCGTGTACTACATTATCCTGATGGAATGTAATATTTTCCGGGATAAACTATGTCACTCTCCAACTCCCAATTTACCCCCGTACCAAAAATCACATTGATCCATTACTTCGTTTGGTCGTGAAAGACGGACAAACAAATAATACTTATCTACTCATTGATTTTCCCGTGGGAATGTGATACTATCCTGTTATAAAAAGTAAAAGTAGCCTATTATAATCCTTGCCAGGGTCTCAAATTATTTACTTTAATACCAATTTCTGCCCCCAAATTAGCCCGCGCTTAGTAATTTTTCCATAGCAATGAGATTTCCCGCGGTAAAAAGTAAAATATGTCCTTTCCAGGGCCCAATACTGTCTCTATTTTAAATATAATCTTTCCCATGAACTCAAACTATCACCTTAAATACCAATTCCATTCCACAGCTTTGCCCGAGCTAAAACTTATTTTACTATGGGAATGTGCCTTATTTCCGTGGTCTCAAACTATCTCAATTCCAAATTTCATCAAAATTGGTTCAGTCGTTTTGACGTGAGCATATACAATTTCGCATTTATAACAATAGTAGGGATCGTAGAAATAGGAATAGAAAGGCCGGCCGCGACTACGTCCGCGAGTACTCAGTACATCGCAAAATTTTGTGTCAAAAAGTAAGTAGATTAGATAGGCATTCTCTAAGGTCTCGTCAGTACCATCATCAATTTATTTTAATGTCCCTGCTGCTGGGGCACAGGCTTTCGTATAGATGGATAAGGAGAATGGGCCATGACCTTCCACACGGGGCCACTGAAGTTATGGTGTATACCAATCCAAATACAGCCAAAAAAAACCGGCTTATCGTGTCTTCCGAAGCACGATATATTTTTTAACAGCAATCCGGTGATAGACCATTGCAAAAGTCACATAACCTCAGCGATTGCAGGCCGAGCACGCTACCCACTGCTTTATATACCAAATTTCATGAAAGCCAGATCGGTGGTTTAGGCATAGGAAGGTATACCTAGGCAAACAGGAGCTAAGTACTTTCTATGAATAATATTCGGACATTCTCCTACTCTAGAATTACCAAAATGCAAAAAATCAACTCAATACTTTGCAAAAAAATGTGTAATACTGATTTTCTTGAATTTTATTCGAATGCATAAAGAACTTTTTGCTTCAAACGAAAATGAGTTGTCATGGGACCCGTGCTTCATTGAATAAAGTGAATAAAAAAAACTGTATTCCACGAGAATGCCCTTCCCCCTCGGTGCGCGAAAGCATATAGACGTCGATTCTGTGAAAATTAATTCGAAACATTTAAAAGGATTTTGTCAAAAATAAATTGTGTGAAGTACCAGGAGCTCATAACGTGTCAAGAAGTATAACCGGTCGACGCACCTCGTACAACAGAACGAGACGACACTATAACTAACGAGTTGTGCGGGACTCACTTATAGTATACGCGACGATCTCAGATAAAATGTCAGTCGGACACTCGCCCCCCGGAAAATTATCATCGTCACATCCGGACATATCGAGAATGAATGAGAAGGCGGAAAAAAGTGATTTTGTTGCAGTTAGAAAGCGAAAGGAGCGTAATAACTCTGAAAACGTAGATTTGCGAGATGAGATTCTCCAAATGCTATCTAACATAAAAAAGGACCAGGAAGTAAAATTAAATAAATTAAATACTACTATGGATGAAATTAAAGAACAGAATAAAGATTTAATTAAATCATATAAAAATATAGAAGACAGATTGGAACGCACAAACGCCTTGTATGAGACGTTAAAAAGCGAAGTGAGTTACCTAACTAAAGAACACGAAAATTTAGTCAAAAGAGCTCAAAGGCAAGAAGAAATAATTGAAGAATTACATCGAAATCAAAATTCCACTTGGTTAGAAATTCGTAACCTCCCAGATACTGACATAGGAGATTCTTTGGGAATCGCTGAAAAGCTGCATAACGTAACAGGACTTAAATTGGAGCCAAACACCATACGCCAAACCTATGTAAAGAAAACTGGAAAAAATAAAACAATCAAAGTTGAATTTCAGAATACCAGCAGTAAATATGATCTACAGAATGCAATTAAAAAGTATAACAAGGAAAACAACAAAGACAAATTAAATACTCTCACAATTGGTTTGAAGGGTGAACAAAAGCCAATTTATGTGTCAGATGTGCTAAGCCCTAATGCAAAACAACTATACTATCATGCAAGAGAATTTCGTAAGAACTATAACTACAAGTTCTGCTGGGCTTCGCGTGGAAGAATTCTCATAAGAAAATCCGAGGGACTACCTGCTATATTAATCGGTTCTTTGGAACAAATTGAAGCACTGAAATCTACAGCCCCTGCAAAACAGGATTGACTATATTTGGTATTTATAAAATTACGTAATTTATATAAAAAGAAACCAATTTGTACTCTATTATCTATATTTACTCAAATCTATATCTATTATATTATAATAACAACACAATACACACACATTACTAAAAAACAAAATACCATAAGTATACCTCTTTTCATATCAACAGTTACGACAACCAAAAGAGACCGACACGACTACCAACGGCTGCAGAACCTTAGAATAATAAAATCTATATTACAAAAGCTAATTAAAAAGGAATAATTAGAAAATGTATCCACTGACATTGACTCAAATGTCAGTGTTGGTGAAGCAGCGTTGGTAGAAGAGCCGGAGTCTTGTAAGAGTATATTTTCTGTTTCTTGCGCAAAAAACTTAAATGTTATCACGCAGAACATAAGGAGTATTAACCGCAACTTTGATGATTTCACAATTCTCTTGGAACGTGTTGGTATAAGGCAAGATATAGTTGTCTTAACAGAGTGTTGGCTATCTGACAACACAATATTACCATCTTTAACTGGTTATAAAGCCTATCGAACTCAGAACAACATAAACCAAAATGATGGTGTAGTTTTGTACATAAATGATAATCTCAATGTAAATGTCGTAGAATCATCTGACATCGTAGACGCTAACTGCCTCGTAATTACTATTCAAAAAGAATATGCAATCGTTTGTATATACAGACCACCAACGTTTACAAACACTGACAAATTCATAATATCGCTAAATGAAGTACTAACTAATTTAAAAATGTACACAAATATCTTACTAATAGGAGATATTAACATAAATATAAGGGGGAGCTATGACAATAAATCGTCCGATTATTTGGATAATCTAGCTCATCACGGTCTGCTACCCTCACATTTATTACCCACTCGTGGAAAGAATTGTTTAGATCACAGTTTTACTAAAACTAAACATACAGTAAAAACAGTTGTATATAGCTTATCAATAACTGATCATTCGACTGTCTTATTATCTTTGAATAAAAAACCAAAGGCCGATATAAAAAAGAATGTGCATCATAAAAAAATTGATTATAAAAAAGTCATTGAAGAAGTCGAGTGTATTGACTGGGCATTATCTATCAGCCAGCAAGATGTTAATTTAGCTACCGATGAATTCATCAATATTATGAAAAACATTGTCGAAAAACACACCACGGTAACTAGACTATCCAGAAGGAAAAGTAACATACAACCATGGGTGACACCCGGGCTAGTAAGGTGTATAAGAAACAGAAATAGGCTACAAAATAAATTAAAAAAAGATCCCGAAAATATAATCCTTCAAATCACATACAAACGATATCGTAACACTTGTAATAACTTATTGAAAAAACTTAAGAGAGAGTACCACAGAAATGAATTGGCAATAAATAAGAATGATTCTAAAAAACAGTGGTCTATTATAAAAAATATATGTTACCTAAACAAAAATAAAGATAACAATACACACTTAATGAATCTGAAAACAACTCCTTAACTATCGGTAAATCATATTAATAACTACTTTGCCAATATTGGAAACAACTTGGCAAACGATATACTAAACAATTTAAATATTACCGAATCTGAAATAATAAAACATAATAAATTATCTCGACCATCTACAGCCAAATCATTCATGTTTTTCCCTACTGATGAAATAGAAGTAATTAATATAATAAAAAGCCTTAAAAATAAATCTTCCTCTGGCTGGGATGGTATATCCTCGAACCTCTTGAAACGTTTATGTTACACAATTGCTTCTCCAATAGCACTCATAAGCAACCTCTGCTTTTCGAGTGGTGTTTTTCCAAACGCACTTAAACAAGCCACTATCATACCTATATTCAAGGGCGGGAACAGCGGCTCCATCACAAACTATAGGCCTATTGCACTCCTTCCAAGTCTATCTAAAGTGATTGAAAAACTGATAAACATACGGCTGAAGAACTACTTAGAAAAAAATAATTTGTTTGTCAAAAATCAATACGGGTTCAGATCCAACTTATCTACGGAGGATGCGGTGCAACATTTGGTTAATGGGGTGGTTAATAGTTTGGACCGTAACAAAAAGTGCCTAGGAATATTTTTAGATCTGCAAAAGGCCTTTGATACAGTGTCAGTGCCTATATTATTACACAAACTGGAGAATAAGGGTATCAGGGGTCTACCTTTGCAACTACTTCGGAGTTACCTTCAGGACAGAAAACAACATGTTCGTGTAAATGATACAGAGAGTATTCAAGAGACCACATGCTACGGAGTACCGCAGGGAAGCATCCTTGGGCCAACCTTATTTCTTGTATATATAGATGAACTCTGCTCCTTTAAACTACCTTCAACAGAAATTATAACCTTTGCCGATGACACGGTTATCTTGGTCTCAGAAAATAATTGGCAACTGTTAAATAAAACTGCAAATGACAGTTTCAATGAAATAATAAAATGGTTAGATAATAACTTACTCACCTTGAACCAATCTAAGACTAAACACATGATATTCTCCATCCAATCCAAATCTCAGCCTCCCTTGAACATTATTAATATAAAAGCACACCATTGCAGGGAACCAACAAAGTGCAATTGTTATTGTTTAGAAAATACCAAATCGCTGCGTTATCTGGGTGTAATCCTAGATCAACAATTAACATGGGGCGACCAAGTTTACTCTCTTAGCAATAGGGTAAGAAGGCTTATTTATGTTTTTAAAACCTTAAGACATATATGTGATGCAAAACTGCTCAAAACTATCTACTACGCTCTATGTCAAGCTATTGTTTCCTATTGTATACCTGTATGGGGAGGTACCTCTAAAACCTTGCTTATTAAGCTAGAACGGGCACAAAGATCCATCCTAAAAATAATGACATTCAAGCCAATTAGATACCCCTCACAACAACTGTATCAAGACACGAATGTGTTATCAATACGTAAAATCTTTATAGAAAATTTATTGCAGAGGCAACATAAAAATAATAGTACTAAAATGACAGAAAGTAGGCGAAAGGACAAAATATTTTACTGCGCCTTTTTGCAAAACAAGTTTTGCCCAGAAATTTTCCAATTTTTTGGGACCCTTTATTTATAATAAAGTATCAGCACACCTTGATATGAGTCGGCTAACTACACGTTTTTTTGTGGTGGTAAAAATATTCCCTTTGCCCGTGGAGCTGGTCATAGCTTTAGTATTTATTTCTTGTTACAGATTTGAAAATGACTGAAAAGGCATTGAATGACTTAGAGATAGCTTGCGCATTAGAGGAGATTTTTGGATTACCTGATGACCCCGAAGTGTCAGATGATAATTTAGAATCTGATGAGGAAGATGTGCAATATAGTACAGCGAGACTTCAGAGGATTTTAGATGGCCTTGATGAGCCTCATGATGGAATTCTAGCACCCACACCCGATCCACCTGATAGCCCTATTAGTGATATAAGTAATAGGTCTGTTGTAAACCAACTTATTCAATCACCCCAACCAAACAGCAGTAACCGTCCTAGGCGGGCAAAAATAATTCAAAATTTATCCAGTTCTTCTGGCACCCAACAGACCTCACGAAGACAGCCACAATCACCAGTAGCCAATACTAACTCAGATTCGAAAACAGAAGATTCAGACGGTGAAGAGGAAACATGGAAAAAAACGATGTGGACAACTGATAGGCCAAGTCCTAGCGTTTACGATGAAATTCCGATGGAACCTATAATTATGTTTAGCAGCCGTACTAGGCCTGTAACTGTTTTCGAAAAATTCTTCACTGATGAAGTCTACGATTTGATAATATATCAAACAAACTTATATGCAGAGCAAAGGAAAGATGAAGAATGGACAGAATTAGATAAAAAAGAACTGAAGGCTTTTATAGGGATTTTTATAATAATGGGATACAATATTCTGCCTTCTATTGACCTTTATTGGTCTTCCGACCCTGGTTTCAGGGTAGACGAAATAGCAGAAACTATGACCATAAAGCGTTTCAAGAAGATATTGCGAAATCTGCACCTGAATGATAATGCACAAATACCAGACAAGACAAGCGAGGATTATGACAAACTTTACAAAATACGCCCATTATTGGATCTTATCAATCAGGCATCTCAGAAAAATGCCAAAGACTCTTCATCCCAAAGTATTGATGAATCGATGATTCTCTTCAAAGGCAGATCTTCCATGAAACAGTATATGCCGCTGAAACCAATAAAAAGAGGCTACAAGGTATGGTGTCGCTGTGACAGTAAAACTGGGTACCTGTATGAATTCTACATATACACTGGAAAATCAGAAACCGGAATAGAGGAAGGACTAGGATCCAAAGTTGTGAAGAAGTTGACTGAAAAGCTGATAAATAAAGCACTGGAGGAATATCATATTATTGTTACATTTGACAATTTCTTCTGTGACTACACTCTAATGCAATATCTATATGAAAATGGCATTTATGCTACCGGAACCGTACGAAGACACAGAAAACATCTGCCTGTACTTGTCAAAACTAAACAGAAGCTTGCAAAAGGACAATATAAATGGAGAGTGAAGGGAAATGTATCTTTCTTAGTTTGGCAAGACACCAAAGAGGTTCTACTATTGAGTAATGCATTCCATCCAAAAGTTGGCAAAACCACTGTCTTACGGACTCAGAAAGATGGCACAAAACAAGAAATTAATTGCCCGTTAGCAATAAAGGAGTATACTAAAAGGATGGGAGGCGTTGATCGCTTTGATCGCATAAAAGGTACCTATTCAGTTGGTAGAAGGAGTAGGAGATGGTGGGTCCGCATATTCTTTTTCCTTTTAGATGCAAGTATAACAAATGCATACTTGTTATATTGCCAAAATACGAATGCGACAAAACTAAGCCATCTTGAATTTCGAGTCTCTGTTGCTAGAGGACTGATCAGTGGGTTCTCGAGTAGAAAACGACGATCCGGTGGTCTAGTCAACTATATCTGCAGAAAAAAAATTGCTACGTCTGAGAACCGCCAAAAGGCTTTGCATGTTGTCGCCCAGGAAGTTCGTTTCACCAACGTTGGAGACCATATGCCCGTTGAATCGCCTACATATAAACGTTGCAGAATGTGTAGTACAAAAGAAAAAGACAAAAGGTCGAAAGTTATATGTGAAAAATGCAACGTTCCGCTCTGCATAATACCATGTTTTACTGCATTTCATAGAATTTAAGTAAAGGGCCACGGGTAGCGGGAAAATATTTACCACCGTGTTTTTTTTTTACTTTTTTAATTTTTTTTTGCATTTTGTGAAAAACTACAATAAATATGGTCTAAACCCATCAACAGTTTTGCTTATCCACCCCTATAAGCAGGGACCGGATACCGATATTTGCTAATATCGATATTTTAAGGAAAATATCGATAATGGAATCGATAACTGAGATATAATACCGATATTTGTATCGCTAATTTAAGTACTAGTATAAAAGTATCGATAATTTTATCGATACCCAGTACTGATATGCTAGGCTAGGCTGCGCTGCGACGCGACGTTGCCAGTTCGCACGACACGTGTAACGCGGGCGGGGGCCGAGTGCGGGTTGCGTGCGACTTGCGGAAAGACGGTACGGCAACAGCGCGCAAGCAGCGAGCAACTTAGCTGGACTGGAGCGTTCATTCATTTGATGTTTCATTATTCTCGCGTGACTACCTACTTTCGTTTGTTATTAATACTCTCGTTTGTTATAAAAATTACAACATTCTTATCAATAATGGGACGGCAAAATTTGTTTCTACTATGCTACTGCTATCTAAAAAAATGCAATATCAGTTAAGCTTTAAAGAAAATGATTGTTTATGTTATAATTATAATATTTAGTTACATAATAATTATCATTAAATATATATATAAAAAAAACACTAAAAGTGCCTTTCATTTTTGCATCAGCCTATCTATTCCTTCCTAGCCTTTGAATGTAGGCTTTTGTTTTATTTAACCCTCCACAATCCTGGAAGTCAGTAAGAAAAAACTATTTACCCATTTAGATATTGAGATTATAATTTTAATCACTTATTATGAATCAGGTTAATCACAATAATTTGTGCCATTTTAGATAGATGTTTGAGTATACCAGTTGCCTTTCTCAGACTCCGTTAATTGTACGTCACTGCTATGGCTTTTTTTGTGCTTTCCAAAAAAATCATAATGCGAATAAAAGCTCGTGTACGCATACATAGTTGAATTAATTTTAATCCTTCACCTATTACTTGTGAAAACAAATCTTGCCTTTTGTCATAACCACCAATAGAATTATTCAGTACATCACATTCTGAACATCCTTTACCAATTGCTTTCTTTGCCTCAATGTTTTCTTCCATTTCGTTTTTTTCTTGACATACAGTATTGCATTCATTATTTAACTTATTTTCTTTTTTCATATTATCTTTTATTTTCGACTAGCTGTTGCCCGCGACTTCGTACGCACGGTAGAGTGACTTTTGTATTTGTTTATTTTATGTGTAATCTACACATCTTTCCAGTGACCGCAAAGTATATGTGTCTGTATAGGTGTAGGTCTCGGAAGCGCGGAATTCAGTTTTGCGCTCGCGATTGCTTGTTAAGGTGCATGTAGTCGTGAAACGATCATTTTTGAGGCCCTAAAACTCATAAATTAGCCTACTGATGAATCCAGAATTATTAAATATTAAATATTGATATATAAACTTCAATCGGAGCATTTAAAAAAAACATAGTGTTTAAGATACTATTAAAAAAAACATTGAAATGAAGCTGTTTTCAACTTGAAATACGCTACTGCTTCTAAACTACAAGTGATATTTTCACGTTTCTTACAGGAAAAGATTGCTAACTTGTTTAACTTAAAACTGAGCATTCTTCGTTTTAAAATAATACATAGTTTTGACGAAACGTTTAAGCTGTTTTGGTGCGGGTAGCGGGCGGGAAACTTAGGCCACTTTTCTATGCCCAAGGTCGTTGGCGATAGCACGGGCCTTAACCGAGCTTCACGGTCCTCATCGGTTTTAAGAGCACGAAATAACCTCATCCTCTTAGCTGACCTAGAGCCTTGCGATAAATTACAAATTTATTTTTATCCTAGGCATTTCAAATAACAATAATCGTAATCAAGTCACAATAATCAATGTCCGTTTTCCAACAATTCAAATTTCAAATTTAACTACAAATCAATAAATCGAAATCTAATTCAAGTATATTTTATTTATCGTATTTTTAATTCATTAAAATCACAATAACTGAGTTTTCTCTGGGTGTCATGTCAGCCGTCAATAGTAAGCAATATAATAATATAGTCCCACACTTCTGTATGTTCCTGTGACAGCCGTGGCAGAGGAGCCACTTGCAATTCGAAATTAGCCGTCAAAATGGACTGTCGTAAGAAAACTGTTTTAGTTCCAAAGATTATCACCGGAATAGAAAAGCACGTAAAGAAGCCATCATGTTAGTGGCTTTGTAGTGAATACAAACTACTTAAAGTATTTTATTTTTTATTGATTGATAGACAAGCGCTTGCCCGCTATCATGCCCCTAAGCGTTGATGCGATCTACGATGAATCGCGCTTGCCTAATGCTGCATACGCACCGGACAAACGAAGGCCAACGAACGCCATCCAAGGGGTTCTGTTTTCCCCTCTCAATCAGATGATCAAAAAAAATTCGGATTTGAACTGGAATCGCTCCCAGTGATCCTTTACCTAGCTTTAGATTGAACTTCAAAGGCCAGAAACGTGAAGCGAGCAATGCCTGATGTCGTTCGTTGGCGTTCGTGGGGCCGATCTGTGTGCAGTCTAAAAGGTACCGGCATAAAATATACTAAGAAAAAAATCATCATTAAGATTAATTCATTATGTGTCTTAAACATGGTATTAGGTACATTATTGAATTAAACAAATAATGGAAAATATCCTGCAATTGGATAAATGTCTAAGTAATATCACAGAAAAAAAACTTTTACAAACTTTTGACCTAGAATCATAAGATTTGACAAAACTGCAGATCTTACAGTAAAAATAAAGGTTAAAATAATTTATAGTTTAATCACTAAAAAACTAATTCCAACTTATATTTGTAGTTAATTTCATACAAGATGTGTACATAGGTCTTCAAATATAAGTTTTTCTACGTTTTATAAGATGTCAAGAAATCTTTCCGAAATTAAAGGTACCCTATATGTTGACCCAGGTTATAAGTTATTACTACTCAAAATTTGGTAAAAATCCGTCCAGTAGTTTTTGCGTGAAAAGCAAACATACAAACAGACTCCCGCAAATATAAGTTTGTCAACGTTTTTTTAAGTATAAAGAAGTTTTCCCGCAATAAAAGGTACCCTATATGTTGACCCGGGTTATAAGTTATTACTACACAAAGTTTGGTAAAAATCCGTCTAGTAGTTTTTGCGTGAAAAGCAAACATACCGAAGTCAACAAATATAAGTTCGTCAACGTTTTTTTAAATATAATGACATTTCCCCGCAATAAAAAGTACCCTATATGTTGACCCGGGTTATAAGTTATTACTACACAAAATTTGGTAAAAATCCGTCTAGTAGTTTTTGCGTGAAATGCGAACATACAAACAGTCAAACAGATAAACAGACAAACAGACAAAAATTTTAATATCTATTGTTTTGGGGTCTATATCCTGTACACATCACATAGCGGTAATTATTTTTTAAAAATATTTCATGTACAGACTTTTTTTCCGTTTCTGCTTTATTATATGTATAGATACCAGCTTGGGATTCTTGGTTTTTGGCCACCCTTCTGAATCAAAGATGATGGGCGATACGCTTCTTTTACCTGAAATTAAAATTTGGTTGCTTCGTGAGATGCACGCGCTTCACCTATTTACCCATACCTACACCACAAAATTTTAATTACCTAGTACAAAGATTTAAGGGGATGCTAAATAATAAATAAATAAATAACTTTTTTTACAATCACACCAATTATCTAAGCCCATTTAAATTTCATTAAGAAACTGTGTCATGGAAAACTTGATAACAGATAAATATATACTTAAATACTTTTTGTTTGTAAATACATACTTAATATATTTAAGTACATAGAAAACACCGAGACCAAGACAAATAGACATGTTCATTTACACAAATATTTATCTTGTTCGGGGATCGAACCCCTCTCTCGAAAGACCTCTGGCGCAGAAGGCAGGTATCCGTACCCCTGCGCCAAATCGGTCGTCAAATTATGGTGACGATCAACACGAACAATTTTTAATATAGAGCCAACCACGGATTCGAGAAAAAAAATCGGCTGTTCTATTCAATAGTACAACATCGACTCGACTGAAATTACCTACCTATTGTTATGTATTTCACACCACTCCGCGCATGATATATTGAAAGAAAGAAAGAAAAGACATTTATTTGCACATCACATCACAAGTTCACACTACAAAAGAATACAGATAACAAAGAACACAATTAACAAACAATTAAATACATAAAAGAAAATAAAAAATATAATTTCTATGCGATGCGCTAATCAGGACCCTGCCTCAGCATATGTTGTTGCTGGGTGTCAAAAATGTCACCCTACAACAACGCTGGTATTCTGGCAGGGCCTGTGCGAGCAACACCAGACGCCACCAAAAAGACAAAAACAAACATAATAAGCAAAAACAGTTCCTAACTAAAATTGTGTATTATTGTTTCACTAAATATTTTGTTCTTGTTACTTTCGGCTTGACACCGACTTCAATCAGATCAGTTAGTTCCAAGATTAATTAGATAAAGTCCCGCCTTTTCGTCCTTTGAATTGAATGATTCAATTTATTTTTTATTTTTACGTTTTTTTGGGAAGTGAGTTTTTGTTGGTAGTTTTTGTTTGAAGGCGGTTTAATTTTTTTGAAAAAAATTGTTTATCTTTCCATTTTTAGTGTAAAAAATCTAATGAGCAAGCGTCGCACAATGTGCAACGTTTAAAACTGTAGCCCATATAATAATAATAAGCGTTAAGGAGTTTTACCTTTCATCATCAGCTCACCTAAGTAACCTGAAAGAATACAACTAAAAATCTTTACGTATCAACGATATTTAAAGAATTATCCTCTAACTCCTAACTATTGAAGAGTTGTACCTTCTATCACAAGCTCATCAGCATAAGATGATGCCTACCAGATGCAAATTCTTAAAAAACTTGAGAAAATCTATAAAACAGGTAAACTACCTATAAAATTTGCGGGTTTTCCTCGATTTCCCCTGGATTCCACCATCAGCTCCTAACTTGGTAACAATGTAACCACGTCAGGAGTTGACTCTTTTGAATAAAAAAAGAATCATTAAAATTGGTCAATAGTTCGCGAAGATATTGACGTGTAAAGCAGGAACTACCAGCCGAAAATTATGTGTTTTTTCAGGATTGTGAAAAAACTACTGAACTGACTACTTTAAATTCTTCATGGGACCACACATAAACTATTTTATTTCAGATAAAAAAAAGAATTATTAAAATCGGTTAACAACTGGCGAAATTATGGTAAAACATACATGAAAAAAAAAATACAGTCGACTTGAGAACCTCCTCCTTTTTTTGAAGTCGGTTAAAAAATAGTAGGCTACTATTACTGTATAGTAGTATGGTATTTGGTATTTGGTATTGACACTTTTCCGCATTTAGACTCATATTTGGTCCGTTAAAACTGTATAGTAGTTTTGGCAACCCTAGTTGTGTGTCGCGTGCGGAGTGCGGGGCGGGCGAAAGTAAAAAAAAATATGAAAGCGCGAGAGGCATTTTATCGGTATTATATCAGTATTTTAGTATCGGTATCGATACTGATAATTTTCCATAAGGTATCAGTATTCGAGTACTGAAATAAAATATTGGTACCAGTATCGATAATTCGATACCAAAATATCAGTATTTATATCGATATTTCGATATCGATACTAAAAAAATATCGGTATTCCGGTCCCTGGATGCTTATGCCTTATAAAGGGTTAATAAAAATAGCATTAAAACAATATTTGCAAAATTTAGATTATGAGAAAACGGAACTACTCTTAAAAGTAACTAAATGAAATAACGGGTATACTAACTGATACACATACACATGCTCAAACACACGTGCACACACACATACAGACACACACACAAACACGCACACATAATATATACATTAAACACACTCATTGCATATTATATTATAGTATCCTTAAATATGCATTATATAAATACACTTATTATATAATATATCTATATATTTTTTATATACTTTATTCTCATTATGTATTTAGATCCATTACTTAAATAAAAATAATACATTAATATAACTAAATTGTTGTTGTACAAAGTACATTTTAATTAGTTATCAAAAGTTAGTTGTAGTAATTTTTATCTGATCACTGAACATATACTGTGCTTTCTAGCAGCAGTGCCACAGATTACTAAATAGTTACTACGGCAGTGCAGCCAATTGTTATGATAACGTAAACCAAGCGTAGTGCGATAAGAGACCTTATGTTTAAGGATATAAAACCAAAACTGTGTGTGAAGTGATTAGTTACCTATTTTTCTTATTACTTTTTTATTTTAAAAGTTTTAACTTTGTAACATGCGATTGTTGTGACCCGAGTGGAGGATACTATCCTACCGTGAAACAGTATTTTACTACTACGGAGGGTAGAAGTGCAAAACTCAGTGTTGCAATGGCGTTTACGGTTTACATGTGAAGTACCTACCGACGTGTTATTACACTTTTACAAACTTGTACCTAAGTTAAGTAGATCGATAAGTGTAAACTGTAAAATGTTATTGTACTTAATTGTTTAACAGTGAAATAAATAAATAAAAATAAATAAATAAATAAAAAACAAAAAATTGTGCATATTTCACGCCCGACTTCAAAGTACTTACGTTATTTGGTGTGAATACAATATGAGGATTTCTTACTTTTTGATGACATTTTTTTGAAGGCGCTTCGATTTTTTGACTAAATAATTATACTATATGCAATTGTTGTATTAGTAACAATATGATTTTCTTTGTAAATATCGTTACCTAAGAAACGCTGGCAAGTTTATTGCGCCTATTCTTCTTTTCAGACACAAAATATTGAATGGGCCGGGCGATAGGAAAATGTTGACGATTCATAAGTACAAAATAAGTGTAAAAACCTACGAAATGTGCGAATTGTCACGCGGATATCTTTAGAAGTTTTTTGTTTATGCTGGAAAACCAAAAAAAAGGACGAACAAACAGAGTCGCAGACAAATGACAGCGAAGCCGAGGATAGACTTGAGGACAGGCTCTTCAATCTTCACCTATCGCTACAGGCAATCGTAGGAAAGCTTTACTATTAGTTCTAAAAGTCAGCAATACTATTAACGTCACGAAGAGCTTCCGTCGTTTAGATTTAGCAGTATTGTAATTCAGTACTTCCAAAAAACTAACTCAGAGGGCGTTCAAAAGATGCTAAATTCAGTTTGCACTAACTATCTTAGATAATGATAGCGCTTAGGGGGCTTTTAATTGTAGTGGTGATATTTTTGCGACGTTCCACATGAATTTTCTACGATTTGGTAGATTTAGTAATTTTCAGAGTCATATAAACCATTAAGCCATATTTTTAACTATTTATAAAGAATAGTAAATTATTACAATGTGATAGGGTTTTTGTCTGTTATTTACTCAAAGTAATGGCGTTTCTATAATATTAATTATTTCATTACGGTATGAAATTATTTTAGAAATCTGGCAACACTAAACAACCATCATTGCGCGCGCTCATTCAAAATTGTTTTGATTGATAGTTTTGGTGGAGTGAATTTCTATCATAAATTTATATTTGCCTGTGTGTTCTGTCGAGTTGATAGTTTTCTCCTCCAGATAGTGCGGCTGTATAAGATTTTTGTGATTACTGTGTTGAGAAAGAGTCTCTTTCTCAACACAGTGAGAAAGAGTTAAACACTAAATGTTTAACTTTGGATTGAGAAAGGACTCGAGGCATTATGTCGATGTCCAGGAAAAAGGGTGTCGGCCGAACTCACCGAAAAAAAACTCATCGAAAATAACTCGCCAAAAAGTTTTCTCACCGAAAAAATCTCACCGAAAAGTTTTCTCACCGAAAAAATCTCACCGAAAACCAAACTCACCGAAAACTTCTTGATTTACGACAATTTAAATCATCTAAATCGACTTATCGGGTAGATTTCTGCTCATATTAATGTAAATGTCACAATAAGAATCGCAAGTTTATAAATTTTACGGAAGTCCTAAATTGAAGATTCTTAAACGGAAGATTTCGTGGTTATTATTTTTTAGGAAATTTATAAATTTACGGTTTTTATTATTTACCGGGACAAAAATAAAAAAAAAATTATAAAAAAATTAAGACAATATAAAAATACCTCAATTTTCAAGTATTTTCAATACTTCAATACTTAATTAATGAATATAACGACTCCGTAGCTCAGTGGTTAGAGCATTCGCCCGAACAATAAGAGGTCGTCGGATCGAGTCACATCTAACAAATCCGCAGCTCAGTGGTTAGAGCATTCGCCTGGACAGTGAAAGGTCGTGGGTTCGAGTCCCATCGAATGACCCCGTAGCTCAGTGGTTAGAGCATTCGCCCGAACAATAAAAGGTCGTCGGTTCGAGTCCCATCGAACGTCTCCGCAGCTCAGTGGTTAGAGCATTCGCCAGGACCGTGAAAGGTCGTGGGTTCGAGTCCCATCGAATGACCCTGTAGCTCAGTGATTAGAGCATTCACCCGAACAATAAAAGGTCGTCGATTCGAGTCACATCGAACGACTCCGCAGCTCAGTGGTTAGAGCATTCGCCCGTAAATCGTGGTTTTCGGTGAGCTGTTTTCGGTGAGTTTTTTTCGGTGAGTTTGGTTTTCGGTGAGTTTTTTCCAGTGAGTTTTTTTCGGTGAGAAAAGTTTTCGGTGAGTTTGGTTTTCGGTGAGATTTTTCGGTGAGTTTTTTTCGGTGAGAAAACTTTTCGGTGAGTTTGGTTTTCGGTGAGTTTTTTTCGGTGACTTTTTTTTCGGTGAGTTTTTTTTCGGTGACACACACAGGGAAATATAAATTTCCCTGTGTGTTCTGTCGAGTTGAGAGTTTTCTCCTCCAGATAGTGCGGCTATATACTCTTGTGATAACTGTGTTGAGAAAGAGACTCGTGGTTTAGTGTTTAACTTTGGATTGAGACAGGACTCGAGCTCGAGGCATAATGTCGATGTCTAGGAAAAAGTGTTGTGTTCCTGGGTGTTCAGATTCAGGAAGTAAGTAGAATAAAGACCAAACTTTTCTTCAATTAACTCTCAAAACAACCAACCAACAACAACCAACCTCTCCCTCTTTATTCCTAAAATAAAACGTATTACCTGACTCATTATCCCAATCAATTGATTCTGTTGTGTGCCCAATTATGTTCAATACACTGTTTTACACGCGTTTATTAACACTGATACCTAGTATTAGCTACATACATAAAGTCTAAAAACAATATTTGTTGGGCTTAAAATAAAATACCTACTTATGGATGTGTTAATCACCCTTTAGGCTGCACAATGACCTATTTGTAGGCATTGCCCAGTCTCTGACTGAAGGGGTTTCAGGTTCAGGGATACAGTCGTAAAATAATCAATGTAGGTATAATATGAGTGATTGCTCAGCTTTTGTATAAAATGTGTGCAGCAGACAAGCTATGAGTCTATAGAAACATTCAACTATGAGTCAATAACGGGATAAAGGCGAAATCTAAAAAGGCACCGCCATTGCTTAAAAAGATATTTTGAAAAAAAAAACATTGTCTTTCGTTACTATATAAACATTCTGATAGTAGATACAGTAAACATATATGTGCCTATAAGTTATGTTAGCATTAAAATATCTTTACATTTTTAATTTATACATACTTAGGTATGTTAATTATTCATGTTTCAGGACTTTCGTCTATTCCAAAATTTACTTTTGTTGAAAGAAGGCCTATGCGTCAATTACAAAATCTTTCAACAAATACATCATCAACCTTAAATAAGCCTTCAGCCAATGTGTCCTCACCCATACCCTCTACTTCTGCATCTTTAGCAGGTATTTAAAAATACACTTTCATTTTGATCCCACTTGCTTACTTACAATTTTTTTTTCTTAGTCTATTTGAAAACAAGTTTATTCCATTAATTTTAACAACATACAAATCTTTTCTCTTTATAATATTATTATTAGTATATATTTGGAATGATTTTTTATTACGAATGCAAGACATTTTTAGATTATGATTAAGATATTTCTTATTCTTATTTAGTTCTTCAGATGCACTCTCTGGAAATGGAAACGGCAGTTGGAGCAATAACTTCAGTGGATAATAATGAAATAAAAATTAATGACTCTACATTGAAAGAAAATATCGGTAAAAATTACATTTTAATAATAGATTAAAGTTTTTGCCTGGTTGGTTTGATCTTATCATCTGTTTTTATAGATCCAGTAGTAACTCAAACAGCCAACCAACCAACCTTGCCAACCAGAAAAAATGCTGTGGAATTCAATAAAGGTATCTATTTATAATTTTAATTCCTCTCTGTTATTCATAGCTAATTATAGATAATAATTATCAAATGTTAGATTTTTATTTTATTTTCAGATTTATGTCTTAAAACTAACCCATAAATTATTTTCTTTTAGAACTCCATAGAAAGAAAGGTTCAGTTACTTTCAAAAAGCATATAATAGCGACTGCTGAAGAGAATAAACTGTATCAGAAGCTATTAAAAATAAAGATACAACTAAGCAAATGTCGCAATAAAATGAAGAAGCAAGCTGCCAATCTACAAACA